>CM029118.1:1997500-2065000 GCA_016859345.1 Istiophorus platypterus
TTAAAAAAATTTCAGGGCTGAAACTGAACTCAAAATAATCTGCAGAGTGAGCTTAAGTGGAGGTGAAGGTGCTCACTCCAGTTTGGACAAACTTCATAATCTGACATGTGTGCTACAGGTGTGGCTACCAGGTAGCATATGAGGCCCAGGTCCAGCTTCCAGGAATGGGGGAACAGAAATTATATATTCTGGACTCAATCCCATCAATAACAGGTTGTGGAAAACAGCTTCAACCAACCAATTAGTTAAAGAGCAGCTGCTCTCTCACTGTAAAACACAAGTATCAAATTTCGGCTCATTTAAATGCTTTCACAGCTCATTTTTACATGATTAATGCTTTATATGGCATGCCTCCTATTTCCTAGGGATTTCTTGAAAGTCTCCTGTAAAGGACAATACAGTTGGGTACAAAATTATAGCAACAAAGTTCTGAGACTTTAGTTAGTTAAGTTAGTTGTGTTGAGTTTATTATTGACCTCCAGTTCTTTTTCCCTTAAAAAGAGATTGCTAATCTTAACCCTCCAGTGAATTTAGTCAGTATGGAAACTTTATTCATCTCTGTTTAACTCTGTTTCCTTATGGATATAACTGTTGCATGTGCCTCTCATCTTCTATCCTCGGAGTAAACATCTCAAGGTTGTGCTGGCTTGGCATTTAGAAAAAAACTGGAGGCGTGCCAACTGATTGCTCAATATATCACTTTAGTATCAAGTTATAAGGTTATATGGTTGTATGGTTCCAGTAAAATCCTTAGGAGGTTATATGGAAATGAACTGGAATTTACAGGCCCATAAAATGCGGCATTAACAATTACATTTGCTGAGACGTGTGAGAGAGGCTCTTGAGACAGATATTAAACTGGAATTTCAAAATGTGCCATATATCTTCTACTATATCAAACCTTGTTTTGCCAAAGACAACATTATAGGGAGGATTTAAGGAACATAGGATTAGTTGTCAAAGGTTGCAGGAGGGTTGACAGCGGGCGGCAGTTGGCTTTTGGGCCTAGCTAAACAGAGGAGTGTGGCCTTAACTCCCATCTTGTATGCGTTTCCTTTCATGTCACTGACTCAGCTCACATTTGGCAAAAGGCAACACTAGCACTCCATCGCCTTCGCGTCACTGCGTGGAACAAGTCGGCCTTTGTCTCCGTTTCACCACTGTGCGCTCTCAATTCGTGCCATTGTGCCATGGGCTGGAATATCGAATTTAGTCAGTGCGGTCAATTGGCCCCTTCAAAATAAGGGGCAAAATATAATAATAATAATAATAATAATAATAATAATAATAATAATAATTTACAAAAGAACAATCCTTCATTTAGTAGTTTTCAAAAACAAGTTTACAATCAAAATCAAAGAAGAAGACGATGACAACATTGACGTTGTTTGCCTAATTCAAACAAAAGGGTATTCTTGAGGTGTGGAGCTTGTGAGGTAAATGCCCTGCTACCCACTGCCTAAAACCTCGCCCTGAAACAGACAACAATAGCTGGTCAGCAGATCTGAGACTACGAACAGGGGCAAAAGGAGTAAGAGGCTAAACCGTGTAAGACTGGGCAAGACCGACCAGTACCTTAAAAACAAGCAAAAGAGTTTCAAAACCACAGGTAACCAGTGCAAAGAAGTGGGATCCAGGGGCAATGGGCTCGTGTGTGTGGTCCTTGTAAGAGCTCCAGCTGTACATCACTGGATGAAAGAGACAATCGCATTTTGGCCATATTCCTGATTTGACAGATAGTTGTTTTTGTGATACTGCTAAAATGGCCACAGTGCAAACCCAGAGAAACTAGAGTTTGATTACACAATACCTTTGTGCTTAGGGACAAAGCACCATTACTACAGTTCTATCATCACTCAACATGAGAAAGCAACTTCACATTTGGGATTTAATGTCTACAAGACTGGAAGTGAGTGAGATAACCCAGAATAGGTCTGATGGTTTTGTGGAAAAATACATATATAAAAAAAGAAATATATAGTCGTTGTGGTCAATTAACAGTCAATTAGCATGATCAATTGTATCAAATGCAACCGAAAGATCTAATAACACCAAAAAAGTGCAAGAGCCAGCATTTGAATTTTGTCAGAACTGTCAGTTAAAACTTTTAGAAGCAAATATCAGAAATGACAAGCTGCCATGTTACAACAGTGATTTTGTTTTTAAATTAACATCAATATTGAATTTTGACTTTTGCCTCACAAACACATTTTTTGCCTACTACACCAAATATTTACCAAATCAGCCCCCCCCCCCATACAGAGGTCTCGACCTCCGTTTTCTTCCTCTTTTGCTTCCTATTGCATGTAAGAAATTCCCATCTTGCACAACAGTTGAGGCCAGATTGAAAACAGGACGTTCTCAGATATACAAAGTTCATCTCTGTTCATTAAGCAAATTTAATGTTGGGGACTATTTTTATATTAAATGAAAAGTATTTGCAGACAAAACCCTGTGGTGGCAAATCACATACATGCAAATACACAATCCTTGTAGATTAGTTCACATTGTGAAGGTTATTCTACCATGTAAAATTGTGTCTTGCTGCCCTATAGACTGCTCTGCGGTGTTTTTGGTATCAAATAAGCCTTAAACTCATTGAGAGTGCAAATCAGATTATACTAAGTGCAGGCAAACCCCATAAGAACAAGGGCTAGATGTCTTCTAATACCGAGTGAGCAACCCTCCAAGAGAAACAACCAGGGTCCTCAGAGTGATATGTTTGGTGGGGGATCTATTACTAGAAACAGCTTTCCTGGATTGTATTTTACTGCCTACATTAAGCAACAGCCCCGTGCGTTTTTTTATTTATTTAAAAAAAATTTTGAAGGCAGAGCTGTTTGCGCTCCCAACGTCCAGTGAGGCCATTTTAGCACTAAACATTAATCTTTTCCAACAGAAGCCTCTCGGGCGTCCCTAGTTTACAGTGTCAGGCACTAAGCTGCTGGATTGTTGTACAAAAAGCAGCCTACGTCACAACTGGCAGCAATGCAGAGACAGTTCAGCGACACAGCCAATGACCCAGGATGTCCAATCATCTCTTGCATCGCGTATCACATAGGAAATAACCAATGATATTGATTAGGGGAGTGGGATATCAGATCTCCTCTGTCTCATGAATTCAATTTTCCCTTGAATTAACATGCTGGATACAACAACAATTTTTGGGATAGGAAATTACATGTATGCATTTAAAATTAATATAATAGCAGACAAGGGCGATAACCCTTACCAGATCAGCTAGAACACTGCAAACAACGTTTGAAGGTTATCGACACAACGACCACAAATTTTCAAGGACACCACTGCACACACGCGCGATACAAAGGAGCTTGTTTAATCCAAATTCTCAGACAGTTCCCTCGTTTCACTCTTAAGTGAATACAACCACTTTTAAATAACCGAGGGGGATATGATGTGTTTGATGATGCCATCTGGCAACGACAATTAAATAATTAGTGGCTTTGGTTTGCACCTTTGTAGGTATTTTCTTTTTTTTATTTTAAACAATGCTAGGCGAGGACAGCAGTTTCCTTGAGCGTTGCTAGACGTTTCCAAGTTTGGCTGGAAAAATGTGTGCGGAAAAACAATGAATGAAGAAACAACAAGCGCGGGTTTAACTACCACCACTTCTTTCTCTTTTACGGCCTGAACAATCTTCGCAGCTGGATATCCACTCCCAGCGCACAAACACACACCCAGCGATGCCCACTTCAGGCAGAACTATTACAAGCCTCAGCTGATACAGAAGCACCGCAACATGTGGGCACTAAAACCTGGTTGCCAGATGAATATATCCATTTGCAAGTTAAAACTAGGGTGTGTGAACTATCCACAACATGTCACTTGACTGATGGAGAGTCAGACCTTTTTTTCCCCTCACAGGGAATGCATGCGCTACAGAAATAAAACGAAAAAGAACAAATAGACCCCGTCCAACAAGGCGCCGGCAGAGTTTGAAAAAGCAATTGACGAGTGAGCAAGCTGCTCTGGAATGTTTGTGCATTCCTGTCGAAGGGTACTCTCCCCAGGAGGGAGTGAACGAGGGAGAAGACTGCACCTCCCCTTCACCTACCTACTCCCTGCCTGAGGACCTAGACTCTCTCTAACACAATAGTCCAAAATGGCTCCAATTTCATTCATCTCACTGTTACTGTGATGGTGTTTCAATGCGGTCGTCAGGCAAACAGTTAACTGCAAATCCAGCTTTGTGTTCATGTTTCCCTTTAATTCATTTGTTTCCCAATTACATGTTTCATTGCAAACATGTATTTAATAGGGCTGTTACCACTTTTTTTTCTTCAATCAACTATTAAATCAAGTCTGAAAGCCTGTGTCATTTCAGACGGGAGTCCCTGAACAACCCTGTATCATTATTCTCGCCTCCATCGGGAAAACAACCTTGGCTGAAACCTAGAGCTACATGTGTTGGTGTAAACAGAACAGGCTTCGCCAGTCAGAGAAAAAACAAACATGCAACCAACACAGGACTTTTTTTTTTCTTATACAGTTTTTTATGGGAGCTCTCAGTGCTGACAACCTTATATAAATCAGAAACATGATTGTGTAAGAGGCCGTTTTACTGAAAAAAGGTATCTTGGGTACATGGGTACATGAGGTATATGTGGGTATATGCGGTAAATTCATAAAGCCAGGGTTTTTTTGGAGGTGATGTAGCAGAGGGGCTATACTAGAAAAAACTCACTGTAACCACCTGTGATACAATTTCAATCAAGGCCAACATTTGATAAAAACAGACCACAACAAATACAGAGGCCCACAACTCAAGTGGGATGGAAAAAGATGACAGAAACAAAAAAAAAAGAGTGGGCAGTATTGTCGTCTTCAGTGCACGCTTCAAATTTTCTCAAATGTTCATTAAATATAAAATACTTATCAGCTGATCAAATTCCTCGGTTACAACATGTTATTAATGTATTGGTGGTATTAAGTGAAAGTGCCAAAAATAAAAAGGGAGTTTTCGGATTTGGAAATTTACACAGAAATCACAGTGAAAACAAAAGAACTTTGCACAGTGTATTAACACCAGATTACAGGCCATACAGTTAAGTGCTTCTACTTTTTCAACAGCTGGATTTTCTTGCCTTCCAGATACAAATCCGAGGAGGCCTGGCAGAAGGCCAGATGATCAGCTGACTACGCCACAGGAGCATAAGCAGTTATGTGCACAAAACACACACACACACACACACACACACACACACACACACACACACACACACACAAATGCACACTTACAGACTCAGTTGTTTTAGTCTGACTGAGGGCCTTACTTCTATGATGAACAAAAGGGAGAGAAGCTGAATAAATATGGTGAAAGCCGAAGTAATGACGGAAGTAGCTGTGGTAACTGATTGCCTGTTACACTGGCTTCAAGACTCAGATTTCAGATCCTAATACAAACAATAATGATAAACCAACATCACTGTTGGCATTTTGATGAAAAAAATGGTGTATCGCATTGTTAAAAAAACCCTCAATTGCACTAGTCTATGATTTTTCCAATATATGTACAATTTTATCCATCAAAGCTTAAAAGAAATAGAAGAAAAAGGTTAAAAAAAACAAAGCATCTGGACATTTGTGAGACATCCCTGTCACCAGCATCACAGCCCCTTCTTATCTTTAGCTTTTTTAGCTTGTATAAATCCTTGTTCCATTGTCTATAGTTAGGACAAATGATCTGCCAGGTTCAGTAAATGAATAAAGGAATTTAAAA
This sequence comes from Istiophorus platypterus, assembly GCA_016859345.1. Taxonomy (NCBI): domain Eukaryota; kingdom Metazoa; phylum Chordata; class Actinopteri; order Istiophoriformes; family Istiophoridae; genus Istiophorus; species Istiophorus platypterus. The sequence goes on from CM029118.1 coordinate 2,003,241, forward strand.
TCAATAGACTGACTGTAGATCGCCCCATTTAACAAAAATTTTATTAGTAATATTTATGTATTTTGGCAGGTTACATTTATAAGTCTGTTCCCACTGGCCCATAAACTGTCGACCTTACTGTTGACTGTATGTATCAACCTTTGAGGGCTTATTAGTAATAATGGCAGCCGGATTGTGCTGTGTATGCAGAAACAGTCAGGCTGGTGGCTCCCGAATCCTACTTTACATAGTATGTAAACACGGTGCCAGTAGTCCACCTCCAACGATGCCATCAATTCAACATCTATAAAAAAAACTATGCCACACGAATCCTAGTGATGACAATCCTTCACCTTCATGTTTATCACAATATATTTATTCTTGACTACATTTAAGAGCCAACTGGACGAATTGAAAGTTCTAACACATCATCTTTATGTCTGAATATGCACATCATTTTCCTGGGCGCATGGCAAAGGGCAGCAAGGAAAGGCCTCCGCGTCCCCTACGTGCGTTTATCGCCCCCCTTTGAGAACCCAATGCTCCAGGAAAGTTGGGATACTGTGAATCTGATCTGTTTTCTATATGCAGCCCCCCCCGCCCTTCTCGATCCTCGGACCGTTCTGCTTTCAGCACTGTGATCCGTCATATTCTGAGCTGTGATCACTCGCGGCTCACATGCCTCCCGCTTCCCTCCCCACATTTGATGAAATGTGAGACAAAGACTGAAAATAAACGCCATGTTAACTTTCAAACTCAGCTACGATGGCGGCGAACTGATTGCCAGCCTCTTATGCATCATTAAAAAGCTGGAAACTTGATCCCTTCTTTTTAAAATTGAAGACCAGGGAGGGCAGAAACACGAGTCAATAACAAGACAGAGACCTGCAAGCAAATGGACAAAGCTGGGATCAAGACTCCCTACACATTATGCAAATAGCAAAAACAGAAGCTCGGGTACGAAAATCCAATTACTGTAAGGAGCTTACTGCATGTTAATTGTATGTGTTTTGCTATATACATTACAATAATGTAACATGTTACACTTTACTCTGATGTATTTTTTTTAATAAACAAACCTGTGTTTTCACTCTGCATCAACTTTAGATGATAGTTTGAGGCATGAATCCACATGATGCAAATCATCTGTGATAATGATTGTGAGTGTTCATCGTGGTTTTTATTAAACTAGACTACTCCTCAAAAATGAATTCCACTCATAGTAAATTGCCTTGTACGTGCCATTGTGGACCTAATCTGCCCTGATGCACAACCCGACGCACCTTGCAATCAGTCAGCCACACAACCAACTACATCATGCCAGGCTCTAGCAGCGCTCTGTCAGAGCCATCATCCAAAAGCGAAACTGACACCTGGGCTAACGTGGACATGGACCAGGGCAGGACACTGGTGTTTTTCTACTTAACTTTTACCCCATTCAGACCAGCACAGTCAAGCTCGTGTTCTATCCATGTGGTTTGTAAGCTACCCAGCTTTGGTTAAAAAAAAAAAAAAAAAAAAAAAAAAAAGGAAATTACTAGCAGGGACTGACATTGATTAATGATGACGGAAAACCAATCATTTCACTGAACAAACAAACAGCGAGAGAACAAAAGACAGAGGAAGAGAAAGTGTGCTTGTGGGCATTGAGGAAGGAGGGTGCATGCAGACAGAATGACAAGGGGCTGAAACCGAAACTTGACTTTTAGCTGGTAAATTATTTGATGTGATTCAAGGAAACTACACTGTAGACTTGAGTTTCTGCTGACAGTGAAAAGTATGTGTGTTTGTGTGTGTGTGTGTCTACCCAACGTGTTGAGTAGACCCACATCGTACACTCGTCTGATTACAACATAAAGTCTTCAGCTCACAAGTGTCTCTTATCTCAGAGTATCCGTTATCATCATCTGACTCTACAGCCAGGTTTTCTTCAGACAACTGGCTCTCTCTCTTACCTGCGGCAAGGCAGTGTTGAGTTGTCTCTGCAGTGAGTCCCTTTCGTGGCTCACTTCATGCAGTTTGCCTTGAGTCAGGCCCAGGTTCTCTTGAGTCTCCCTCAGGGTCTCCAGGAGACGATCCCTCTCCTCCAGCATGGACACCATCAGTGACTCAAAGTGGCCCTCCGAGTCCGACTGCAACGGGGAGCCTGAGCCCCGCCGGCCGCTGCCGCCTCCCCCGCCAGGCCCCTCAGCCTCGCTGATGGTGGGCATCACCTCGCACATCATCTATGACCATGAGAGCAGCGCCAAAGGTGCGTGTGTGTGGGGGGGGGTGTAGAAGGGAAAAGAGGAGAACAACAGAGCTTTGAGCACAGACAGGAAGTGAACTGTAACATTTCAGTATTAAGATCTTTGATTTGTTCGGCAACAGACTAAATCCTCTCTCCCCACAGACGCTTAAAAAGGGTCAGCTCACCCAATGGATCTCCAGCAATCAAATTCAGCGAAAACTGTAATAACGGTGGAAACTATTCACAGTGATGCCTATGGATTATCTGTCATAACCCAGATTTTCTTTTCTAGAAGGACACTTTGCCGTTAAAATTTTTCACTGAGAACCACAAACAAACTGTAATCCACATCCATTGTAGTTGGAAGACAGCAAAAGTCTCCTCTCAAAACCAAAAGGATATCTGTCACTGACCTCTCCTGTGGTTTATGCCTAATACACCAAAATCTTTCCCATAAATACAAGTTTTTATGTTTCTCAGAACTGAAATTAAATAAAGTATATCACCTCTGTCCAAGCAGGGGTGAGTTTGCCATAGCTGGGATTCCTCAATGTTTGCTAATCCCAGAATTTCGACATGTGCTTTCATTCATTCTCCTCCTTAGAGGCCATACCGTAGTGCACCAAAAAAAGTGATAAGAAGAGATATGTTGGAGGGGTATACACCATATACACATTCTTGCCTGATAATTATTAAGAAATTTAAATTTATCGCTCAGCGGTTTAAAACATCAGGGCTTCATTGTAGATTTAAGTGGTTCTAAATCTGGATTTAGAGTTTTCTTAATAATATTCATGTTATGAAGTAGACCAGCTCTCCACAGATTTTAGACATAACTGAAGACAGGTGAAAGCTTTAAAAGTACACACCCAAAGCGATTCATCCGGTCAACTTTGCAGGCACCAAAGCACCGGCCATTACAACAGCTTGCCCGCTAAGCAGGAGGGAAAACCGAGCCAAATCAGCTGAACCTGCTTACGGAGTCTTACTAACTGTTAACCGCTACTGGAGCACACTCCAGCCAGCAGTCCGGTCGGCCTACATCTGCATAGATCGGAAACGAACAGGGGGCCCTAATTCAGTCACAGGCAACCAAGGAAAGCTGGGTGGACTGAAGCTCGCCGAGCAACGCTGGGTCTGACAACAGCTGGGAAGGAAAGGTCTGGGGAATTAGAGGCGCTCTCCACACCAAGGGGCTTAGGTCCTGTAGCAGACTGCTAGACCAAAAAAAAAAAGAAAAAACCCCCAAGAATCATGTGAGCAGGATTTAACATACCTGCAAGGAACAACAATTTTCTTAATTGGAGCAAGTGGAACTTGGTGGCCGCCCGTGCTAGCCCTTCATCCCATTCCTTGCATCAGCTGAGATGCCAAAAGCCATTTGCTCTCAGAGACCTCTGCGCTTCGGCTTCAGCACGCCACGCTTGACCCTTGATTCCAGCAACTATGTTCCAGGGCTGGACCATACTTGTCATGTGGAAATTAACCACACAAACAAAAAAGGTTAAAAATATATGTATCAAACTGCCATCTTAAATTATCCACAAATAGGGAATACTGATGTTTCTGGTGATGAACAATATCTCTGTCGGAATGAGAGACAAATTTAACCTAATTTCTCAAGAGGAAAAAAAAAAAATACAAAACCGACGCTCCATATTGAGGTCAAGCCACTCAGACTCAACAATGTTTATGGGGAGGGGGAGGGTCACTCAGCATCCGTGAGAGGGGTGTGACAGATGGCGGGTCCAGGGTAACTTGCGTGGACATGGCATACGTCAAAAAGTAAAGATGACGGGACCGTCGGCTGGAAGGCTGGACACTTAAGCAGACTTAAACTTTAAGACTTTGAAGGGCAGTCCACTGAGGGCACCACCGCTTGCAACTCGTCAGGATGTGATTTGGGCAATTCTTAAAATGCATCTGCAATTGTAAGACATATCAAATCTTAACCCGAGATAAGTTTGGCCTCGTAACACTGTGAAATTTTGGGTTCCTGTAATGGAGAATGAGGGTGACCACAGAGTACATGATGTACATGTACAGTTCAGTCACTCTCCACAAAATAACATCTGAGAATAATATTGTTCACTTCTATCACAAAAAAAGGCTTCAACTCATGTCTCAGGTTTTCAGTGTGCACATGCGTCTCCAGCTCACCTTTGAGGAATAACGTTATTCCGCTTCGCTTTCGTAATCCACGTTATTTTATGACACCAAAGAAACGTCAACAGAAGTCCAGGTGCTCCGAGTGTGTGTGTGTGTGTGTGTGTGTGTGTGTGTGTGTGTGTGTGTGAGAGAGAGAGAGAGAGTGTCAGTCACTGCCTTCGACCTTCAGGCTTCGCGAAAATCTACAGTCATTCACGGGATGTTTTCCATTCAGAAGCTGGAAAGCATGAAGGCTGTGTAAAAGGGTCTCCTCGGTGGAAAAAGGGGATAATTTCCTAAAGGCCTCAAGCGAAACCCACATAAAGTGAGCAGGGGGCAGTGTTCCAAGTTTGGCCGGCTAACTCAACCTTAGCAAGCTAGCATGAAGTAAGCTGGTGGTTCGATGGTTGCATATCTGGATTTGGAAGTAAAAGTGCCTTATCCTCGCCTTTCAAAACGAACACCCATCCTCAAAAAAGATAATAACACAAAAGTTCAGCTCGCCGAAAGTAACATTTCACAACAGGTAGACGTGCGGTGGCAAGAGTTAGGTGACGTGGAAAACAGTTGTAGCCGCGCTAGCGCTAGCTAATTTGAAGCAGAGTTCTTTGGCTTGGAGTCAGTTTTAAGCGTTAGCTACTAGCCAGCTAGGTGGCTAACGCTCGCTAGTTTCATCTACCAACTTAGCTTCAGATAACGTCAGGTAGTTATCTAAGGATAAGCTCCGTTTTGTAGAAAAGTAGATAATATCATAAAATATCCCATGGCGACTTATCTTACATAATCGAAAAATACTACAAAAAATGGGAGGGGGTTAAAATCTTGAAATAGGACCCCGAAGCTCTGCTGAAATGATTAATCTATCAAGTAACGTTAGCGCATCGGCTAACGTTAGCTTCCCGTTGATTCGGTGGAGTCGCGTCACCACATCACGGCTCCGAAAACTTCCAGCCAACGTTGAACGTTAGCGACGTTTTGGTCCGGCTTTTTCCTCGGGAAAACCCAACCCGCTGTTAAAAAACTTATATTCCCTTCAGAGGTTGCGGTGATCTCTTGGTATGTCCAGCATAAATAATAATAATAAGCCCGCAGGTCCGTCGGTCCGCTCCTTCCCTGTCGCCACTGCCTGCCAGCCTCGGCAGTCGGGACAGCCAATGGTGGGCTCCGCGTCGCCAGCGCCTGTCAGCAGCCTGGGAGTCCACGGGAAGGGGAAAGCGTCCCAGCCGCCGGGGGGGGTTAACCCTAACCCTAGCCCCCTTGGGCTCCTGTGAGGACTTTTATCTTTAAATACTTTCTTTTAGATACTTTTAAATTCATTATTCGCAGTGTCTGGTCTGTCAAACAAGTCGACTCCATCCCTCCTCTACTGTCAGATGGGAATAATCAACCATGAAGGTATATTATTATTATTCAGTCTGTTGTTAAAAACATATAAATGACATATGACAAGAACATTTATTGAACATTTCATAATTTACTTTCATATTCCCTTTTTTAAATTTATTGCACAGTAGATGGCAACTTATATTTTTTTCAATAATAAGATAAAATAGAATTATAGTAAAATGTGAGTAAAATAAAATTCTTCATTTTCCCCATTTGGGTTATCATCCAGAATATAACTGCAAAAATTTTCATAATAAATATAAATAAACCATAAATTAGTTGAAACAAAGTGGGGGGGGGGGGGTTAATGGTCAAAAGTTTTTTGTTACAGATCATATAGAATGGAATTATTGGTGCCATAAACATTATATTATATATTATATATATATAAACGATATAACCTGATTGACCGATAGTCGGTCGATAAAACAATGAGTAGTGATGTAGGACTAACAATAGAGAGAACGGTTCTGCCATCTTGTGGTGCATTAGCAAAACAAAACTGGTATTTACAGTGGAGATTGAACAGTAATTAGATGTTTTATATGGATAATAAAACAATGAAATAAAAAGTTAAAATTTTAAAAAGAAATTAACTTTTTTTTTTTAAATGACTTATTTTTTTTCTAATTTGACCGTTTTTTGACCTTTTTTTTACCACTTTTTTCAGGTCTCAAAAGAAAAAAAACAACAAAATAAATTATATTGCAAGATATTTAAGCAGAGCAACAGTAAAGAAACTCTGTAACCACAAGGTGAAAATCTTTTAAAAACAAATGAAAAATAAATACACGTAAATGATAAATAAAACAAAAACAAGCAAGGATTTAAATATTTCTGTGACAACCTGAAGGTCCAAAGGTAATTTAATGTGACCCCCACTAAATGTCCTGCATGGGCCCTGAAAAAAAATTGAATTTCTGGGGGGACTTTTACGATTAACAATGTACATTTATCGGATGTTTAGAAAATTTAGAAAATTTAGATTATAGTGTTCAACAAACAAATCAACAAAAAAATTCGGTATTTTCAATGGCGGATGTTTGGGTTTTTTTTCTTGAAAGTGTGGTACTGAATTTGAAAAATGCATTTGGACGGTGGAAAAATTTACTGAAAACTTAATATAAAATCTTTGTCCAAATGTCCAAATAATTTAGACATTTTAAATACTTAAATGCTGTAAGGTGTGGTGGGTGTGTGTGTGTGTGGGGGGGGGGGTTTACGAGACCATTTGCATCTTTGAAATAGATTAGTCTGAGAGTAACAGATTAATATGCAGTTCTGTCTCAGAGGTGCAGGGATAAAGTGGCAAAGTTGAGAATTTCTTTTTTTCCAGCATTTTCTGACATGTAATTGAGCAAAGAGCTTTTCTGTTAACCAGTAAAATAATGGTCAGTTTAAGCATCAATGAAAATAATAAAGGTAAGGAGCAAAATGGGCTGTTGTCACATTACGGATTTTGCAGTTTGTGAAGGGAAGTTTTGCGATGACTCTTATTAGGATGTCACATGCTTGGAGCTTTAGATGTAATCAACCAAATCTGACTTTTCTATCTTTAATTTCTACACAAAATTCACCCATTTGACTGTTTTGCTGGTTATAACCTTCCCTTATTCCCTTATCATGATTATCATCTTTCAAATTGCACTTTTTATTACATAGTCTTACTCTTATTTGTTTCCTATGTAATTTCTTCCTTTATGTTTTGCATCGGGGGAGGGACAGTTTTATTTTGTTATATGCTTAAATATGATGACAATAAAGTCTGATTCTGATTCTTTCTTGTGGATTATTGTGCTTGTCATCACTCCGTTGGTTTCTGCACTGGTTAATTAGTTTTCTTAATATAAACATATTTATTTTAGATGAATATATAAATAAAACTCCCCCTGGTTTGTTTATATATAAACTGTTTCTCTGAAATGTGATGAGATGCATTTGATAATACCTTTGGTGCTTGAAACACAAATATGCAATAGAACAAATATAACAAATTATTAGAAATGTGAGAAATGTCTTTTTGTGTGTAAAAGGGGATACTTATTAAAAAGGGATTAAAACAAAAAACATATTTAAGAGTTTATACATTTTTATTGATCAATTAGAAAATCATCTCATAACTTGAGTTGGGTCTCTTCCATTTTATCTGATGCCACTGAGGGACTACACACATCAATCAGGACACTTGTTTTAAATCAGACTGTAACACACAATGCTAGAGGCCATTGTAAAAAGATAGGACCCCAGACCCGTAAACACAACAGCTGAACAAACATTAAGCAGATGCAGTACTAGTTGATCATCCTTTCAGCATTGTTTCATTTTAAAGTTTCTTTCTATGTTTCCAATTGCACAGGCAGATTTCCGATATGAAAATTCATTCATTTACAATGTATAGATACAGAGATTCATGAACAGCCAGAATAAGCTGGTAAAAAGAAAATCATCAAAATAAGGGTTCGGATATTAACATGTAATTTATGCAGAGTTGGAATTTGGCAAACGCTGGCCGTCTTAACTTTCAAACGACGGCAAGGGTTGGTATTTGACCTTCGACACCTTGGCTTTGTACACTACCACTCCGCAGACCATGCCGATCGTGGCAAGGAGACACCCGGCGATGAATACCAGGTTCAGGTTCAGGTTGGTCACTGGGGAGGAAAAAAGGAGACACAATTTGAATCAGGTCTGGTCTGAAGTCAAACTGGGACTCGGACAAGTTAGAAACCACTTCCTGTTTTATTACCGGTGCTCTCTGCCGATCTCCTCAGGCGCAGGGGCCCCTGGGAGACAAAGTGACGTTCACTCTGGATGACAGCCTCTCTCTTCCCGCGGTGATGGTGGCTGTGGTGACCGCTCGGCCACGTGGAGTTCATGCATCCCCTCGAACACCTGGTGTTGGGGTTCCCCGCCTCACACATCATGACCGAACAGCTGATGTACACCTGAATGCAACGAGACGAAGGATGCGGTCAAATCCCCACAGGCACGGGGCCAATCCTCGGTTTCACCTTGTCCTCGGTTACTGTTTGTCAGCGTCAAGCAGTGCATGGTCATTTTCGAACTTGGTATGATAAAAAAATAAAGGAAAGTGAATAATTGCGATTTGTTTAAAGGAAAAGTATTTTTTCAAACGGGCTAATTGGCTTTCTTGTTGAGTACCTCCACTCTCGTATCAGTGTCTTAAATATGAGGCTGCTTCAAGGCGCTATTTAGCTTAGCTTAGCTCAGCATATAGACTTGAAATCGGGTTAGCCTGGCACTTCCTGAGGTTAACAGATCCACATAGCAGCATCTGTAAAGCTGACTCACTGGGATGTTACATCTCACTCATTTAATCCTCAGAAAAAAAAACTTTAAAGGTGAAAAAGTCCTGGAAATGACTGTGAATCGCCAAGAAATCCCCTGGAACACCTTTGCAGGTTCTACCTTCAAGTTTACCATTCAGACACGAGAGCAGTGTCGATCGCCTCATTTGACTCAAAAGAAAGAAGAGAAAGTAAATAAGTGTATTTTCCAAAATTTTGAACTGTCCCTTTAAACATTTCGAAAAATCACATGCTCAGATCTTATTTTGTGACCTAGTGCTCACCTGATCATGCTGTCCAATGAACTTAAAGGCCTCCAAGCTGAATCTGAACTCTTTCTTGTGGGCGGGGGTGTAGAATTGAACTGTCGGGTCCACTGCACATCTGGTCAAAGCAAGGAAGAAAAGAAAAAAAAAGATAAGAACGTTGCCTCTGCACTCTATGCCCCCACAACTATGGGCAGAGGTAAAGGGAGCATGGGTTGTGCTGAGGATGAAATGAGTTAAGTGTTGGCTTTTAAATCAAGACACTGTCATATGGGAGAGAGGTGATAACCAACTACAAGAAGGAAGTGGAAAAGAGAGAGAAATCTAATTTCCATCTGTCCATCTATTATCTACAAATGGTTAGACGGATGGAGCGATGAGGTTGGGGCACATCCTAGCCACAAGTCTGTCACGACACCGACCAGAGGGTGTCCTCATACCCATTTTCGATGATGGAGTAGGTCGGGTGGTAGTTGGGGTTGTCGTACGGTGCAGCTCTGCAGGTCTCCACGAACAGCTCAGTGTTGTTTACCGAGGAGGCGGCCTCGATCAGCATGTAGATCCGGCTCCCTGTGTCGTACTCCAGAGGGTACGAATTGGGGTCGATCATGGTTTGGAACTGGCCGTTGGGGTAGAACTCGAACTGGTAGGTAAACGTGCCGAAGCCTCTCTCCCACACCGTGACATTCTTCCTGTGCGCCGTGAAGCCCAGCGTCACGTTCCCCCGTTTGGGATACTGGCAGTAGAACTGGACCTCGAACAGGTGCTTCCTGGTGATCAGGTCCCCGATGTTGTCGACCGTGGTGATCTCGTTCTTGAAAATGAGGTTATCATCATCTTCCTGCGAAGTAAAAGGTTCACGCAATCAGTCCTCATGCAGCGATTTTTAAAAAAAAAAGTAACGGTGTAATAAAGCAAAGGACGCCCTGGTTTACCTCGATCTGGGTTCCGCAGGCGTTGAGGGGGACCACAACGATGATGTGAGTGCTGTTGGAGTGTCTCTGGAGGCTGCAGGCGGTGTTGCTGGGGTCATTGAGCCTTAGGTGACCCTCTTGGAGTCCGGCAAATGAGGTCTTCTTGACCTCGACCGTCATCGCGGACTCACCGCAGATCACGTTGGATTTCACTGGAATGAGAGATATGAATTTTTATGTTTGTTACCGGGATAACCGCGGCAACCTCGGTCTGATTAGCTAGCCAAACATTCAGGCCCGTGGTCTGGAGTCTTTCCGCCTTCTAGTGGTCAAAATTGCTTAGTGGAGCTTTAAGTTGTCTTGCAGCTTTAAAAATTGTTCTCCAATGTACACCAGGCATTTGGCCAATATTAGGCACTTGACTATAGCATTTTTGCAGGTTACATATATGGTGAAAACTTACACCACTACTGTTACAGTTACACTACCAAATGTTGACAGTAAGCTAGACCCACCTTGCTCCTTCCTGACGTCCACCACAACACACCTCATCTCGGACTGATAGAAGCCAGACCTGAAAAGCATTGGGGAACGCAGATTTGGAGCCTTTAAATCGAACTTAAAGAAGCAGATGCTTCTTTAGTGAATGATGGTGAATTATTTCAAATCTTGCCAGCTAAAGAGGTTTTTCTTATTTTGTTTCAAGGCTTTCTTTAACTTGCATCTTGCAGCTAAAATATGATTGGTGCACTCTACGTCGAGATGACACTCACTGTGAAGTTGGAGTGGCGTGCTGATGGTGATGATGTGTGATGCTAACACTGGTCAAAGCAGACCTGCAACATGCGCACAAAGTTAAATTCTGGTTTCTCACAACACACGCACGATGTTTCTGACACATAAAGGAAACAAAGCTTGAGGCTACAGGCTCACCCTGTCACTGACTCAACAGCAAAGCAGATGGGGAAGTGATCTCCCAGGTCGTCTGGAGTAGGCGTCCACCTGATGATGAAGTCATCTTGAGTGTTCCTGTGCTTGCTGATATTCAGTGGCCCACTGATGATAATGTCACGTACTCTGTGCGAAAACAAAGAAACCACGTGTTTCCTCATTATTAACAATGTCGTCCTACTTGCTGAAATGACATGAATTTGTTCCGTTGCCACATGTCCTCGTTGGTTACCACTTACATTGCATACATGGCGCGAGCTTTGACCCTGATCTCCACTTCTTTGTTGACCTCCGCGTGGATGCGAGCTCCATTTTCAGGTGTTGGGTGCACAAACTTTGGCAAGTACAGTCCCTCCTGACATGAAGGGGCAGGTGGGTCCACTGGGGCAAAAGAATAAATAAATGAATAAAGATCGCTTTTAAATTCAAAAGTGCAATAGGTTTTAAAGAGCTATGAGTGAACTGCCACAACAGGGCAACCAGGGTTGTTACACGATGTGATTGAATGTGGACCGGCTCATTAAACATGCCTGAGGACAAGCAAAAACTTACTTACCAAGTAAGGAGAACTGCATAGGAAGTTTACTCAGAGGTGGAGTGGTGGCGTGAAGCTGTCCCGGGGAGGAGTAGTATGCGCTGGTTGTAGGTGTAGGTGTGGTTGTGCTGGATGTGGCTGTGGTTGTACCCATCCATGTCGTCGTGGGCATGGGCGTGGTTGTCCACCACCACCACGGCAGCGTTGTGTTGGAGTAGCTCAAGACCTGTCTCTTTCTCCTCCTCTCAGTCAGCGGAGCCCTGGTGCCTTGGGAGCTGTCGCTGTAGGTCAGAGTGACGGGGCCTTGCGGGAAGTCCTCCACCACCAACTCAAATCCATAAACACGGGGGTTGGCACTGGTGTGGTTGTAGTGTAATGTGCAAGAGCCCTAACAGTGTGAATATTTAGCAGTTAAGAGAGGCAAAGTATGCATCCATTAATATGCAGCGTCTTAGGAAAAAGGATTTTTCAGCTAACCTGATCGAGGTGGAAGCCTGAGGGCTGGTTGCAGGTGCTGCACTCTGTGCCCACCTGGTTTCCATATCGGCATCGCACTCTGTCCCCGTCAGGGTCAAAGGACATCAGCTTGTATGTCCGAGGGCAGTTCTGAGGAACTCTTGAAAAGACACATTAACATGAATCAGTGAAAGTCCTCTACAGAGGATCCTTTGGGGGGAAACGGGGAAAAAAAATGTGAGTCTGGATAGCAGCATATTTTCAGAGTCTATGGTTTCTTTAGTTATATGGTCAGGCATCAACAGTTTCTCGGCTACCGCAGGAGGCCTACCGGAGGAAAGGGAGGATGCTGATGTCGGGCGATCTGTTTGGTTCCCCGGTGTCAGATCTGGTCCCCAGATCCACGTTCGTGATCAGCCTCCAGCTGGAAACTGCGTTGCGTGTTCGGATCCAGCAGCAGCTCGATGCCCTAATATGTGTGGAAACAACACTCTTGAAATACAACAGGTTTCCGCGCAATGTTGGGAAGGTTGATAAAGGGGACGACGCCCCGCAACACTTTCGTGTGTGGATGGTACAATGTTACAGTAAAAACAGAAAAATCTAGACGCCTACCTGGTTTGAAAAGGCTTGTCGCTCCTGAGGATCTTCCTAACGACTGTCTCGGTTTCACACCATTGCGAGTTAGCCTGTGGCGCAGTGGTGCTCCTGTCGACCACACTCCTCTGGAGTTGGGTGTCTCTGCCACAGCTGCCGCGGAAACATGACCAGCTTAGGGAGTAGCGACACCCGTCGAAGGTGGCCCTGTTGCGGAGGATCACCTGGGGGGGAATGAGTCGTCTGTGTGGTTAGAGATGGCCGCTCTACGGAAACCAGGGAAGATTTTCGCATATTCTGCAAATGTACCTGTTATGTGACTCCGTCCGTTTTAAGTCTGAGAGCCATGATGACAACTTTATAACATAAACAACAGCAACAAAGACAAATGTAGCTAAAGGGCGTGTCTTTTTCAAAACACTGCATCTAAAGCCGTAAACGTAATAATACTGCGATATATAAATGAAGCTACTCATTGGCTCTTGAAACGAAAAAGGGTAAATGAAGTGAGAATGAAAAGCATGAAGGTAACTATAATGATGAAAATATAAGAAAGAAAAAAGTAGAAAGCAAAAAAGAGAAAAAGGCAGTGCAGCTGAAACTAGAGTCTGAAGCTTTTCTAATTCCACACTAAGCCGAAATCATGCGATTCCTTCTGCTCCCTAACCGCAATCTATCAAGTTAAAGCAAGGTTTTTATTTCATTTTTTCTTTTTCTTTTCTTTTATGTTATTCTCTTTTAGATTTTTTTAAATTTTAAATTATTTTATATTAAATTTTAAACAAGCATTTTTGGACTAAAAATTTGAAACACAAGAACAAAGTCTAAACTCTCCGCCGACACCTTGGATGCAACTGACGTCAAGAATGTAAAACAAACTATTTTACATCATTTATGGCTTCATTTCTAAAAGACAGACGTTCGGGTGCCCATGATTGCCACTTGTGTATGTAAAATAGTACAAGTACTGGCAAAAAAAAATAAAATTGATGATGTCATGAAAAGGCAGAGTAGGAATGATAAATAATGATGCATTTTAATGTACTGAAATACACTTAAAGAGATAAAAAAAAAACAGAATGAATGTCAAAATTTCTCTAACCTGTTGGAATGACCTGAATAATGAAAATGATGCAGAGCAAAAAAACAAAAGCAATAGTCATAAGGAGTAATATGATAATAGGTAACAGACTCTGATGGTTTTCTGTAACGAACGCTGGGTATCGCCAGCACACCCCTCACCGTGTGCGTTCCATCGGCGTTCCTGCCCTTGTGGGTGAAGGTCACCGTCCCCCCGTAGAAGTGGGACGCCGACGCCAGTGAGACCAGGAGCATCTGCAGCAACAGTAGCCGTGCCAGGGCCATGATGCCAACTCCCCGGGTTCGCTTGTGCCACTCGTGCATGACTCCAGCAACTTTTATATTCCCGTGGGCCCCAGCTGCAGAAGCTGGTGACGGCACTGCCAAGTTGAGTGGCATGTGCACTATGTGGGAACAATAGGGCGGCTGCAAAACCGGTTTCAGTGGACAAAAAATGCTTTTTCTTCGTTTCGTTTCGTTTCGTTCGGTTTTTTTACCATAAAGGCCTCGTATGTACTCCTTCAAGAATGACAGGTAGCTCCGACACAAAACCTAACCTGTGCGTGGGTGTGTGTCAAAGAATTTGTCCCGTCTATCACCGTCATCACAGAGGAGATGAAAGTACTCTCGTCGCAGATGTCAGGACACTGGAGCCTAAACACACAGTCGCTGAGCCGTATATGACAATATTGTCCATCGTATATCCTGTTGTAGACGATTCCCACTGATAAATTTAAAGGCGGTGTGAAAGTGACTGCGCTGACAGGGTGAGAAAACTTAAAAACCAAAACCTTTGGCAAACGGCCGCATTTTCTTAAATCCAAACGTGGGGAAGAAACTGTAAAAACATGAGGTTCGCTGTGACAAAAGCGCTCGGACGTGCATCACTTTGGTTCCTGCTTTCAGCTTAAAACACCTTTTTTCCTTCAAAGGTGGAATCGAGACACAGAGCAGCTGTGGTGTCTACGTCAGTCCAATGGTATTAACTGGAACCACACACCTTTCTTTTTGCACAACAAGCAGCCTAAATAGGTCGTTTCACCAGCACCATAAACACAGAGGCCTGTTGTTTTCTCTTCCTTCTCTTCTTTTTCTCTTGGGTGGGATTGTGCGCTTTTTTTTTAGATTTGCACATTTATGAAACAGTTTAAAACCAGAACAACAGAAATAAAACAGATGTGAAAGGAAAGGTCAGGAAGCCACAGGCAGACAAAAAAGGGCAGCAGAGAAAAAGAAGCCACCAAGATAATGAACACAAGATTTAGGAAAATATAAAGACAATGAATGACACTGAGAAAAAAACAAACAAAAAGAGGAGGAATAATCAAAAATCAGTTCAACATAATAACTTTGCCACGATGACTCTTAATTACCCCTCCCATTCATGTGTGCATTGATCTGAGGACCGAAGTGTCTGAGGGAACAGCGGCCATGATCTGCTCGGTTAAAAAAAGGAAGATGAAGATGATCAACTTGTCTGGATCAGTGAGTGAATTATATATCTGGATCTTTCGAGCAGCTCAGAAGTCCTGGACAGCAAAGAAGACCCCCCCCCCCCCGTCAACCTTTGTCAGGAGACCTGTGTCATTTAGCAGCAAAAAACAAACAAACAAGGAAATTAGACTCACAGGTTGATTCGGGTGAGTTTGCCAAGTGGTTTTACTTGAGTTTTCTGCAGAGCCTGCAGCTCATACCCGCCCCGGCCCAGTGGGCTCGTCGAGGCACGACATCCAAGCGCCGTCCGTCCGAGTCCGACGTTGGGTTCCGGACATGGGAACCGAATCCAGAGCGCTTTCATGTTAAAAATGTTTTTAATGTAGATTGTTGTCCAGATAAAAAACCCAACTTCATTTTGCCTGGTTTATTCTTTATTTTCTTTAATGTGATCTGAATAAAAACATAGAATTGCGTCCCCTTGATTATTTATTCGAATTTAACTTTAAATGTGACATTTTGGTGAATAAAACCTGTATTCTCGCAACTGTAAAAACTAGTTCATTTAAATGGTATTCACCGCAGTAAAGGTAAAGTGTCACAATAATCCACTTTCAGCATTAACAAGCGTTTCTACGTGACTCTTTACTGAGCAATGCCACTGAGCAAATAAGCCGGAGAATTATGTTTTCTATTTGTGATTAAAGCAGCAGCTCTGCGTCAATTTCAGACGCAACAGGTTTATTTGTTATAGAAGAATTTTAGCAACATGAGATGTAAAAGACACAGAGATAATGTAAAAAGAAACATGAAAAGAGCTGCAGTGCAATAAGATAAGCTTGAAAGACAGGGCGACCTGATGAGCAAATCATTGATTTCAATAAAAATGCAGCATTTTGGTTTTGGTTTTTACTCATGGTGTTAAAATTGGTACATTTAGTTTTATTGACCATTATGTATCTGACTGCTTTCGTATTATTTGATACCTCCTTGGATCCATGATGACAACATTTGAAGAGAGAATGCAGGAGAGTAGAGCATCGGTGGAAAAAAGATGAAATTCCTGGCGCATTGTCCACAAAGCACAGTCCATAGATTCCTCTAAACATTATTTATTGTCTTAAGAACCTGCCAGTTTTAATCAGAGTGGGTCCTCTCCTGATGAATGTTTTCAATTTATTTATCACATTTTTTATTTATCACATTTTTTTTTTCACTTTTATTAATTAACAAGTTTTGAATAAGGTTGAGGAATTTGTCGGCACGGGATTGTTGTGTTTTATCCTCGTGAACCTCTTTTTAATCTCCAGTTTTAACAAAATTTTAAATAGAAATAATATTATCATTATCATTATTATCATGATAAACAGTTTAAGTGCAGTTCCACCCTACTTATTTAAATGTGTTGATTCATTACTCCGTCCCATAAGCAGAGATTAAAACAGGGCAATTTTGCATTTCTGTGACAGCAGTCTTTCATTTTTGCTGCATTCAATTCATAAGCCAGGTGGTAGTTTAAGCCACTAAATATTAGTTCAGAGCCAAAACAAATTGGGTCTACTCAAATTGTCCCTAAAACCAGGTCAATCAATATTTAAAGCTTTGGTCCACAGTCTTCGGTTGTACAAGGTCCACCAGCTTCTTTTCCTATCTCCAATTTCAACTCCATCCACTCTATAATTTTATGGTTTTCCATGTTTTGAGGGCTCCTCAGAGTTGGAGGTATTTATCCTCCGCAATCCCCTGCAACAGAAATTGGCGTGGTGGAGGACCATGGTGGGCCAAGGTGGTCCGGAGCCGTATCAATTCACCCGGTTGGCTCCGGCCCTCGGCAGCCAGAGCTCTCGGCACTAAAAAGCACTTAGAATAGCTCTCTCTCGACAAATGCAGTGTGTCGCTATCGAAGGACCTGCTGCCATCTACAAACACTGCAGAGCCATTTGAGGCTCTGAAGGAACAAGGATGAAGTTTGGTGCTTCTACAGTCGTCAGAAGCACAAGTCTGAACCTCAGGAACCAAAAAATGAGATGGGTTTGGCAGGCTGCCACCGGAGGACGGGCGCCGGAGGAGCTGGGTCGCCCACCTCCGATTAGAGGACGATCATTCTTTTCTTAAAATTTAAATTTCACAGCCTAAATAATTCCCACACTCTAAGTCAGCATCGGCCTTGCACTGTCCAGGATGGTTTCAAACAGCAGGCGACCTGTTGAGCCCTTTTCAACCCATGAAATGCAGCTTTTTATAACTTTGATATCAAATGTCAGCATCGACACCAGCACTAACGCGTTTCATCGCAGTAAGGTGAGCTCACACATGGTCAAATGTACAGTGCCTCTTTCAATGGATTAATTCCAAGGATTTTCAGTCGGGTAATGTCCTCAAATTTTAAATGGAATGTTTCAGGTAACAAATCTGTGCTTATCACGCACTAACTTTCAGTCTGCTTATCGACAGAGATCTACAAGGAAGTAAATGCACCCATATATAGGTGTATGAGTGATCAAGTGTCTTTTCACATGCATGATCCTTTAAGCCAGATAATTCGCTGGATAATAGATTGTCGGACAAAGGAATACAAGAAGCACGAAGGCAGGTAATGGCACAGTTCACCTGAATATCTAAGATGCAAAGAAAGAGAAACTAAAGGAGTGCGTTCTTATCTAATTATGATATTTTCTTATCTGTGCTCTTGTAATTCAAAGAGATATGGGTAGATAGCCTTGTCCTGCACTGGAATGAAGACCAAAACGAGGGCATCAAACTATGAAAACAGTTTATATAAATAGCCTCATCGAAAATAAAACTTGATGATGAGCAAAGTTGAACGTAAAAAGTAAAAATCTATGCCAGACAGTGAATAACTCAATGGTAACGCAGTACACCTCTAAAGGTAGAAATGCAGAATGGCAGATCACAAGAAATCACATTGGAGTGTTGGGTTGTACGGCGAGCCTGGTTGCAATTCAGGCTATGTTTAGGACTGGGCCATGAGACACAGGCTGCCCTCTTGATGTCGTTACCGTCTGGGGCCTCCACCTAGGGACAGACTGCCCCCAACCACCACAGCATCTCATAATCCCAGGTAAGGTTCAAAATGATCCATGGACTGTCAGGAACCGGCTCTATATTCAAGTGGCCACATGCCAAACCTTACCATGCTCAATTAATCAGACCAAGTCCAAAGTTTCCCTTTGGCTGAGCGCTGCGCGCTGCAGGTGTTACTGTTCCCGTTCATATATTAGGAGATTAGCATGAAGGGAGGCAGAGCACATGTATCTTTATCCATCACTGATCTTGAACAATAATGCACCATGACTATTAGAGACACAACAGCCATTGTTTTCATGATGAAACTTCAAATTGAAAGTGAAGGTGCATTTAATGTTTACTTTGATGTTTACAACAGCACAAAACATCATCTTAACTAGACAGTAACTGCCATTGAGATCCCTCTTGTAAGCTGCAGGTCTCACAGTAAACAGCCCTGGTTAGACTTTCGTATCTGACTTCAACCTGAGGATGTTGGTCATGATTATGTCTGCATAATGTCAAACGATCCAAAAAGAGCATGACAATCACGGTGATGTCGAATGTGTTTTCCTGCATGTTTAGTTCTCATGTCGTTTACGTTGCGTTTTCATGATATAATTATTAAATGTTGTTTTAGAAACATAACTTTGACTTTTAAAGATAGAGGTTGAGGAGACAGTCCTTGGAATTTAGTTTAACGCTGCATTTTTTCTGTTTTTTTTTCTTTTACCAATAAAGAGCTTGCTGAGTAGAGAACATGAGCATTTACAAATAATTTATAAGCAACAATAAAGCCTTATTGTGTTGCTCACTGACAGTACAATGACTATGGGGATTTCCTTCCATCACAATCTCCTCGTGAGTCTGTAACTCATCAAAAGCCAGACAGAAGTTTTAACATATGATTGATTTAGACAAGAACATAAAAATCAAAATCGTAATCAAGTTTAATGTGAAGTTTAATTTTTATGTTTGACACATTGTGTTTTTAAACACATTCATTTTCACAATACGTATTCACCAAAATTTAACATTTACAGAAACAGGTATAAATGCAGCTCAGGTCATAATGACACTGACAAAAAAAATATTGTAGGTAGATGAAGATGTACAATAAGCAAACACTTTTGATAAGAGAAGAGAATAGTCAATGGAATTTGCATCATAGTTCATTAGCAAGTTGATACTCAACTTCATGTCAGGTGACTAAAACACTTAACACCACTGCAATTAATATTCATAATTGTTTAACAAGAAGTCTGTAGATATTTTGGAAACACATGAATTGTCTTTTGAAAAATTTCAAAGCAGCTAATGTGCTGAACAGGGAGTTGCTACAAAAATATTTAACTTACACACGGTGCACATCATGCTGTAAATCCAGGAAATAAACTTTTACCTTATCAAAGTCCAGACAGCGAAAAAATCAAACCATCAATACCACAAAAAAGATTAAAAAACAAACAAAGCATTGTTTGCACTGAAAAGGCTTATCTGTCGTCAGTCTGTTTCAAAGGTTGGCAGGGGTTGGTATTTCCTTTTGGACTTCCTTGATCGGTAGATCACCAGTCCAAGAACCAGGAGGCAGCCAACCACGAAGACCAGGTTCATGCCAAGATTCAGGCCTGGGACAGATGCTGAAACAGAAGAAACAAACTAAATCTCAGGTATAATTAAATTACATATCATAATTATATACATGCATGAGGTCAGCGTGAGTAGCTGCCACCTCTACTGATCAGTGTGTCAAAATTATAAAAGACACAATGACAAGTTAATCTACATATTCGCTGGTCTTTCCATTATTATTCCACCCCATTTATATCAATAAGGAGAGGCTAATTAACAGAAACACTTTGATACAACCACAAACTACATCGTCCGAAATGTCCAAACAGGTGAATCAGGGCCCCGTGTCTCAGCCTACCAGTAGTTCTACCAAGGCAGGTGTACCTAATGAACTGGCATCTGAGGGTCATTGTATTTCCACACTCACCTTGGCTGTCAGAAGTTTTTACCAGGTGCAAAGGCCCCTGGGAAATGAAGTGCCTGCTGCTTTGAGCCACAGCTTCTCTTCTGCCGCGATGGTTCACTGAGTTGGATCTGCTGCATCCCTGGGAGCGCCTGGTTCCGGGGATGCCGGTCTCACACAGGATGACGGAACAGGTGATATACACCTGTAGATGCAAGAACGTTAAAAAAAAGTCTTAAATACAGACTGCACTACGAGAACATTAGTGTGCACAGTGAATTACTTGTGTTCAGATTATCACCGTGGGTGGAGGAGACCCTCGATGGTACCTGAGGAGAAACCTGCTTGCTCTCTGATTGTTTTTGGTTTTGCTTTGGTATCTTGTTGTAAAACTGGTTCCGAATACCAAAC
Organism: Istiophorus platypterus; assembly: GCA_016859345.1. Classification (NCBI taxonomy): domain Eukaryota; kingdom Metazoa; phylum Chordata; class Actinopteri; order Istiophoriformes; family Istiophoridae; genus Istiophorus; species Istiophorus platypterus. The sequence goes on from CM029118.1 coordinate 2,023,938, forward strand.
CATATTCCAAAGACTGGCACCATACTTGTTGCTATGTGACGATGACAAAACATAAAATATCACAGAACTGCTGTGAGCTAATCTTCTTACTGCTTACTGTGACAACTAGGAGCAGTTGAAACAGATACTCTAAACCCGGTACATAGGGACTTTTTTTTTGGGGGGGGGGGCTAATGATCACAGTCATGTTACTACCAGTGATTACTCCTCTCCAAGCAGCGAAAGGTACTAAAGCCTTGGTATCAATTTTAAAGTAACCTTACCTCCTCATGAGCGCCAATAAATTGCTGGGGTAAATCTGCACTGTCTTGTCCCTCACACACCTGAGACAACACAGTTACATTGGTTCAAAACTAGAAGAAATTTTCCCCTAATAACCAACAAGCACAGAAAATGCGTGTAGGTAAAGTCGGGTACAACGTGAAGAAGCTGATGCATTTCATCGTTGTACACCTACCCATTTTTGATGATGGTGTAGCTGATGCGAGAGTTGGGGTTTACATTGGGAGTTGCCCTGCCAGACTCCACAAAAAGCTCTGTGTTGGGGATGGAGGTGCTGTCATCTGTTTGAGATACACGTCCACTGGGTAGGTGCTGGGATCAATTTGCTGTCTGACCAGCTGGCTCTCAAAAAATTCAAAGTGGAAGGTGAAGGAGCCCAAGCCCTCCTCTGTGAAGGCGTATGGGTTTTGTACCTGAATCCCAGGGTCAGGTTGTTTTGCTTCGGATAGGTGCATGAAAAGGCGATCTCAATGTTGTGTCGCCTGGAGATGATTTCCACTTGGGTCTGCAGATGTGATCTCGTTCTTGAAGATAATGTTATCTTCATCCTCCTGAAAGTGAAAGAGAAATAAATGGAGTCACTTTCAGAGGAGACAATAGTTAGACAGGATGTGAGAAAAGGGTTGAATTAAACAGTGTCTGAGTTTGGAGAAACCACTACCTAAAATACCCAACGTTAAAAAAAAATATTCCTACATGTTTCACTCAAAAAGCAGCCAGTTCATGTTAGTGCTCTCAGCCATGTTGTCATCATAACAACAACGGTCCATTTATGAATAGTAGGAGGTACAGACTTTCTGGGTCTCATAGCTCTTCCAGCTAGTACTGTGATTATGTGCATTTACAGTACTTAGTTGACAAAATGGAAATCAGTGGTCTACTTCAAGCAGTGATGGTGTGACGTTCATTACGAGCCAAGTCTCGCCCACGGATGCGAAACCTGGTAGCTGACAAGTCCTAACCGGTTTCAAGAAGAAGACGAAGGAACACAGATCTTACTTCTTTCAAAGTCGACTAACTAATTCTCCGCCATGAGCCGACATTAGTTTGCCTCGCCGAAGACTAGCCATCTCGCCGAGAAGACACGTTAACCGCTGATAGCCGCTAACCAACGCCACCTCGCCTGCGCACTGGACACCGAGGACGAATTAAACACACGCTTCACCTGCAAAAGAGTACAAGGCTTGTAGCTCTGGGCAGATGTTAGCAATTAGTGTGTGTTCAGCTGTTACAGTATTGCGAGAATATTGTGTGCTGCTGCTATTTATTCATTTAGGTTACTACACTTGAGTGAACTGTGATTCGATCCATCTGCAGGGGATCAAGTTATGTCTTACTCTGCACTTGTGATCGTGACCAGTACTTGCTGTTGTTACGATCACGATCGCCAGAACGTTGCTGCTGAACACTTCTACCTCTTTTCTTTCTGTACTAACACACACACAAGTCACATGTTACCGACGAGCCGCCATTACCCTCCACAGACTTTCTTCCGGCTGACCCTCACGTGACGTGACTGTAATGAGCCATGTCCGCCATCTTGCTCCACCTTCCCTCAGGCAGACACACACACACACATATCCATTCCCGTACACACACACACACACACACACACACACACACACACACACACACACACAAATACAAAAACACACACACGCCAATACTTGTTTGTGGTGTATAGTTGGTTGCCAGTAGTTGTAGTGTATGATAGGATCTGTTAGACAGAAGTGATATTTATTGGAAATTGGAAGTTACTGATGTTAATAAATCCTGTCATGTTTTAAAGAGAAGTCGCCCTGGTGTTTTTCTGTTTGCATATTGTGATACAAAGCTGGTTGGCGGAGCCGGTGCCAACCATTATAACTTTGGGTGACGTCACAGTTTGGGACTGACCGTGGTAGATTTCACCCAGTGGGAGCCGTGGATTTTGGGGGAACGCTGCTGGTCGGCTGACCTTGGGTTTTTTTAATCTTCTGGCATGTTTACTTGGTGTATAAAGCATGAAGTGGAACCAGTTTAGCTGCCCTGTGTTTTCAAAGGTGACCTGAGCATTCATCTGGTGTCTTTTGTTTATTTGTGTTGGAGGCTGAGATTACACCTCACGAAGAATAAAGAATAAAATCACATCCAGTCTCACAGGGAAAAACCTTGTGTTTCTGTGTGCACCCATAAGTGGAGGCTGGTGTGTAAACTGATAACGTATGACAACACAGTGACATACAGATGTAATAATATTAAATATGTCTTCGTTGTATGTTGACAAACATTGTACATTAATAAACATATCATAATGTAATAAACATAAAAAATAGATTTATTAAATGTTTATATAATACTATAAATGGATTAAAGTAAAGGGTGTTATACTGGACAATTGAACAAATAGCCCGAACAGGGAAACAGGCCCAGCTGGGCTTGGTGGACATCAAGTGTTGGACGGCTCACAGCTAAATCAGAATAAATCCTAAAATGCTGTCAACGGGGAGGTAGCTTGTAGTCACATCTGCTCCCCACTCACTTTATTATTGGCTCCCACCCCTGCATTTTAAATGGGATATGAGTGATTTACTTCTCAAGACAATGTTGAAGAAAAAAAAAGCAAAGCTGTCTTGACGAGTGTTAACCTTCCAGAAAAGGCAGCAGTTTTTCCATATTCACTTCACTTATCGGCACATCCTAACTACTGCCTGGTGTGTGCTTGGATTCGGTTTGTTTTTCACTAATAAAGTATCAGAGTATTGGTACTGTCAGCCGTTCAAAATTGCAGCACAGAGAAGTGCTGGAGAAAAAGGTGAAAAGGGTGTGAACGAACATCTCCCACACCACAAGGAATCTGCCGGCGTTGTCATGCCGACGGCTGTGGCTGGGGGGGGGTTCTTAAACCTGCCTGCTCCATTCACCTACAGTTCAAACGAACTTAAGCAGTCAACTATTTATTCATCTATGCGGCTGAAAATTTTTTTTCCAAGTAATTACAAGGTGGCATCCTTTTGTTCACTAATGGCTTGACACATCGACAGCCTGTGGCAAAACAAGTGGAAATGAATTATAAAAATTTATTGTTGTTCAATAAATAGATTTTGGATGGGATATGTTTATTTGTATATATTTATGCTTTTACAGTGGCATGAAAAAGTTTGGCCACCACTGGTCACTGTTTCTGTTACTTTGAATAGTTGTGTCAGTAGAAGATGAACTGATTTCCAAAAGCCATAAAGTTAAAGATGAAATGTTCTTTGCAATTTTTGAAGCAAAATTAGTGTTTCATTTTTGTCTTGTACAATTTTAGACTGAAAAATTTTTGCAAAGTTTGCAAAAAGCAAATGGGTGAAAACAGACCAAACTTGGCCGAGTAATAACAGTAGGGATGGTAAATCCAGAGAAGAGAACGAGAGAGCGCATTGCAACATGGATGCTTTTCCCTTGTCTTTATCGAATCCTCCCTGAAACGTGTATGTGCAAAAGCAATAGCAAAATCTTGAATTGACACACCCAGTACCTCCTGCATAGATAAGGATCATTTCAACAATTCAGTATTGTTTCTTGAATTCTAACCAGATTCTAAGCAGATAAGTCCATGATGTGCAAAGCTGATACTGAGCCAAAACCAAAGTGGTGCCACCGGGTGGATTCAACAGAACTACAGACCGAACACTGACTCCACCCAGCATCTTGCACTCACTGAAGATCACATGACTTCGAGGATTCACAGTTTGTCTCAGTGCATGGCAGCACTTGGTGCGTAGCTTTGGAGCAACATTATGATTAAGTTGCACTCTCCTTTAGCTCTGTTTTTGGTCTCCGGCAAGTCCGCTATGAGAGAGCTGTGTGAACCAGAGCAGTAAAGTTGTGTCAGGACAGATAAACAATGAACTTAAACTCACTCTACAGCTCTGTGAAGTTGAGGGAAGCTGCAGATTCAGCTGATAATTATCTGCAGGTCCATCACTACTAGGAAGTTCTTTCAATTTTTCACATTGTTTTTTTGATTTCATTTGATACAGGTTAGGTTAGGCTCTTAGGCACTTAGGTTAGATTTTTAGGTTCTTAGGTTAAGTTCTTAGATTCTTAGGTTAGGCTCATAGATTCTTAGGATAGGTTCTTAGGTTCTTAGGTTCTTATGTTCTTAGATAAGGTTTTTAGGTCCTTAGGTTAGGTTTTTAGTTTGGGTTCTTATGTTAAGTTTTTAGATTCTTAGGTTAGGTTCTTAGGTTCTTAGGCTCAGGTTATCTGAAGTAGAAAGTTTTAATATGCAACAGCAGTAATAAAAACAATGTAAAATAGTCCAACTGAAAAAAGTAAAAGAAGTATTGAAATCAAAGAGTACAAACTGAAAAATTAAATTATTCAGTATTATATTATTATACATTCAATTATCTGATTATAATTAAAGATTATTTAACATGTTGTAGCAGCTAATTTTCACAGTTTGAATAATTTAACTTAATCGTATTTTGTATATTTCAGTTGATGAAAAAGAAACAAACAGAAAATGATAATATTTTAATATGTTTTTTATTTAAATAATGATGTTGGTGTGTTCCTCCCAAAACTGAGTTGATGCCAAGAATCCACTTGTCATGCACAGATATGATTTGCGACTTCATCTTGTGGTGGGAGTGGAGAGTTTTACCAGCTCAGCTGACAGGTATATTGTTCCACACAGGGAGAATGAAGGTTGAAAGAAAAACCCAGCAAAAAAGACAGAATCTATTTCAATTGTGGGACTTTTGTTTTTTTTCCAATCCCCTGAATTTTATCCTGACCATCCTCACCCCCCAAAAATGAACCCATTAATCCTCAGATTACTGCCATTGACTTTTGCATGCACACTCTATTAGTGTACAGACCTTTTGTTCTGCCAGTGCTTGTTTGTATATTTTTCATTTCTGCAAGTTTCACACCAACTTACCACTGAGACTATGACCTGAAAAATCTGCCATGTGTTTACTGACAATACCTGCTGCCGACCAGTTATAGTGCACTGGGAGTCAAGGCTGCAAGGCAGGTTATGAAAAAACACTGTACATTACTGACAATGAGCAGCAGTCACCATGACAGTCTTGTTTCTTAATGACATGTAAAGCCAAGAGATTTGTTGAAAGATGTGCTTCAGACCGATGCTGCCACAGATCAGAGAATGTTGTTGATAGATTATCAGTAATCCCTGTTACATCCTTGTCACATTCCTGTCATATGAAAATGCTCGGTTACGGGAAACACCACCTTCATTCATGTTTGTGTAAAGGTGGTGCATCTCTGACCTGATGTGACTGTTTCATGAGTGAATGAGGAAATGTATTAATATCTTTTGGGGGGAGGGTGGGTTAAGACATCGATCTGCCAACACCCAACCAGCACTCCGGTGGCTAGCCTTCTGTCTGCTTCTGTGCATACGTTGACAAGCCCCCTATCGGACTCTAGAAGGAAACATGGGTCATGGAGGTGCTCAGCTTCACAGAGGTTTCAGCTGGGGTCCTGAGCGATGTTCCTTCATCATGGGATCCTGCCAACATCTTGCCTGTTCCTGAGTTGGGGTCCTGGCTGACATCTCACCTGTTCCCAAAGCTGTTCCTGACTCTTCTTTCCTGGCCAACGTCTCGACTGCTCCCAAAGCCGTTCTGCCTGTAGACCTCCTTACCTTTGATTAAACACACTCCACTGCATCAGCTTACCTATGTGTGTCTGCATTTGGGTCCTCGACCTGATCCGCCACCACTTGTGTCCAGACTGAAATATATCAACCACTGGGTGGATTTCATGAAATTTTGTACTTACGTTCATGGTTCCCTAACCCCTTCCCAAAGGATGAAACCTACAGACTTGGGGGATTCCTGACTTTTCATTTAGTGCCTCTAGTAGATCAAAATTTTCACTTATCCAGGGAAATATCTCAAGGTGAATATTTGTTAAAGATTTGCATTGTAATAATGTCTCCTTATAACTTCGGTGACTTCTTAACTTTTCAACTATCTCTTCAAGATAAAATTGAAGAGAAAAGCTCTACATTTCCTTTGTGCAATTTGTTTCAAAGATGCAACGGGCAGTGCCTCCCTGGCACTGGTTGGATTTTTGTGTCTGACTTCGACATGAAGTTGTTCATTGTGATTATGTCTGTATAATGTTAAATAATCTAACAAGGCTTGTCCATCAAGGTGACTGCATTTCTGGATTTTTCCAGCATTGTGTTTTCACAATAAACAGAAAACAATAAACACATTCAAAAAATGTTTTTTTCAAAAAAATCATAATAATCAGCCCCAAATATCAATTTGTAAAAAAAAAAATAAATAAATAAAAATAAAAAATCAAGACATACACAAGACAATGCACAACACACACACAGAGCGGAATGTTTATTATGAGATTAAGACTTCAAAGTGAATGCAGATATAATTCACATTTCCCCTTTTATTAGCTTTGCAGAGGGGGTTATGTTTTCACCTGTGTTTTTTTGTTTGTTTGTCAGCAGGATGATGCAAAAAGTACCAAGCCGATTTGCAGCGAACTTGTTGGAGGAATGGGTCATAGACCCAGGAATAACGCGTTTAATTTTGGGTTAGATCTGGATCATATACTAGGAATTATAATTTTTTTTTTTCTGAAGTCTGGTGTATATTCTTTGACATTGGTCTTAGCAAAGGTCTTTGCTTTCTGGTTGTAAAAAAAATCTCATTTGAATAACACAAACTTAGAATTTCACTGTTGCTCTCACTATTTCAACATTGCTCTATTAAGCTGCCGATTTTTAGAGTGTCTATGGAAAGTTTTACAGTTGCACATTGATGTCACCAGAGCTGCATGTTTAACCTTAGGGTATCTCCAAGTCGGGCACCCTGGTTTGGGCAGGGGGCCTCCTTTGTGTGGAGTCAATTTCCTGTGTCTGCAGGGGTTTCTCCCGCTTCCTCCAACAGTCCAAAGAAATGCAGGTTAAATGGCGTCTTAAAACAGCCCGTAGGTGTTAATGTAAGTGTTGTTGGATGGATGGATATTTTTAGCTTGAAATGCAACATATTAATATAATATGTGCATGTATTTTATGTTTTGTCAAAGGCTGAACCAGTCAAAACATAGGATCTGCAGCTGCTATCAAACCCAGTTAGTTTTACATGTCTTTCAATAGATGGACACCAGTCATTATAGATACATTAGTAATATCATAAATAAAATCGGCAATATCAGCAAATATTTCCAGTTCTGATTGGTGGAGAAACACACAACATCCCCATATATATCAATAAGTGCAACCCTTCAAATATATATCTATATCTATATCTATATCTATATATATATATATATATATATATATATATATATATATATCAGTAGCTTTAGGCCATAGCTGAATACAGCCAAAACCCAAAATACCAAAACCCAAATTTACCAGTATTATTGTAAATTGCTTAATGACCTGTCAGCGAGATAACTGCCGGGAATGTGTTTAAGAAAAAAAAAAGTTGACAGCTGCATTGAAAAGAAAATAAAAATCCGGCAAAACCGGCCAGAGTGGAATTTGTTTTCGCAGCGGCAGGAATGCTCTACATGAGGGAAACAGGAGACAGATGAGAACAGCGACAGAAATGGCGATGACACCCCTCGCCAGAACCCATATCCAGGAACGTTACTATGCATCAGGCATCTCAGGCCGCCTGTACCACCTCATCAGAGAGATTTTTATGAACCCCGAAAGAGAAACCGTTTAAAGGACAGGTTCATGATTTTTTTGAAGCTGTCTTGAAACTATGGTCCAGTCTTCGTATGGACACTGAAACCGGTTGGGCTCGCTTTAATCAGTCCTCCTTTTCGTACTCAGGCATTTGAAGATCACTGAGTAACCAGGTTTTTAATAGAAAAGATGGGTAACAAATCTAGAGTAAGTTCTGTGGAAGATACTCGATTAGTCCGACTCAGACTACTGAAGCCGGAAGCCCCAGGACTGTGGCTTTTTCCTCTGGTTCTCCTCTGTTCAAAGCCTGTCAGGAAGGGATCTTTAGCAGCGGGTTCACAGTGTATGAGCAGGAGGAACGGTGAACGAATGCGAGCACTGAGGCTACGTGAAGACAGTCTTTTAACAAACGCGAACCTGTCCTATAATGGAAAACTAAACAGGCGCAGGAAGCTGAGATGAGCCGGGTCTAGGTCTCCCAGCCGGCGACGATGAGAGCTTCTTCCTTCCTCCTCTTGCTGAAGTGACGGACGACCACGGCGAGGAACACCAACGACACCAGGAAGGCGCAGGCAAAGACCGCAGTGCTAACCTTGGTGCCGAGGAGCTGCTGGACCCCCCAGGACCCTGTGCTCGATCCGGGGTCCGGAGAACCTGGAGCTAGAGTCGCAGAGAGACGAAAACAGGTTTTAGTATAAAGACAGGCAGAGAGAAACACACACAAACACACACAGACAGGTAGAGAGGCAGACAGACAGGCAGTCAGGCAGATAGACTAGCAGACAGGCAGGCAGGTTAACAGGTAGACAGACAGAGTGAGAGACAGACAGAGAGGTAGAGGGAGGCAGACAGACAGACAGATCATCATATATTAACCTGCAGGAAGCTTGTCACTCTTTTTCATCTCACTGTCATCATTGACGGCTGCGCTGGGAACGTCCTGTCCGACAAACCGCAACGGACCCTGGGAAATGTAGTGCCTGGCCGTCTCCCTGCTCAGCATGCGCCTGCGCCTGCTGGGCGGATTCTTCACACAGCCCTGGGCACATCTGGAAAAAGGACTGCTGGCCTCGCACAAGATGACGGAGCAGGTGATGTACACCTGTGAGAGCAAGTGAGAGCAATCAGGTAACAGTAATCCCTTCATGGTGTAGATTAACCTTTAGTAACTGGACACTGTTACCAAACACCTTTGTATACAACTGAACTGCATCAGGAAACCGGATTTGTGGGAAATGTGATCTCTGGCTGTTTTTGTTTGTTTGTTTTTTTTAATAACTGAATGAAGCACTACATTATAGGCATATGGGTATGAGTCACCAGAAAAGCCATGGAAACTTTTTTTCTGTATTAAACCAGAACCAGAATCTTTCCTGAACCAAACCATAATCCAGTTAATAATGGTGGATTCACTGCAGGAGTTTGTTGTGCTGCAGGATCAGATATTTTAGTTGGAAAATAAACACGTCTACTAATGCATTTCATATCAAAATATTTGCTACTTGCCAAATGCGTAATATAACATTTCCTCATTATGGACATAGAAAACGAAACCTGGCTACGTTTCTAAACGTAATTTTTAAGATGTGCCTTTGATGACAGAGCTGTTTGTTTGCAGTTTTAGATGAACGTGAGACTATTAAACACAGGTGGCAGCTGTTGGGGATTGGCTAAAGATCGGGGACCTTGTGTTATATGCATAACCACCGACAACAAACAAAAAACCACACAAAAATATATAAATATTATTAGACAACCCCTGAGAGCCGCGCAAATTTAAATTCAAAAGTGTTTTATGTAAGAGATGATGGCCAGAAAGCACTGTTGGAGAAAGTACTTGAAAACTAGATTACTTTTAGAGAAAATTACCTAAAGTAAAAGTAAAATGACTTGTGAAAATGTAATCTGTATAAAAAGTATTGTATGAAATGATATTTTTTATATAAAAGTTTTTATAAAAGTAAAAAGTACTAAAATGTTTTAACTCTACTCCCATTACCTTTTCTCTGATTATTTCTACATTTATCTGGAGCCTGTGGTCAAGTGCTTTTATAAACACGAGTAAAACAAAAACATACACACAAAATCGAACTCATCGGTTTGGATTCAAACCAAATATTAAAGGTAAACTAGATCTGATAAGTCCCAGACTGGACATTTAAATCCATAGTCAGTGTCCCCACCCACTAGAGCATACATTTTTATGAAATGTTATATTAATATTATTATTATTATTAATATTATTATTATTATTATTATTAGTAGTAGTAGTAGTAGTAGTAGTAGTAATAGTAGTAGTAGTAGTAGTATTATTATTAGTATTATTATTAGTATTAATATTATTATCATTATATTTAAAAAACAAGACCCGGATGTAGATTTTTGCAAATCATGCACATCCCCTGCCGTCTGAGGCAAAAAACTGCTGCTGCAATTAACATTATGAATTACACAACCTGTGTTTTGACCGTAACACTTTTCAGTAAGTCTGTATTTCCAGATCCTGCGCTCTCTGGAAGTTTCCTTCTGAATGAAAGGAAGAGAGGCGTAACGCTGCATTTATTTTTCATTCACTTCATGTCTGTGTGTTTTCATGGTCCTGCAGTTCACATTGCAACAGTCACGGCGCTAAAACTAGTGAAGGCCACGAAAGCATCTCTATGTTTCGGACTGTGGAGGGATTATCTGATATTATCAGCAGGACCAGGTCGCACACTGTCTCATCTCAGGTCCGAGCTGTGAATTATATTGTGGTGCGAGTTTGGTAGGACGAAGTTTTCAGCTTCATCCAGAGTTACCTGGTTGTAGTTTCCCGTGAATTTGAAGGCTTGAACCTCAAAGTTGTAGGAGGTCTGATTGGAGGGGTAGACTTTAATTGTCTCATCTTCTAGACACCTGTGGGAAGATTGCTATTATCATCTCGGATGATTTACTGAACAAGGCAAAAAGCATTTCGTGCTTGTGACCCCGGGGGGAAATAAAGTGGCGGCGCTCACCCGTTCTTGATGAGCTCGTAGGAGAGGCTGTTCTCGGGGTTGTTGTCGGGGGTGGCCTTGCACGACTCCACGAACAGCTTCACGTTGGGCAGCTGCGACTCGGCCTGAACCCCCATGAAAATGGTCTGCAGCAGCTTGACCTCCACCGGGTAGGCACTGGCCTCCACCTTCCTGGTGAAGTTGCCGTCGTGGTAGATCTCAAAGGTGTAGCCGAAGCTGCCGAAGCTGGACTCGGTGAAGATGTAGTCGGACTTGTGGAAGACGTGGTGACTGGAGACCGTGAGGGCTTTGGGGAACTGGCAGGAGAAGCCGATCTTCACCGTCCTCCTGCGGGTTATGACCTCGGTGGGCAGCTCGAAGGAGTTGATCTCGTTCTCGTAAGCCATGAAGTCTCCCCTGTCCTTTATTTGACAACAGACAGAGGCGAGAGGAGAGAAGTGAATAAGCCAAGAGTAAAAACACAAGCCGGATATTCAATATGCTCTTCATTGACATCGAAAACCCTCCAGTTCCCTCTAAAATCAATGAGATTTGGTCTTCGGGATTTTTTTTTTGTGTGTGGAAATATAAAGCCCTGCACCCCACCCACCACCAGTTTGGTGCCACAGGTGCTGAACGACATGCTGCCCATGATGTGAGTGTTGTTGGCGGTGAGCGAGCAGGTTGGGTCGGTCAGCGTCAGGTGTTTCTCGTCGATGCCGGGCATGGAGGCTCTGCTGAGGACCACCGTCATCTTGTCGGCCGAGCACTCGACCGTGGCCTTGCCTTCGAAACGCAGAGCACGACAACCCCCCCCCCCGGTCAATATTGCTTCATAATGTTCATGCATATTCATATTCAACTTGTACCCACACAGAACGTATTGTGGTAAACATCATAATAGCTGAATTCCCCTTAAAACAAACCTCGATTGATGGACGCCTCGGTCACCATTATGACGACGCACCTCATCTCTGACTGGCTGAAGGACAAAAATAGAGAAAAAAACAATAAATATTATATTTATGTTACTGATAGAAACATAATGCAGGAATTTTCTGAATAATCTTAATGTTTTTAATATTTTTTCATTATTTACCAGGTTTTTTTTTTAAGTTAGATCAGGCACAAGATTTGATTCAAATTGGAGTCTCCGTTGTGTGCTTTGGTTGGTTGTAGGTTCAGCAAACCTAATTCCTATCAAGTGTCATCATTAATATGCAGAAATTCTGCAAGAACTCAGAAAAATATGACTTGAATCTAAAGATGCGGGTTTTCTTCTTTGTCGGTGCGAGAAGCAGGATATTTTAACGCTCGTGTTTCTGGTACATGCACATTAAAAATAAAAAGCGCTCACATTTTATCCGTCTCCGCGGTGAAGCAGACCGGGACCAGTCTTTGCAGGTCGCTTTGCTGGGCCATCCAGTTCAGGGTGACGCTGGCTTTCCCGTTGGCCTCGGCTTTGAAGGTCTTGCTCATGTTCACGGGGCCGCTGACCTGGAAGTCGGCTATGCTGCAGAAGAATAGATCATGGAGGAAGAAAAGAGAAATACTGATCTTATTCTCTTCTTATTCTCTAAATGGGCATCTTCAGCAGCTATGTGGCGCCCGGCCTGGTCGCCCCACGGACCAGGTAGGTACCTGGCATGGTGAGCCTGCGCTTGGGCTTCGAGCTGGAATATCTGACCCACAGTGGCATGGAGAACGTCGCCGTGTGATGGAGTCCTGGTCAAGAACACGGGCCGCATGTGACCAGCTTTGCAGCTCGGTATGGGAGGAAGGACTGAAACAGAGACACAGGAGCCCAACAAGACTGTAAACAAATACTTTTCTGTGGTTTCTAGTGGTTTCTAGGACTCTGCGTCGTCCTCTGCGAAGCCTCTTTATTCCTTTGTCCTGTCATCCACTGGGTTAGTCTGGACGCATCAGTCAAGGTTAAAGCAAAATTCAGGTTTTCCCTCTTGTCAGTTCTCTGGCTTGTGTCTTGTCCACTGACATTAACATGGAGGAACTGTAGCTTAAGAAAGAGGCAATGGTTTATTTACAATGATTGAAAATTGCGCTGTTAGCAACTCACTATAAAAACAAAACTTGTTACAGTGCTGGAAAGTACATTTACCCAAATATTCTACCATATTAATCTTCTTGTACTCTGCTTCAAATAGTTTCAGAGGGAAATTATTTTACTTTTAACTCAAAGAGATTTACGATAAAGTTGTAACTTGTCCCAGAGATGAAAAAAAATATGAAAAACACTAAAGTCCTGATTATTTTTTTTAACTTGTTGCTTGATAATTGATATATTAATCACATAAGAGTAAAAAAAAAAGTTTTAAAAAATCATCTTTTGGGGCCTTGGAGGATCCATTGTTTAACACTGAACAAGGTCTTTCTTCATAATGAGCACTTCCTTTTTTAACTTTACCTTTATTATAGTTCCACTACATTCTGCTGGTAAATACTTATTTACTTTTGCTCGAGTAGAATTTTATAGTTTTTGGTAGTTGAGGGTTTTTTTAACTACTAATTATTACACAGTGAACAACAGTTGCACAGTTGTAAATGTGAGACATATCAAAAAAAGAGTCAATAAAGTCAATATTCAGAAAAGTCGCAATTTATGAAAAAAAATATCAAGAGGATATAAAAAATTGAGTTATGATAATATGGAAATAAATTCATGATATTTTAAGAAAAAGGTTTTCTGTTTTACTGTTTTACCAGAATATAAAATAAAATTATGAGTGTCATTAAAATGTGACAAAATATTGATGCAAGTTTGCTCTTAAATTCCAACTTTATTATCATAACTTTAGTCATCTTTTACCTGATAAAATTAGAACTTTATTCTTGTAAGATCATGTATTTTTTAAATACTGCAAGTTAGGTTTAACCTTGTGAAGCGTATTCGACAATATCAAAAGGAGCAAAAAAACTGTTCTGGAACTTCTCCTAAGCTTTTGTTTGATGCTTATCAGGTCAAATCAAGTTGGTAACCTTCAGATTTGAACAATCAGCCAACGTTATGGACTGTGTGTCCTGTGTGACTTACTCTCCACCATGAACTGGAGCTTGACTTTGCAGAGAGGTGATGAGCTCGGGTCAGAAGGTGGCCAAAACACCACCGCACCATCATCGTAGTTCAGAGTGATGTTTTTGGTAGGGAAGTCCTCCAGCATCAGCTCGAACACGTGGACGCCGACGTCCACTTCACCTTTACCTGTCAGGGTGCAGGCGTCCTGGAAAGACATTAAGATGCGAATGGAGATGACTGAAATGCTCTTGTCTCTCTGGATCTTGATCTTTCATAGAATCACTGAGAACTTTTTCTCAACATCAGTAGTTGGCATCATAAGACTGCAGCCAAACTCAGGATTTCCGGTGCAATGAGAATGTTTCAGTGACAAGAAATATTAGAAATATCAAATAAAAGAAGAAGAATTAGTTTTTGACCTAAAATTGTATTTTTAAAAAAGTCAATATATACTGTTAATGGGTATCCAGCACACCTACTATTATAGGAACATGCACAATAGAAGATTAACATGTTTTATTCAAATGAAACATGAATCAAAAAAACACAATTTGACTGTTCGGCTGCCCGAGTTTTTCATCATGACAGCCCCCGCAGACCTGTCATGATGCGAACCCCGCCCCCCAGATGGAGTTACCTGATCCAGGGTAAAGTTCAGGGGGAAGGGGGCATCCGAGCAGGAGCGGCACTTCACATCGTCTCCGTCCGGATCATGGGCCAGAAGACGGATAACAGAAAAACAGTTCTGAGTGATCCTGTGCCAAAACACGCATCAATGTTATTCATGGAGTGAGTTTTCTATTTTTTTTGTCTTGCGAACTCGACGCCTTTGCTTGTTTTTTGCTTTTTTTTGTCTAATTGCTTTTTCCTTTATTAAATCTGGGATTTACAGAAGAAAAATTACAAATGTAAATATTTCTTGATCTGTTCTGCACCATTTTATGTTAAAAGGAAACGAATGAAAACTTAAATACTTCAGCTACAGGCAAACTATTATCATATGTGATCTGTATTTTACTGTTACAGCTCTGAGATACAAATCTAAGTTAAAAAAAAAACTGTCTGAAGTGCTCATTTAAATGTAAATTAAAAATGAGGCAAAAGTGAAAGAAGTACAGCTTAAAAAAAAAGAGAGATCAAAAGTTGTGTTACCCCTCTCTTCCTGCTCTAATGTCCTGGAGGTCCGTACCTTAGAGACGGCACCGTCGTGGTCACGGGACACCGGTTGAAGGCCCCCAAGTCGGACCGGGTCCCCAGGTCCACCTCTGCGTGACTGGTCCAGTTCCTGTTCCTGGTGACATTGGACACCCAGCAGCAGCCTGAGCCCCTGAGCAGAGGGGCGGGGGCTGGGGTCACTCATTGTTATATATTCAGGGCCCAAATGCCTACACACCATCATCATCATCATCATCATCATCATCACCATCATCATCATCATCATCGTCATCATCATCATTTACCTGAACTCTGCACCTTCACATACATAGGTGCTCATACAACTCTAGTCTACATACAGGAAGTAATGCATCGCTGAAATATTACTATTCCTTTTCCATCTGTTTAGCCACCAGATGAGTAAAGGGATATGAAAGAAATAAAAACCCTGTTTAATAGTTCTTTCTTTTTGCCCTGTTTTCTGTGTTTTTCTTGTAAAACCCTTGGAAGCTTTCACCTCTTCAGGCATCTACAAATGAACCAAATCTGAGAAAGAAAAAGAAATACTTTTTCTTTAACCAATCACATTTTAGAAACACTTCTCATCGCTGCCTGATGTGAAATTGTTTTATGATTATTTACTATTTACTATATAAATTTTGAACTTAAATGAAATTTCTCAATTGTCACTAAGCACAAAGAGGAAAGAAATTTCTGGAAAAAAGCAATGAGAACAGATTAAAGAGGATTTATTGTATATAAACATTAAATATCGCCATGTATTGACATAAAGCTTGAGTTTTTCCTCTGAGCATTATATTTCCAAAGAGACAAATAAATAACAAGTGTTGGCTGAACTTCATTCACCAATGAGAAATAAGGAGTTGTTTGTTCAATAACAAATTTTTGAAATTTTGATCTCCTGGAGATTAAAGAAAGTTTTTGTGCACTGAGGCTGAAATAATATGAGGAAGTGATTTCTTGGCAGCTGCTTGCTGCACTTTTAACTCCGCGGCCACATCACGCTCGCCTCCGGGCCTCATTTGATTCAATCGTTCAGTTGCAGACATTTTCATTCACATAGGTGTTGATTACGAGATCATCTGTGGATTCCTTGACAGTGAGTTGGCACCAGCGACACCAGGAACCTGAAAGTTAGCCAAACTCAGCCGTCTTTAAACGGCGTCGCATGACTTGTCTCTCATATGCACACTTGGGGAGAAAATCTGGGGTCAGGGGTCATGCTGACGGCCGGACAGGGGGAGCTGGGGATCGAAGCCCACAACCCTGCTGTTAGTCGACCTACTGGGCCAACGACCAAAGTCTGTTAAAGTTCTGCAGTATTTAAAACATGACACCACATTTTTCACACTATATTTATTCATTTAATTTTTAAATTATAATTCTGTGAATTTTATGTCCCTGCATGTTATGATCTGAAAATTTCTTCAAACTTTAAATTAAAGAACCAGTGGAAAGTACAAAGAAACTTTTTAAAACTATAAACTGTCAAATTCAAGGATTAAAAAAATAATAAATAAATAAATTTAAAAAAAAATCAGAATTAGCCTTTGTGGAATATTAAACTCCACTGAACTCTATATAGATATTATGGGATTTTGGTTTTGTTTTTTGTTTTTTTCTTGTATAACACTAAAATTTGTCTTACTCAATATATTACTGCCTTTAAAGTCTTTTTGCTTTGGGTCTTGTCCGTTTTCTTAGTTAATTTGATCCTTTTTTAGAAGTAACTCTCTTTTTCCTTTTTCCAAACTGCTGCTGTTTTATTGTTCCGGCAAATGTTCAGTCTTTTGTGTGAGGCACTTTATTTTGAAAAGTCCTGTACAAATAAACAAGTTATTAATATTGTTAAATAAAACTCATGCATGCACTCATGCACTCTGCATGTTATGTCTCTGATGTCATTTACGAAAACTTTGAGGCCATCATTTATGGTATTTCACGCCTTACACGATAATGATCTGCCACACCTGCAGAGCTTTCTCAGGTAATTTTGTCTCCAACCAATGAGGGCCACCGCAGCTACACTCAGGCTCTGCCAAGGGATGACAAAACCAAAACACATCTACAGGTAGGTGCCAGAGAGGTGGGGCCCCGTGACCCCGGCTCACCTCAGGGAAAGGGAGGTTCTATTAGCCGGCACGACCGCCGTCACGCGTCCCTCGGACTGGCACCAACGGCCCTGGTTCATGTTGTCCTTCTCCGTCTGCTGAACCTCCGACGTGTTCAGGCTGCTGCAGTCCCCAGGCCCACACGTGAGGGTCGCCCGACCCTGGCAGCTTTTGCGGCCATTCTGGCGGTGATTGAAGGTCACCTACGGGGGTTGGGGAGAGTAGAGCACTGATACTGTGTGGAGGAGAGAACTTCATGTCTCCTCAGTGAAAAACCAAAAGAACATCTATGTTCTTCAGTCCAATCCATTGGAATTTCTTTTTGTGTTTTCTTAATTTCTAGATTCAGTTGTAGAATTATATTTTATAGATAAGTCCCAGCGTTGTTCCTTTAAGTTAATGAGAACAGACTACAGATGTTTTTTCCTTTTGTCTCATAAATAACAGACTCATTTCATGAATTCTAACCAAGAGGCAAAGAACACTTTTTTTTTTCAAAAGCACAAGTTGTTTATGAAATAAGAATTTGAGGAGTTAAATCTTGACAGGCTTATCAGAAATATTTTGTGTTTACTTCTCTGCCATACGTTCAATGTCACGATTCCTTCTTCTGTTCTCACCCATAAAACTGTGATTAAAAAAAAACAAAAATCAAAGAAGGCAACGATAAAATCACTGTACCCTTAACGTCCCGTCCTCGTTTCTTTGCGGGGGCATGAAACTGATGCTGTCCCCGTAGAAGCTGAGGGCCGACGCCGTCCCCATCAATGCGAGCAGCAGCAGGGGAACCGTACCTGCCTCCATGATGCCCAGATGCAATCTATTCGTGATAGGAGCTCGTCCAGTCAGTTTCAGCGGCGGTGGTGGGAGAGGCAGCTCCCCTGGAATTCACCCAGCAGGTCTAACCGGATCTCGGCTAGAGGTGTAACAGGTGTGTTTGTTTGTTCGTTTGTTTGTTTTGGAAAACAAAGGAGGCAACTATCACTGAAATCTTGTAGTACTTACTCATGAGAACAGATTATGTGTTTGAGGACGTCAGGGGCATTAAATCGAAACTTCCATCCACTGGTGAATTTCATCAGATCGTGATGCTGTTTTATGCTCTTAGAGCCTTTTAGGGAAAACTACACTTTACTGTTAAGTCTGTTAAGTGATGAAAACCAAACTCCAAATAGTTAATTACTCAACTAACACAAGA
This sequence comes from Istiophorus platypterus, assembly GCA_016859345.1. NCBI lineage: Eukaryota > Metazoa > Chordata > Actinopteri > Istiophoriformes > Istiophoridae > Istiophorus > Istiophorus platypterus. Next base: position 2,042,383 of record CM029118.1, read on the forward strand.
TTTAGAGTCTCAGTCAGTTTATAGTCAGGTTGGCTCCCAGCTAAGGATTCAAACTCAAACCTGAGCATCTTCTAATCTCTGTTATTTTGTGTAGATTTAATTATTTATTGGTCATTTATTGCCTTTTCTGACTTGTGTGTTAAAGTGTTACATCCCCAACGGGACCATAATCACTGGCAGAAACAGAGCAGAGGAGGATCAATAAAAATGTGCAGTATTTGACTGTTTACCACATCTACATAGATAAACACTCACACGTGGGTTCAGTGAGGGAAACTTTAATAGATGAACTGATGAGAACCACATTTACAGAAAGATGAGTGGATGAGCAGGTAGACAGATGGACAGGTAGATGGGTGGAGACAAGAAGCAGGTACCAGGCACATGTGAAATCACCCAGAGACATAAGCAGACTGACGGACTGACAAGGAGCTGGTGGAAATGGCTGGTTTATGTACTGGCCTGGGATAATGAGAAAACCGCGCGGTAGAGCCTATAGAACTATTCCTATAGAGAATTTATAGTAAATATTTTGGATCTGACCCAAAAATTAATGGGTTCCTCCCTGGTCAGTGCTTTATAAAGTGTCTTTATTGAAATAAATGAATAAAATTCAGTGTTGTATAAAAATATACACAAAATTTACATTTTAGCACTGTGAGACTGGGGGGGGGTGTAACATTTTATATGTATATGTAAAGCTAAATACATGGATTTATACAGAAATTAATCAAGCCAATCTACGTTTCCTCTCCTGCTGCAGCATTGTTTTTTCTAAATACTGCGAATATGTAGTCAAATTGATGAAAACATTTTCTTTATATGTGTTTCAACTAATTTGACTTGTTAAATTTCAGTAAACTGAGCTCAGGGTCACCGTGAAATTAACTTTAAATACAACAGGAGAAAATTCAGTCAAATCTTTTCAGTGGTACTCTATAAACAACTGTTTTCTCATTAGCCTTTTGACCGTTTAAGATTTACAGCAGACTTAATTAATCTTGCCATTTGAGCCAATTAAGGGCTTAATGCTGATTGGTCGAGCACAGAACATGGCCAGCCAATCAGTGTTGGCCATAGCATTTAATTGTGCCAAGAGTAAAAATGGGGAGAAAAGCTGTTTTAAAGCTACCGAGGTTCTTATTTCCAGGCCGTAACGTCGTGGTTTGACACGTTTCCACTTCTTGTCGTGTCGTTTTAACAACGTCGGTCACTAACCACATTTGCATTCGTCACGTCGGGGGCACGCGGGCACCCGTAGTGACGTCAGCCTATGGAAATTTGTCAGAGTGGCGAGATGGCTACGGAACCAAATAAGACCGAGATCCTCACCGTTTTCAAAAGATTACGATCTGTACCCACCAACAAGGTAGGCGAAGAGGCGTCGGCGCTGTCCGCGGGCCTCCTTTATCCTCTGTCCCCGGTCTTTAGGGCCAGTTCGTCGGTGAGCTCGATTCTGTCCGCTGGGGAAGATAAAGGGCCGGCCGGCTAGCCGGTAGCTAGCCGGTAGCTAGCCGTGCCCTAGCTAGGCCGGCCTATCCACGGTCGGGGCAGCTAACGGGAGCTAACGGCTAACGGGAGCTAACGGCCGCTAGCCTGCCGGTGAAGCAGTCAAACATAAAGGCCACGTATACGATTTGTATTCGCCAAGCAGCTAGTTAAGCCTCGCTGGGCTTGGTAAACGAGAGGTTAACTGGTTAACTTAAGAATTAGATGCATCCAAAATAAGGCACATGTAGGCTCAACGTACACATTTGAAGTTTTGGAACATTCGTCGTTAATGTTCTTACCTTTTCATGGGTTTTGCGGACACTCATAACCAGCTGGAAACTGGCTCCCGTGTTAAAAGGCTTTGTTTTGTTTTAAGTCTTTTTATACCTGTACCCCCCAGGCCCGGGGGGGTCTGACACTATGTGACTTAGACTTACCGCCTCTGCTTTCACCATCTAAACCTCTGTCTTTGGACTGAGAGGAACAGCTAATCCATATTGATGTAAAGGTTCTTTCACTTATCAGCTGATGATGATTTATATCTGTGTGTCTCCCTAGTTGGTGTTCTGATTCCATGTAGTAGTAGTAGTAGTAGTAGTAGTAGTAGTAGTAGTAGTAGTAGTAGTTCAGTGTAAATGACAGATTAGAGTCCAAAGTGACAACTTTATGTGGCTTTTTTTTTTTTTTTTTTGATTGACCAACAGTGAAACCCAAATATTTTTGCCTTCAACATATGCAGCGAGAGAATATTTGACATTTATGCTTGACAATTGAACGATACGTTTAACTGGTTATCAAATATGTAATAACAGGTTAGGTGACTAACTGTTTCAACTGTACTAGAGACCGGTCGATATGTAGACTTAGCTAATAGTGCAGTGTGGCCTTTAGCCTTTGTCCCATGACATAATAACTGATTATGGTCCCTCGGGTTCTTATCGTTGCAGTGTGTTTTTGATGGCCAGTTCTCTCTTTTTTTAAGATTTATTGGCATATTTATTAACCGACTGCAAGAAAATAATCTGTAATATCTTTATGCAATAACTATAAGTGGCTGAACCGTCTGTTATATGCTGGTGGGTTTGTAGTTACCCTGATGTCGGTGGGTACTTGATGTTTCTGTCTTCTAAATTTATGTTAACTATAACCATTTAGACCTATGTCTATATATCTAAATATCTTCTCATATTTATTAAATATCTACAGAAGAGGTTTTATGTTCAGTCGTTTCTACTGGTTACCCAACTAGGGATTGCAGAACCATACACGGGGGCTGGGGCGGCACATGACCAGGGGAGAATATGGAGTGAAACTAAAGTTTAATAAAACACGGGTAACTAATAACATCCTTAATTGCTACATTGAAGAGCTTTTTAAGAGTCACATTAGCAAGATTTGTTCAGGGAGTAAAATGAAACATAAAGTTCACCATAGACAGATTTTTGCAGGGAATGAAATTTAACGGGTGATTCCCATCGATCAAAGATGTCAGTTAAATTTGAGAAATGGAGAGGCCTGTAGTAGTCTTGAGTTTAATGTCAGTACAGCAGGAGTGACTTGTGTTTGTAGTGTCTGAATCCTTCTTTTTTATATCCAGAGGGGGAATTACAGAAAAGTTTTGGGCACCTCTGCTCTGAATGTCCGTCTGGCCAGGAAGAGGGCTCCTTCCTCCTCTGCGCCTCCTGAGGCGCCTCCCTTTTTTTTTTCTGTTTCGTAGAGCGGCTTCTTGTCCAAGTAGGCGATAGATGGTGTCGTATGTTTATACAGATTGTAAAAAGGCAGATGGATTGATAATGAAAACTAGAATGTCACTCAGCAGGGTTCAGACCTCTGCCAAGGCCAAACAGTACTGCTCATGTCTGTCTCGCTCAAAATAAATGAGTAACTGAAGAAAATGTCAAAAAAAGGCAAAGTCTTGCAATGTTAAGGAAAGTGACATAACCTCCCTGGCTCCACTCAAAATTTAACGGGCTCTTCCCTGGCCCCTGATCTTGTCCACCAACCAGCTTGGTGCAAATTAGTTCAGTGGTTTTTGCGTCATCCTGCTGACAAAAAAGAACCAACCAACCAACCAACAGACAGACATGGGTGAAAGCACAACCTCCTCTGCCAAGGTAATAATCGTTAGATGCAGCTCTAATAAAAGTAAAAATGAACTGATGACATAACAGTCAGTTCTTTTGAAATTAGGTTGGTATCAGATACATAAGGATGCTAGTGCTGCATCATCAGCCCACCTACACTGTACCCAGACTGTACTGAAGCATTAATAACAGCATGTAGGGGAAAACCTTATGCATAGTTCTGCAAGAGGTTCCTTATATCATTGTGCATGCACTGGGGACAAAAGCTCACCTCTAGTGTTGTAGTGTGGTGGTTGTGCTGCTGCTGAGCAGTGAGTTACTGTTCGGGTGTTGGGTTCTTACAGAGCTTGTAAATTTTGTCCCAGTAACAGTACTTTTCACATGTCTTGTCTATGCAGGTATGCTTCGACTGCGCAGCCAAGAACCCCAGCTGGGCCAGTATCCCCTATGGCGTGTTCCTGTGCATCGACTGCTCTGGCATCCACCGCTCCCTGGGGGTGCACCTCAGCTTCATCAGGTAGGCTGTCGGCCAGTTCCCGCCACGGTCCGTGCTTCTCCAGTAGTCGAGCAGTGGGAGAGGAGAGCATGAGTGCCACTGTAATTGCTGGGTGAGGCTGAAAACATTTGGGCTGCGGCCAGTGTCCCCAGGAATGTGGCTTGTTTTCATTTTCGTTTGTAGTTTTTTCTCTCTTGACCACAGATTGCAAGAGACTTAGAAACAACAGACACTTAAAGACTTTATCCTCTGTCTAAACTAGTTGTTGGATGGTCGGATAGCCTCAGAAACCGCCTCCCCCTGCCATAGGAATGGGGGGGGTAATTATTTCTGTAGCTTTGCGAAACCAACGATTTGACTCCACACACTTTATGCCGTGATTTGTCAGCTTCATCGAAGTGAGAAATGAGCCAGGGGATTTACTTCTCTCTCTTATTTCATTTGTTACACAACTATATTGTTAAAAAAAAACAAAACAAAAAAAACCCAAGTGCAACAACATGATTGTTTTTCGGGAGGGAGAGAGGGAGAGGGGGAGGGAGAGGGAGAGAGAGAGGGAGAGAGAGGGAGGGAGAGGGAGGGAGGGAGAGGGAGAGAGACTGTCTAAAAATATGTGTTGTTGTCCCCCATATTTAAATATGGGGGAGATACCATGCCCCCCCATGTGAACCCGTCATACTGGAGTACTGATTTTCCATACTCTTACGTTTCCTTTCACCTCAGATCCACTGAGTTGGACTCCAACTGGAACTGGTTCCAGCTTCGTTGTATGCAGGTTGGAGGCAACGCCAACGCGGTAGGTTGCTGAGAAAAAACAGGAGTTGGTTCCCTAAAAGTGAAATCGGTTAAAAACCAGATTAAGGATCTTTCACATGGACGACCCATGTTCCAGTTGGCGTAACCACTTGTAATAAGGAAGCCCCTTCTCCCCTTCCTGTCCGCAGACGGCTTTCTTCCGGCAGCACGGCTGTTCCACCAATGACACCAACGCCAAGTATAACAGCCGTGCGGCCCAGATGTACAGGGAGAAGATCCGGCAGCAAGCAAATGCTGCACTGTCCAAATACGGCACAGACGTGAGTTTCAATGAAGTGGGAACCGCTCTGGTTACCAGTCATATCATATGTAGCCTGAAGGATGTGATTTTACCTTTGGAACTTTTAGTTCATGTTTCTGCATTGGTGCCATTTGCAGTCGACCGCCAGGCTGTTCATGGCTTTGAAAAGCTGCAGCGTTGCGTACCTTTTTTTGTGTTTGTTGTTGTTGATTGTATGCCTCTAGTCATCTTAAATCTGGATCTGGACCATTCTGTACAATCTGTGTTAAATTTTAACGTGCTTGTGTCTTAACAGCACACACATACACTCCCTTTCAGCGCCTGTCAAATAAAACACAAAAGCCTAAAATAGCCCTAAAAAATACACTGGAGACACATACAGTGTTCATGTTAGATGTTTGTAATAACTGAATGGCTTTTTTTATGATCTAAGGTGTTTTAAAATCAAGTGAAATATTCGCTGCACATCTGTTTTATGATAATTGTGACCGTTATGTTTGTCACTGTGCCCCGCTGATCCGATCTCTGCTCCAGTTCCCGTAGCCTATCTGTTAACAGCTTCACTCAAACTGATTCAAGCGCCACTTGCTCGGTGGCAATACCGAATTTGCCCGGTGGATTGCCGACATGTTGCATAACAGCGGTAAAGTGGTTGTCAGTGTCCGAGCTGCGTTAGCAGACACAATTTGGAATCCACAGGGCGTGTACACCGATGGCGGTATTCCCCAAAAAAAAATCTCAAAAGATTGCAGGTCAACACTGTGAAGCTGGCATGTGAACTTCGTTGGCTGAAACTGTCTGACTATCCCCGGGTCTAACAAACACTCCTCCTCTCCTCACGGCAGCTGTGGATCGACTCCTCTGGGGGAGGAACTCCCGCCGTTCCCGAGAAGAAAGAGACAGACTTTTTTGCTGAACACACGCAGGTTTGGTTTGGTTTGGTTTGTTTTTTCTAAAATCACAGCCTCCTGCCATCTTCACTAAATAAGTTTCCTCTTCACTAGACATGTCACATGTCTGAGGAAATCAGTTTCACTTCAGGTATATTATCTTTTTTATTATTATGATTATTATTATTATTATTATTATTATTATTATTATTATTATTACTACAAGAGCTTAATGGATTTGGGATTTTTTTTGGAGGCTGATATCCCACAGATATTTCAGTTATAAGTAATGTCTAACAATATATTGGCCAATATTTATTTTTTTAATGTAAAAACATAACACAGACAAACAATTTGATAAGGATCCATTTAATTTGAGTATTAAACAGTTGTGACTGGCTTTTTACAGTTGAAAAAAACTTGAGATGCAAAAAATGTGACACCAATGTCAAATATAACAGTAGGTTTGAAACGACCAATTTCACTGAAAACTAAATTACTATCACTAGCAACCATTAGCAACATAAACGCAACAAAAATATAATAAGTTAAGGTAAGAAGGATAAGATTGATCTAAATATAAATGCTTCCTAAATGGTTTGGAAGAATCGGACCTATAATAAATGAAATGAAGTCTGGTGGGATCATATATACAAGCCCATACTGTGAACATTTAATAGTTGTTTGTGTGTTTCTTCAACTTCTCACTTATTCAATAAAGTGTATTTTTTACAGATACATCTGTGATGAGCAAAAACTGACTGATTCATCCGTCAGACTCTTAATGCCTCCGCACCTTCTCAAACTTGAGCCTTAAATGACCTTAAAGTTTAAGCAGATGAATCTGAACAAAAAGGATGTGGTTTTATGGATTCTCACTCAGCTGAATCTATAAATACCTTTTTTATTTATTTATTTTTCATTTTTCAGCCTACCAACGACTGGAGCATGGCGCCGCCATCTGAGCTGGAGCAGAACGGAGCCGCTGTTTCCCCGCAGCTGACGGAGGCAATGCCCAAAGGCCAGGATGATACCCGTTAGTAAAGGCCACCCGTCTGTCATCTCGTGTGTTTCACTCATTGTAAAAGGGGCAGATTTTAGACATTACAGTTGGTGGTAAATAAATAATGATAAACACTGCTCAGCGTGTGAAATCAGCTGTATAAAGTCCTCTGAAAGGAGAATCTGAGAAAATGAGCCTGATGGTGTGATTGAGGTCATCTCTGCCTCACCTACATATATTTAACAGGAAGCCTTAGTTACCATGGAGTCAGTAGACCTGAGTTCTACAGAGGCAGAGGGGGTCTGATGAAATGATGCTGTTGGTTGCATCCCTGGAAAAATGGGATTCAGGGTCCACTGCTTTGATTCTGACTAATCATACATAAAGATACGGAGTAGAGATGTCACTGTCTGGCCTCTCATGAATCTGTAGTTCTGGAGATTCGATGAGTTGAGCGGTGGCCAGACACGTGTTTTCTGATGCATGCGCCACCACCAGACTCACCATCGTCGGTGATTTGGTTCCACATGTCAACCTTCTTTCCTTATGTCGCCATATCTCGTTAAGAGAGATAACATAAAGATCTCAGAAGCCAGAGAGAGCGATGATCTGCTATTCCATCTTGTTTAAATCTTCTTTTGCATAGCTGAGTGCAGGGGAATAGTAAATGACTCACTCGCTCTCTTTTCGCTGGAATCAAGATCATCGTGATTGACTCTCTCTCCTGGCCTTTTTTATTCTGTCGAACTCAGTGGGGGGGTCTCAGGGCTCCACAGCCAGGTCTCATTCACAATGAACAACCGCCGTTGCCGTCCCAGAGCTTTGAATCTGTATCTGTGAAAGCATATGCATACTAAATTGGCTCTACAGTTTAAGGTTGATTCTCCTGTACATAAAAGGGAATCGGCTGGACATGACACTCGATTCAGGTGATCCAACAAGCCGTGGAATTAAAAACATTTATTTGTGCCTCAGAATGTTTTTAATCTTTTATTTTATTTTGTTTTTTTTAATTTTGTAGAGCCAGAGGAAGGACCCAGCATCGATGGCCTGAGCACATCACCCAAAGCCTCCATTGGTGAGTCCGTTGGTGCTCGTCGGCCTCTACGGCTAAAAGCCCAGGCGCTGTCCTGGCCTCTGGTGACGGAGGCGCTGTCATCTGCGATGTCCCCTCTCCTGTCTGACACTTGTGCTCATCCAGTCCAGTGGGTTCATACTTGCCTCAGTCTCGCTCGTTAGCTTCGTGTCTGTCTTTTCCTCCCATCTCTGGATCTCTGCAAGGCCCCGGGCTTAACGTCTTACATTTAGTTTCACCAGCACATAATTCAGCTGCACTCAGACTTTTTCCTCTGCACCTTTTGGCGTCAAAATAATGCAGTTTAAGTGTGACCTTTGTTTTTTTTTTTTTGGTCAGTTCCCAGCTACACGTTGGTAATTTTTTAACACATTATGTAGATGACTGGAGAGAGGAATAAAGGTGCAGATACTTTTTTTTTTTTTTTTTTTTTTTACTCTATATAAACCACAGCACAAATGAGTCAGATGCTATAGATGTTGGGTCTGGTCCAGGTTTTTCTGAAGCAGGGAAACATTCAGCAGTAGGACACGCACACGCACAGCTAAATGTCAGGCGCGATGAAAATGTTTGGTCACGCTTGACAGATTCCTGTTTGCGCTCTGGAGCCACGTGATTTTTTTCTCTCTCCGTTTAACAGGACAAATAGGTTTTACTTTCTAAACTGTTGTTTGCCTTAAAACAATGAATATGTTGTCACAATAGTCGCTTACTATTTATCTATCGATTGGCAAAATTATTAAGTGATTAATCCATGCAGTCTTTAAAATGTTATCAACAGCATTAGTGTCAAAAGTCCAAGCAGCCGTTTGTTCGTTAATCTGGTCTGAGCTTGCTGATAAAGAGCATCGTCGTCATGTCAGATCTGCTTCCATGTGTTTATGAGTGGTTGTGTTGACTCCTGTGTCTCGTCACGTAGAGGACTCCATGCGCTTGTCGTCACAGGAAGGACGCACGCGACAAGGTGACTAGCGCGGCCGTAGTTTGGGGTTTTTTCCACGCCGGCTGATTTTTATTATTTATTTATTTATTTATTTATTTTACGCCTCCTCAGACGCATGGTTGTGCTGCTTGACTGACGTTCTCCCGTGCCCCCTCCCCCTCCCCTCGTTGCACTATGGGAGTGACTCGCATTCTTGGTCAGTAGAAGTTAACTGGGACAGTCTCTCTAATGGTAATCAGGTTTTGTCATGATAGGCTGGTGTCTCTGGAAAATCCGTATCCTTCTACATCATCTTCAGTTTTAGTTCCTACCCTTCTCTTAATTTATTAATTTTCTCCGAGACATAATTATGTCTGAGAGCAAAAACTGACTTCAAAACATTAGTGTCGTGGTAGCAAGGAAAGTTTCCATCTCGCTGTTTTACAGAAGATGTAGTTGTAGAAGTCATTGAATCGGTGGTGATTCTTGTGAAACCGAGGTGGAAAGCGTAGTTGTTTTTTTTGTTGTTTTTTTTTTTTTTTAAGCGCTCTGCGTGCTCTAACTTACAAAACCCTAACCGAGCGTCTCGCTTTGTGTTTTTTTTCCTGCTCTGGTTTTTAACAAAAAAAACCCGCTCGGTGCTGTTTTATCTGCAGTGGCAGCTTGTTCCCCTGAGGCCGGTGTGTTTTTTTCCTGCTTTGATTCCAGTTCGAACGAAGACTTAAAAAAACGTTAAAATTGTATTTAAAAATTTTTTAAAAATATATATATTTTTAAAATATATATTAAATTAAACTTTTTTTTTTTTTTTTTTAAAACATACTACCACTTCTGTTACAGATGTGAAACCCTCCATCATTGGAAAGAAGAAGCCCATGGCTGCCAAAAAAGGGGTGAGTCACTTAGAGTCAATATTTTCACCTAACCACAGGCCTTGTGTTTTGACAGCTGCCGTAAATGTACAGAGAAACAGCACAAAGCCATTAAAATAAAGGCACTGGAAATTTGAAAAAGCTGTGTCTTCACCAGACTGGTATAGACCCTCTAAAATACATTTAGAAATACTCTGCTTTGAATGATGATAAGGATCCTACAGGGTTTTTCCACAGAAGAGTTCAGTTACCCTTCTATAAATCCGTTGACTCCAGAATCTGAGGATGTAAACACTGGGTTCAGTTTAAAAAGTTTTATCTGCTGGAAACGGGACATGTCCTACTTCACCGTAAAGACCGTTGACACTGAAGGTGCCTATCGGACTAGGACTTATGTCCAAACTGTTTTGTAATGAGACAAAAAAATCATATTTGCCCGTGTTGAACTGAGATTTCATGTGAACATAGAGAAACACCTGTCCTTCAGCAAATGAACACAAACATTCTGCACAATGAAGCTCGATCATCACAGTCAGCTTTCTTTTTTCTATATCTAACTCTGACTCCAACCTCTAACTAATCCGTGCAACCACGTCTCTCGCACGCTTCTGCAGCTCGGGGCGAAGAAGGGCCTCGGTGCCCAGAAGGTGAGCAGCAAGAGTTTCTCTGAGGTGGAGAAACAGGCGCAGGTGGCCGAGAAGCTGAGAGAGGAGCAGGCTGCCGAAGTGAAGAAACAAGCCGAGGAATCCATGTAAGGGATCATTTACTGCTCTCAGTTTATCTTATCTAGATTTAAGTTTATCTAGATTTAAGGGTTTTTTTTGCCGTTCTGCGCTTTTTCAAATTATGAAACAAAACGCGAAAAAGGTGTAACGTTTAAGATAAACCTCTTCTGCCTTGGCCCACGTGTGATCTGACACCCGTCACCTGTCCTGGCCATTTTGCAGCGTGGCCTCAATGCGCCTGGCGTACAAAGAGATGGAGATCGACAGGAAGATGGAGGAGAAGAAGCTCCAGACCCTGGAGGGCAAGAAGAGGGAGCAGGCAGAGAGGCTGGGCATGGGCTTCGGGAACAGGAGGTAACCCCACAACACACACTCTCTCACACACATACCGTGGGTTGTTATCCTCTAATCGTCCAGGAATCACTTTCTCAACACAGGATCGCTCACATCTGAGATGTAAGGTTGATGCTTGAATGTTTATCTCTAAAGTGTGTGTTTGTGTTTGTGTGCCCGTGTGCCCGTGTGCCTTCCCTGTCTCAGTGCCGTGTCTCACTCGGTGATGTCAGAGATGCAGGTGATCGAGCAGGAAACTCCCGTGGGGTCCAAGTCCTCGTCTCGCTCCAAACTGGACATGTTCGATGAGCCGGGTTTCACCTCCGGACCCCCCAAGTACAAAAAACAAAAAAACAAAACACCTACTTATCTTCTTATGTCAGTTTTAAATTGCATAACCGGCTTCGACTGAATCCATCGTGGCTGATGTTTCAGGTACAAGGACAACCCGTTCACGGTGGGGGACAGTTTTGGATCCCGGTGGGACACTGATGGAGGGAGCGCTTCCTTCGCCACCTCCTGGGCTCTGGAGAAAGAGGACCCCAAGGAGGAGGTCACCATCTCTAGTATTCAGCCAATTGGAGAGAGGTATTCTAAGTGTTTCAAAAAATTAAAAGAATGATGTGTCTGCTGTACTCGGTGCCGTTCTGATCCGTGATCTCGTTTGCGATCCAGACTTCCAAGCAGGAGAAAAGCCGAGGTGTCGGCCCCGGTGTCAGAGTCGAGTGAGGCCAGGCAGAAGTTCGCCAACGCAAAGGCCATCTCCTCTGACATGTTTTTCGGTCGGGAGAGCAGCGCTGAGGTGAGAAGCCGTGTCTCCGGCTCAAAACAATGACTGTTGTAATTAAAGCGATGTATCCTGGTAAGACTCTGTTTGTCGAAAGTGTCTTTAACCCCCTGATTTTAACTCTGGTTTCTTCGTATCTCAGTACGAGGCAAAGACGAGACTGGAGAGCATGTCTGGAAGCACCTCCATCAGTTCAGCCGACCTGTTCGGGGACGGCAGTGACCATAAAGGCGAGAACTCTTTGAAAAGCAGGAGTAAAACTAATAAGATCTGAAAAAGTAGCGGACAGCGTATCTTATTGAGAAAAAAAGAAGGAAAAGTCTCACTAATTCTTTAGAACCACAGCACACTCATGTTTTTAATCAAACAATACTTGAGAAAATAGAACATCATTTGTTGGAACTATTTTCTGCAGTGAATGAATCCACATTTGGCTCTTGAGTGAGTATTTGAAGCAGCAGGATGTTGTGTGTGTGTGTATGTGTGTGGGAGTCTAAATAAACAACACTGCGTGTGTAACTTCATGGTGATGATGGAACGTGTGTGAATCACTGATGTTTTAATAGTTTTAAGAAACAATGGAGCTTCTGTGGCTCAGAGGAACGAGAGAAATCAGACTTAGGATACATAGACAAAACTCGTTAGTTGGATACGTCCAGTGTTGGTTTTGTGGTTTAAAGAAATTGCTGATGACAGGAAAAATACAGAATATTGACTCTTGTCCTTTAACTTATTCTTATCTGAAATAATATATAAGCTGTAAAAAAACAAAAAAACAGATGAAGCTGAAAACAATCATCATATATGGCTTTCATTTAAGACACATGACTGTAAGATTTCTGTACTAACTCCTCTCCCTCCTCCCAGGGAGGGCGTCCGGCTTCGACAGCGTGCTCCCCTCCGGCCCGGACATCGCACAGTTCAAACAGGGGGTGAAGACCGTGGCGGGCAAGATGGCCGTCCTGGCCAACGGCGTCATGAATACAATCCAGGTGAGGTGTCTGCTTGGGCGGCTCCCCCTCACGTCTCCTGTCTTTTCCGACGGGAACGTGAGAGCGGAGAGATATTACCTTATCTTCACTTGCTACAGCTTTATTTTGAAAGGAGGGCAACTGAAACATCTCTCATCTATAATGATCAGATTTATTTTAAGGAAACCCGATTCCCGATGAGTTCTGCCCCAGTACTGATGATAGATCCATAGCACAAGCGTCACAGTCCAGGGTGTCCCGCGCTGCGATCAATAGAAATAGCACAAATAGACAATTTGAGCGATAAGTGAATAGATAAATATAAATAAGAACAGAATTTGTCTGTGAAAGTCTGCAGGGGCAGTAGGTCTTTGCTCTTCAGGTGCCCTTATCCTCTGAATGAAATTTACGGTCAGTGCCGTGGATCAATACAAGCCTCTCCTGATCATTTTGCTAATGGTTTACTGGGCAGGTTCACAGAGCTCACTTGAAGTTCCTTCGAATTAACGACGTTGTCATAGAAAATGGCAGCGGCGTTCAACTGGCAGACTTCCGATGAATGAATTCCTGTTTAATGCTCATGCTAATTTAGCCTACACGGCCTTTTAGTCAGCGCACAGGGGCTTAGCTGAAATCGTCGACTGTGGAATTCGTCTAAAGGCAAGTACACAATTAAACTTATAGGGGATAAAGTTTTAATTATAAATGATTCATTACTTTCCCTAGAAAATGTTTTGGAAAACGTTTTTCTAAAAACTGCAAGGAAATTATGGATCTTAAGCTGGATATTATAGGACTAATAATAGCCACAGCTATGTAACTGTATAAAACACCTACACTATTTGATCCCATAAGATTTGTAATAGGATACAAGGGTGGTTCCTCGCTCCTAGCTCCCCTGCAAGCCTCCATGCAGCCTTTGAGACGAGGCCAGGATGGGAAAACCCCGAGCATCGCCCCAAACTCAGCTTTTCGTTACTGAAGGAACCGGGGAAGCGATTCGACTTTATCAGCTTCATCTTTTTTTCTGTATTTTTTTTTTCCCCCCATTTCCTCAGGATCGTTACGGCTCCTACTGAGCGGCGCCGAGCGACCCAAGCTCCGACCTGTGGGAAGAAGACGTACTAACTGATGCCTGTGTAGAGCCAACCAGCCTTCTGACTGGCACGTGCATTTTGGGTGGAAGAAGAAAGGATTGCATGGGGGGGGGGGTCATCCTTCATGCCCGTCCCCTCTTTTAGAGACAGTTCTCCAGGAGCGAGACAGTATTTTCTCCTCTTATTGTCATTAGCAGACTCTTGGGTTTTTATTGTCATAAAGGAAACTATCGAAGGGCGTAGTCTTTTCTAAACCAAGAGTTTTGTTGTGATTTACATCGAGGTTTTTTTTGTTTGTTATATTTGTTGTTTTTTTTTTGGTCTTAGATTTTCAATATGACATCAAGAGTTTATTCTACTATATTTTATTCCTTCTACATAAATCAAAGTGTTGTTTTTTGATTCACACTATCAAATAATTCATCGCTTATGTCTTTTATTTTGTTTTATTGTGATAATAAAAGGTGCAGTATATATTTAGTTGGAAATATTTCCAACTTTTAGCGTTAATTTGAGCACGAATCAACAGTTTGCGTTCAGCGCTCGATCCACCGCTGCTCACTCGACAGAAGGCCTCGTCCACGGGTTCTGTGTTTTGTTTTTTTGTTTTTTCTGATTCACGTCAAGGCGTTGATGCCGACCTTTTCCACTGCCTCAGAGCGTCTTTGAGCCCGGCATTACGGCGCCTCTACCCCGGGTTGGCGTCTGCCCTCAGAAACACTGGAGCGTCATGCGTTTAACATCCTTAGCTGCTGTGGTTATTTAGTATCTACCTTTTTTGACGAACCAGGGAAGCACCCGGGATATTGGGGGGGGGGGGTGTCAGAACCCGAGTCTGATACCACTGTCCGGGTTTGTGTCCCAGTGATTTTTGTGTGCAGGAGTTGGGAGATTTCATACGAGCGATAATAGGTGGGGGGGCGGGGAGGGGAGGGGAGGCTGAACCCGGCCTGTAGTCTTAGTCAGCGTCGACTCAGACAGAACTTGGAAAGTCCCGGCTCATGAAACAATGACACTCTCAACTATGCATCTCCATCTTACAACCTCGAGGAAGTTGATGTTTTTTCCTCAATTACCCCAACTCTAAAAAGAAAAAGAAAAAATAAGACATTTTTTTGACGCTACTTTTTTTTCCTCTCATCAGTTTAACCCTTTTATTTTTGAAAGACTGATTGCTTCAGTTTTATCTTTTTGAGTCTCAGACTCCTTGGCCAGTGAGAATATTCCTGACATTCACAAGGGTTGTGGCTCTAAGTGATGATGACGAGACAGAATGACTTCTTTGGGAAAAGGGAACCATTTCTTTTTTTTTTTTTTTCTCACATCAGCCACGTAGCACACAGGCCAACGCCACAAACCGTATCCAGTTACCAGAACCATGCTTACACAGCGCAGGTGTGTGTGTGTGGCATCTTGTGCGCATCACACCCCGTCTTGGCAGTTTCCTGTTTGTGTCGCAGCTCATCTAGGGCCGGCTCAGACACCTTCACTTCCTGTTCTTGCCAGCTGACTTTGACTTTGGGTGATTTATCAGAAACACTGAGTAGATGAGGTCTAGAAATCCAGTGCATACATTTTTTTTTTCTTTTGTTGAGAGATCATTGTCATGATTTCTCAGAGTTGTCATTTTTTTCCTAGCGTGGTCATGCCTGTGTATGTCCATGATAAACTTTTCAAAAGAAAAAAAGAAAGTAACAACCATGTGGACTGAGAGGATGACATGTTTAACTATTTATTTGTAGGCTACAAACAGAAACTTATTCAGTATGTTAATAAAGATGGAAAAAACCCTCACACACTTTTAACCCTGTTCTTTGCTGTCTCACATAACTGATCTTCTTCCACTTAAGTCTGAGGTGTGTGTGTGTGTGTGTGTCTATCTGCATTAAATCTCTGACATTAAGCTGAAATCAGGTGTGTGCTGGTGAAAAACAGGCGATGAGAATTTTCCACTTGAGTCAAATCTTTTATGTTCTGCTTCACTTCTGTGTGAGACACACACACACTGACAGATAAACCAGTGTGAGAACTCTGAGGCAAGAATGGAATGAAATGATAAGACAATATTGCTCAAAAAAAAATATTCAAATCTTCTCTGTACAGACTGGAATAAATCACGGACAACTGAAACCATGATTCGTAGGGTGAAACATATTCCGCAGCATTAGTCAAAAACCTGCCCTTTGTAGTGTCTGAAACAAAAAAATAAAAAGGCAAAAAAACCCAATTATCTCATGGTTGAAATAAAGTCAGGGTAACCACGCTGCCTTCCGGATCAAATGTTTCTTGCCGTCAGTCTGGAGCAGTGACCGTCTCCGTGTCGTCTTGTCCGATTACTTGGGGGGGGGGGGTCTCTGAGGTGCCGACAGTTCCCATTGATCCCCTCCTCCGCCAACTTACAAAAATCCAAGTTCTGAAGCAACATCTGGGAGATCCTATCCCCAGTTGTAGAAGTAGATCTTCTGCCAGGTGGGAAGGTAATCCATCAGAGGGCCTGGACACAAGACGGGGGGGGGGGGCAAGGGTTAGAGGCTGATACACAGTCAGTTGTGTGGGTGAAAAGAATAGTTTCTGTTGAATTTACTATCGTACCGTCAGAATTCTGTGCATTGAAAAAAAAAAAATCACTCTTACTCTAAAATGCATAAATGCAAATGAGGCCGCGTAACGTTTGCCACTGGCTATTCTGGGCAACAAGCGGCAGAACGGGGTCAAAGTGACACCGCAACGAACGGGTTCTGTTCCAGGAGTAAGAAAAAAAAAAAGAACCGTCCGTCATGTCAGCAGGAGCCGAGTTATGATGTTATGACCATAAAATTACAGACGCGCTGATAAAATTATATGGGAGCTCCACAGCCACTGGGCAGATTACTATGACATTTAGTACGGACCTTAATGGTCCCCAGATGACGAATCATACGGGCCTTTGATGAACTCCTCACTCCTTCTAGCGCCACCATGAGCTTGATTTAAAAGAAGAAAAATAAATTCTTCCCACTGGTTTGAAGTGGGAGACGCCAAGTTTAGAAAAAGGTGACGAGTTAGCAGCGTTGGTCATTGGTCGTCAATCTTTGAGCGTTAAACGCCTGAGGACCGGCTGTGGCTCTGGAGCAGAGCGGAGAGACAGCGGTTCGATCCCCGGCTCCTCTGCTCAGCATCTCAGGGGCCCCCGGGGCAAAAGATACTAGACCCTTAATGTGGGTGTATGAACACGCGTGTGTCTACTTACGTGCAACAAGCCCGATTCCTGGGACGTGGTCGGCCAGGAGCCTGAGCAGGAAGAGGATCTTCTCCCTGCGGACGAAGAAACGGGATCGTAGCCGTTACGCTGCAGTTAAGGCCCCGATGAGGAATCAACACCCCTTCTCAGACATTTTTAATGTATTTAAAAGTGCAACTGTTTTTTACAAAACAACTTGGAGCATTTCATGTAGGACCAAGTCGATAATAATCAAACATAATCAATAACCAAAATTTTTTCCTCTGGGTCCAGCTTCTCAAATGTGAGGATTTGCTGCTTCTTCTCTGTTTTGTATCACTAGAAATTTAATATTTTGGGGTTTTTGGACTGTTAATGTTAAAATAGCAGCGAGCCAACATCCACAGAAACTTACTCAGAGTATCTGTCGTAGAAGGGTGATCGGAGCAGGTAGTAGAGCAGGAGAAAGCTTCTCCTCCTCATCTCAGCCCTCTCCCATCGGTTCTGAAATCTGGTGTCTTTGAGCACAGTAAAGCTAAAAGGAAAAGGGACAAAATTTAACCGTTAAACCACTAAAATGACTGATTTTGTGATTCCTTTGGGGCGCAAAAGAGGAGAACGAGATCCTGAAGTGACTCCTCTATATTTGTTAACACAATAATTGTTGCTTGAATCATTTTGAAATATAACAGAACTTTCTTTGATCCAGTTGTATATTTTTGGTGGCACAACAGCCTAAATGTCCACAAAGCCCAACTGATACCACTTTCAGGGCAACTTATAAATGACTCTGCTCCTTGCACGTCACATTTTTAAACACACATTTGACTGTAAAGAGCGCAGCTCTGGACATAAGTCATAACTTCCACTCAGTTATCGGAGTTGAGACAAAGAATCATGCAAACAACAAGTCTATGGACAAGACACTAGAGACAATAAATGATAAGAAGAAGAAGAAGAAAAAACATGGAGAGAAGAGTAAAAAGCCTCAAAAGAAAAATCAATTTAGCAACATAGAAAAAAAAATCTGGTTAAAATTTAAGGCTGACCTCTGGACTTAGATGAAATTTTGACATTTTTAAAAAAAACTAAATACATTTTCTCAAAAATGCAAACTCTTAGTTGTGTTACATTCTGGCATGTAGACTGACTTAGGAGGAGCTCGCCCACCTGGAGAGTTCGAGGACTCCGGAGATGAGCCACGGCTTCCAGGACTGTTTCCCGCAGAGTCCAAGGCAGAGCACTGCCGTCGGGAAAGCTTAAGGAAAAACTCCAGCACTAGAGAGCCTCCACCGGGAAGCCAGAGTCACAAAAAGGACATTTAAGTTTAGGTTTAAATGCCCGTTCTTCTTCCCTCGGTCCTTAAAAAGCAAAATATTTGGTTGCCTCAGACTTTGAGTTGTAATTTGTAGTGTTATGTTTTAGGCCAGAAGTAACAATAGGTTAGTTTTGGTTTCTTTTGGTGAAGAGTGAGAATGTGAAGAGAGCAGGAGCATCTCTAACGAATATTTAAGACCTAACTAATCTTCCCTGTTTATCCTCACGCAGCTTCATTTTCACGTCATCCCTTCTCTCCTGCTTGTAACTGTTTGCCCTCTAGAGTTCAGTCCCATCAACCCGAGGAATCTTCACTTTCTTCAGTCAGTTTTTCCACAGAGCAGTTTTTCCACAGAGAAACCTCAAGGTTTAATCACTGCATTAGAAGCTTTTCCTTTAATTATCCTCTCAACATTTCTACGCTGCACTTCCTGCTTCATCAGATATAAAATAACATTTTCTACTGAAATTCACAGCGTTGTGCAGCTGCTGACAGAGTTATCATCTCCATAAGTGCTTTCCAGCTTAAGGTTTTTCATTGATGGCCTGGTTGGATGGACAAGACTGAAGGATACGGTGCACGAGAGGCCGTCCGATGTACACGGACTCGGCGACGGTCTCCTGGAGGCCCAGGGGCGTCGGGGCGCTGCAGAGTTTCTCCTGGGCGCTGCTGCTCCTCTTCGTCCTCTGGCTCGGCGCTCCCCACAGCCGGGCCTGTAGGGAGGGGCCTGCCACGCCACGGAGAGGGGACAGGGTGGGGTGGGGGTGAATGAATAACAGCAAATTAAACCAAATACAAACGGGCACAAATGAGCCCCACACGCTTCAAACACGTGAGAAAAGACAAATTATAACATGAATACAACCCTGACCCCTGAGAAATAAATGTTACGGTGACAGATTCCATAGATATTTGGGGTAAGATTTTATCACCTCCCCCCCTTCACATAGCTTCTCTTTGAGACTGTCGATTTCCTTTCATTACGAATGAATGGTTACGTATTGGAAAATAGAAAAATACCAAAAAAAATACCACGGTGACATGAAGCCTTCATTCTAACAGGTTATTATTAATGTTTGATATTTGCAATAAAGATCATTTGTCCGTAAATGTCAAAATCACCATTTTCATTTTTCGAGCTCTGCGTATACTGAGAGGAAAATGCTGTCGTTGACTGTTGCCGCGTCTCCTAACTGTAAACATCCTCATTTTAATCACTAAAGAACGTTGGGTGAACGTTAGGTGTGCGAGTGAAAGTGAAAGTGACAAGGTCCTAACAGCCTTTTGAAGAATCTTTATGCGTTTCTGGGAGTCAGGCCTCTGTGTGAGAAACCTGATATTTCACATGGATGCTTAAGAGGCTCAAGTTGCTCTAATCAAGCCATTTGGAACCTGGGAGGGTTTTAGGTTGTCATCTTATATTGACTACAACAATTAAAAAAAAAAAAGTTTGCCGTCTCACCGCTGCCCAGCGGCCTGATGACTCGTCCCGACCTCTGACCCACGAAGCAGGCGTCGTCCTGCCGCTCCCCATCGCCATCATCTGGTGTGTAGAGAAAGGAGACACAATACACTCCTTACACACACACACATACACTAACACATGATTTTTAATACACACCGCAGGAACTGGAAAACTACTTTTGTGTGTGTGATTTGAAGCATCACTTGGAGGCAGCAGAACAAGCTGTAGACACAACATTACCATATTAAAAAAGCCGACAAGGAGAAGTTGGTAACCAACATTTGCACATTTACACATCGAACTGAAATGCGGCAACGTGATCCTTCATCTGGATCTGGTCTCTGAGTCCACCTGATGAGTCCAAGTCCACTACTCCCTCTCCTTTTGGCTCTGGTTTTGGTCTCCACCAGCTCCTGAAGGAAACCTCTGGCTCTTTAGCCGCTAAATGCTCCACCATGTTCACCAGCTGGTCTCCGACTGAGTCCATCTGTTTGCCTCTCAGTGAGTATATCAGAGCTTTTTCCAATGGAGACAGATGCCTGAAATGTGCTGTCAAACCAAAACAATGAGCTAAAAGAGGCTAAAACGAGGCTAAAAGAGGCTCCATAGAACTGAGGAGAACTGCAGCATCTGTGATAATTCTCTTTGAAATCATAACTTGATTAGTTTTTTCTTTAAAAAAACAAAACCAAAAAAAATTAATCAAAAAGCCCTTCCTCATTAAAGATTAATGACAAATATTTTAATCAGATTTTCTTAGAGGAAGTGAGTAAAAAGCTACTGAGAAATGGAGGGTGACTGACCTTTGCCGCCAAGTTCTGCACCTCTGTCGAGGGGGATTATGGGAGGTGAAGTCTGGATGCCGGATTTATACCAAAGGAGGAGAACGATGCGGAAAATTGTCCTGGGGGTGAATGTGAGAACAAAATGATTAAATTATTATTTATTTTATGAATTAGGTTTTATTTCATTTTTCTGAAATTCAGAAAAAGAGTATAATATAGGATTTTTTTGTTTGTAAACTAGAGGTCACAGGGGTTATAAACCATACTTGAAGACCTGGATGAGTCCAATCACCAGCCAGCGGCTGACGTCGCCCCACAGCTTGCTGGCCCCCATCTCCAGGAAAACCTCCACGTACTCCAGCACGGAGAGCCAGGTCAGGAGCCTCTGCTGGGAAAGAGACTGCAGACGAGAGAGAAGTGTGGCCGGGGGCCACAGTCAGCGCTTTCACTGTCAGCCAGCAGCACACAAGCCAGCCACACTCAAAACAAAACTTGTGCTTAAGCCCTGTACCTTCGGGGACTGAGGGGATATGAAAAAACAAAGTTGCACTGCGGATGTTTTTTTTTTTGATGCGGTTGCATCAGAAAATATTCAGACCCCTTCGCTTTTTCACTGTGTCATTTAAAATAAATAACATTTTATCCATTTAAAATTATATATACAACATAATAAAGTGTGCCAAAGATTTCTGAGGAAACTGGATGTTAACCAGAGTCCAATTCCATAAATAAAGGAAAAAAACAAACCAAAAAATGAGACTATCTTACCGAACCCCCTCTAGAAAGTCGGCTATTTAAGCTGATGGTAAACGGGGCGAAATGCATCGGCAGAGAACACGCAGGTCCACAAATATGATTCGGCACCTTTTCTGAAGTTAAAGGAGAAACTCTTCAACCCACCACGCATGTTTCTTACGGTGGTGATTTAACAAAGAAACCAACATGTCGAGGGCTGTTATTTGTGCAGAATTTCGAATGGAGTTTGGTGGGACCAGTTTTGGTTTTTATTTTCGGTTTTGCTCAGTTGCACAAGCCTGTGTGACGCCTTTAGTTTTCTGTTTGACAGTTTCACCCCCCCCCCGCCCCATCAGGAAGCCATCTCTGCCTACTGAATGATTGGGAGTATCTCCTTCCACAGGCTTTTAAATTTTCTGAGCAGCTGCAGGGCCAGAGACACGTCTGCTTAACACAGAGCTTCCAAATTCATCTTTTCAACTTTTACTCAAATTCTTGTAAATGTTTTGTCTGATTAATATTTCTTTAAATTAAAGAAAACCAAATCTGCAAAACAAGCCGCTCTTCTCAGTCTCAGTCCACTGGCTTGTATAAACACCATCAGTGTTCGTTCCTCCCCAGAGGCAACGGCGCAGCTGGGGTTTGTTTACCTGTGGATGCAACCCCAGATTACGTGAAAACTGTGAAGCAGTGCTCACCATGGGGAGGGCGCATCTCAGGCCTTTGCGCAGGATGCTGTCATTGAATAGCACCAGGAGATTGGAGGCTGAGTAAACTGAAAAGAAGGACACAAAGCCATGGAGAGGAGGTTTTATTCAGTATGGACAGAGCAGAAACCCTAAACAAGATCCAGTAATGTACGGAGAACATAAATACCACCATTCTGTTATTTCTGCGAAGAAACTTATTCAACTGCAGGACAAAAAAGGGCCCGAATGTTGGTCATGTGCAGAGATTATTGATATGATCAGTTGTTTATCAAAGCTGCCGTTGAATTTTAAATGCAAATAAACATTTCTCCCTGGAAGTCAGGGACTGTACTGAACATTGAGCTTCACTTACCCAGTTCAGATATTTCATGGGAATCTGCGAATCGCCCTGAGAAATAAAGAGTCACAACATGTTAATGTGCATTTTGGGCTGAAAAAATATGAACTAGTGTCACTGTGTGCAGCGTAGATAGATACTGTGGAAAGTATCACGTATCTCTGACAGTTGGCTAAATGACAAGTAGTAAATACAGCCCCCCCCCAGTGAACAGATATTAAATTGAGTCTTCTTCAAATGTGTTACTGATCAAAGTGCTTTCAGCC
>CM029118.1:2067500-2125000 GCA_016859345.1 Istiophorus platypterus
TTTGACAGTTTCACTTTAGTTTGTTCATCTTGAGTGATCCAGGTACAGATCTTAATGTTAAACCAGAGTCCAAATCCATAAATAAAGGAAAAAAACAAACCAAAAAATGAGACTATCTTACCGAACCCCCTCTAGAAAGTCGGCTATTTAAGCTGATGGTAAACGGGGCGAAATGCATCGGCAGAGAACACGCAGGTCCACAAATATGATTCGGCACCTTTTCTGAAGTTAAAGGAGAAACTCTTCAACCCACCACGCATGTTTCTTACGGCGGTAGTTTAACAGAGAAACCAACATGTCGAGGGCTGTTATTTGTGCAGAATTTCGAATGGAGTTTGGTGGGACCTGTTTTTGTAAAAGACAGTAGACAATGCCATTTTAAAAGCCTATTGAAGAAAAGTTATAATAATCTAACATGAATCTCATTTTGTACCTATTTATGTAATATCACTGGAATAAAATACAATAATGCACAACACTGCTGGTAAAAACCCCTGATCATGACCTATGGCAGCCTAAAGTAAAGACCCTGTTCGTTCCCTTTACACTTATTCCACCTGAGCTGATACAACCAGACTCATGGCATCATCTTGAATAGGTAATAACATGTGTCTTCACATCTGACCAGATGTTTTTATTTTTTTATTTTTTGAAACCTGGTTATATTCTGCAGGTATTTGAGGCTGAATTGTTAGATATTGTTTGATTGTATCATTTCCTTCTATTTTTGGTTTTTATTTTCAGTTTTGCTCAGTTGCATCAGCCTGTGTGAAGCCTTAAGTTTCTGTTTGACAGTTTCACTTTAGTTTGTTCATCTTGAGTGATCCAGGTACAGATCTTAATGTTAAACCAGAGTCCAAATCCATAAATAAAGGAAAAAAACAAACCAAAAAATGAGAGTATCTTACCGAACCCCCTCTAGAAAGTCGGCTATTTTTGGTTTTTATTTTCAGTTTTGCTCAGTTGCATCAGCCTGTGTGATGCCTTAAGTTTCTGTTTGACAGTTTCACTTTAGTTTGTTCATCTTGAGTGATCCAGGTACAGATCTTAATGTTAAACCAGAGTCCAAATCCATAAATAAAGGAAAAAAACAAACCAAAAAATGAGACTATCTTACCGAACCCCCTCTAGAAAGTCGGCTATTTAAGCTGATGGTAAACGGGGCGAAATGCATCGGCAGAGAACACGCAGGTCCACAAATATGATTCGGCACCTTTTCTGAAGTTAAAGGAGAAACTCTTCAACCCACCACGCATGTTTCTTACGGCGGTAGTTTAACAGAGAAACCAACATGTCGAGGGCTGTTATTTGTGCAGAATTTCGAATGGAGTTTGGTGGGACCTGTTTTTGTAAAAGACAGTAGACAATGCCATTTTAAAAGCCTATTGAAGAAAAGTTATAATAATCTAACATGAATCTCATTTTGTACCTATTTATGTAATATCACTGGAATAAAATACAATAATGCATAACACTGCTGGTAAAAACCCCTGACTGCGACCTATGGCAGCCTAAAGTAAAGACCCTGTTCGTTCCCTTTACACTTATTCCACCTGAGCTGATACAACCAGACTCATGGCATCATCTTGAATAGGTAATAACATGTGTCTTCACATCTGACCAGATGTTTTTATTTTTTTATTTTTTGAAACCTGGTTATATTCTGCAGGTATTTGAGGCTGAATTGTTAGATATTGTTTGATTGTATCATTTCCTTCTATTTTTGGTTTTTATTTTCAGTTTTGCTCAGTTGCATCAGCCTGTGTGAAGCCTTAAGTTTCTGTTTGACAGTTTCACTTTAGTTTGTTCATCTTGAGTGATCCAGGTACAGATCTTAATGTTAAACCAGAGTCCAAATCCATAAATAAAGGAAAAAAACAAACCAAAAAATGAGAGTATCTTACCGAACCCCCTCTAGAAAGTCGGCTATTTAAGCTGATGGTAAACGGGGCGAAATGCATCGGCAGAGAACACGCAGGTCCACAAATATGATTCGGCACCTTTTCTGAAGTTAAAGGAGAAACTCTTCAACCCACCACGCATGTTTCTTACGTTGGTGATTTAACAAAGAAACCAACATGTCGAGGGCTGTTATTTGTGCAGAATTTTGAATGGAGTTTGGTGGGACCTGTTTTTGGTTTTTATTTTCAGTTTTGCTCAGTTGCATCAGCCTGTGTGATGCCTTAAGTTTCTGTTTGACAGTTTCACTTTAGTTTGTTCATCTTGAGTGATCCAGGTACAGATCTTAATGTTAAACCAGAGTCCAAATCCATAAATAAAGGAAAAAAACAAACCAAAAAATGAGACTATCTTACCGAACCCCCTCTAGAAAGTCGGCTATTTAAGCTGATGGTAAACGGGGCGAAATGCATCGGCAGAGAACACGCAGGTCCACAAATATGATTCGGCACCTTTTCTGAAGTTAAAGGAGAAACTCTTCAACCCACCACGCATGTTTCTTACGGTGGTGATTTAACAAAGAAACCAACATGTCGAGGGCTGTTATTTGTGCAGAATTTCGAATGGAGTTTGGTGGGACCTGTTTTTGTAAAAGACAGTAGACAATGCCATTTTAAAAGCCTATTGAAGAAAAGTTATAATAATCTAACATGAATCTCATTTTGTACCTATTTATGTAATATCACTGGAATAAAATACAATAATGCATAACACTGCTGGTAAAAACCCCTGACTGCGACCTATGGCAGCCTAAAGTAAAGACCCTGTTCGTTCCCTTTACACTTATTCCACCTGAGCTGATACAACCAGACTCATGGCATCATCTTGAATAGGTAATAACATGTGTCTTCACATCTGACCAGATGTTTTTATTTTTTTTATTTTTTGAAACCTGGTTATATTCTGCAGGTATTTGAGGCTGAATTGTTAGATATTGTTTGATTGTATCATTTCCTTCTATTTTTGGTTTTTATTTTCAGTTTTGCTCAGTTGCATCAGCCTGTGTGAAGCCTTAAGTTTCTGTTTGACAGTTTCACTTTAGTTTGTTCATCTTGAGTGATCCAGGTACAGATCTTAATGTTAAACCAGAGTCCAAATCCATAAATAAAGGAAAAAAACAAACCAAAAAATGAGACTATCTTACCGAACCCCCTCTAGAAAGTCGGCTATTTAAGCTGATGGTAAACGGGGCGAAATGCATCGGCAGAGAACACGCAGGTCCACAAATATGATTCGGCACCTTTTCTGAAGTTAAAGGAGAAACTCTTCAACCCACCACGCATGTTTCTTACGGTGGTGATTTAACAAAGAAACCAACATGTCGAGGGCTGTTATTTGTGCAGAATTTTGAATGGAGTTTGGTGGGACCAGTTTTGGTTTTTATTTTCGGTTTTGCTCAGTTGCATCAGCCTGTGTGATGCCTTTAGTTTTTTGTTGGACAGTTTCACCCCCCCCGCCCCATCAGGAAGCCATCTCTGTGTACTGAATGATTGGGAGTATCTCCTTCCACAGGCTTTTAAATTTTCTGAGCAGCTGCAGGGCCAGAGACACGTCTGCTTAACACAGAGCTTCCAAATTCATCTTTTCAACTTTTACTCAAATTCTTGCAAATGTTTTGTCTGATTAATATTTCTTTAAATTAAAGAAAACAAATCTGCAAAACAAGCCGCTCTTCTCAGTCTCAGTCTTCAACCAACATGTCGAGGGCTGTTATTTGTGCAGAATTTTGAATGGAGTTTGGTGGGACGTGTTTTTGGTTTTTATTTTCAGTTTTGCTCAGTTGCATCAGCCTGTGTGATGCCTTAAGTTTCTGTTTGACAGTTTCACTTTAGTTTGTTCATCTTGAGTGATCCAGGCACAGACCTTCATCATCCTCAGAAATCCTCACCATCAATGATTATTATTGTTATTATTATTATCATTATCATTATTATTATTATTATTATTATTATTATTATTATCGTTATTAGCATTATTAGCAATATAATCATTAGCATTATTACTATCAATACTATTATATTTCAGCCTGTGGAAACAGCCCCTGATACACTGGTCACCACGTTAATACTTCCTAGAGAAGGTTTTATTTATAGGTGATTAATTAACCATGGCACTGAGCCTCAATAACCTTATATAACTCAGTTTTTTATGGTCTCTATTACTTGTAAAATACCCCCCCCCATGGACCTGAGGTCTCCAACACACACCACTTCAACCTAATGTCTCTGGTTTGAATGCGATTGCACACACCCATATTTCACGTCCAGGTAGTTTTGGTGTATCCGGGATCATCGATGTAGAGCTGGTGCCACCTCTGTTGTTTCATCGCCCGTCAATTTCAGTTTGAACGTCATTATTCTCCACCTGCAGCTACACTTTGTGTTTCATCGAGTCTGGAATTTTTTGCTTGTCTTTTTGACTTTCTTTCATTTTCATTCTTAGTATTCTTTTGTCAAGCTTTAGTTTCTGTTTGACTTGGGTTTCGATCTTGGTTCCTGTGGTGAAAAAATTCTGACTTATTATTTGATTATTTGGCCAAACCGATTCTCCTTTTGCTTTCTCTCCTGACAGCAGTATTACGTGGTCGGTGTTTTTCTCTGGTCCTTGCGGCCCGGTCGGTAATCGTCTGCGAACATTTGCCCTCTTGTCTTCTGCAGCCTTTGACTGTGGCTTCTTGCTGCAGATAAGTGAGGAGGCTGCGCTGGCTGTGGCCCTGAATGACTACCTAACCTCGCGCAGCTACCTGGCTGGGTTCGGCCCCTCCCAGGCCGACCGGAAAGCCTTTAGGCTCCTCCGTGGGCCCCCGGGTCCAGAGCATGTCCATGCTCTGCGCTGGTACAGACACATAGCCGCCCTGCAGCTGGACCTCAACTCTGAAAGCAGCAGTGAGTAGACAGTCGGAGGCATGAGCAGGCTAGACGTGCCCCCCCCTCAAGCTATCAGCCCAGATGTGGAGGCTGTCTGAGGTCCCTAAGGCGGGAAGAACTCCTGCTGCCCCCCACTGACATGCATGAACCCAGACCTCTTTTACGGAATTCAGTTTCTAGCTCTCACTTTTCTTGTTAGTCGCGGTAAGGGTGCGCGTGCATGTGGAGCCTGCGGTTGAGAGCTGAGGACAGTTTATCGCTGTTTAAACATAGAGACACCAACTGTGACAAACCTTATTCCGGTGTTAGCTTTTTTCTTCTCATGGACTTTTCTTCATAATTTGTGGGAAATTAACAGGGTTGTGCTGCATGTGTTGAAAAATCATTTGAAAACCAAATCATGTGTTTTGTTGTTTTGTTTTCTGAGTATAATAATTTTTTTTTTTTTTTTGGTTTGTTTTGTTGTGACTTAAACGCACAATGCAGTCTGGATTATAAAGCCTTCAGTTTACTGTTTTTCTGGGCTGGACCAGATTTATTTCTTAAGAATTCAGGATAAAAAATAACTTGTTTAAATCCTCTTGTGGACCCCTTTTTTCTGTCTTTGCGCACGTTTGAATTTTGTAATTTTTTTCCCCTTTTTTCGCAGCCTTAGTATGGCATCGAACAGCCCGGTACATACCTCCTAAGTTCTAGGTAGTTTTTGGTCACAGAAGAACTGAAACAATTGGTGTCAGGAAATGAATCTGCAACAGTTAAAGACAAAATTTCCAAGCAAACATTCTCTGTTTCCAGCTTCTCATTTGTGCATATTTCTTTTGTTTTCATTAATAAAGAGAATATCTCTAGAGATTGAATATGTCAAATTGTGTTCCTGGAATTAGTTTTCCCATTCTGTGGTATTTTATTTCACGATAAGAAAAAAAAAAAAAAAGATTTTAAGTTTGATCGATAATGTGAATAACAAATAGCTGCAGCCTGAGATCAATGTAATGATTTCTAATTGATGCACACAAGCAACCAGTCAGACTCGTACTCGCCTTCTCTCCAGCGTTTCTCTCGCATTTTGCCAGCAGCAGTTCTTCACTCCTCCATGTATGAACTAATGTTTTTGACAACATGCATCAAATTTAAGCCCCTACGTGTAAAACTTTATGTGAAATCACCAACGTCACCTTGAGTTGCTTAAATAATAGTGGCTTTAGATTCTTATTTGTAGCATGACGGTTGGGACATAACATCTTCATTTAATATTTAAAAAGAAAAAGGTCAATTTAACTAAGGATTTGCTCTTTCTAAAGGTGTTTGTGTGTGTGGTGTGTGTGTGTTTTTTAATTCCAGTGAAAGTAAAGCGGGTTCAGCCCCCGTGGTCCCCCCCAGCAGGAACAGATGTTCCCCAGCTTCAGCTCTACAACAGCCTGACGAGGGCAAAGGTGGGTCGGGGGGCAAACCATTGAAAGTACAGTTTAACCTGAAAAGAAAAAACAAAAACAAACAGAACAGAACAGAAACACTCAGAGCATATACAGTGATGATTAAGTGTCACCGCCCAGCAGCTTGTTTGTGCCCCGGAGTCCTTTCAAGACTCAGGTGAGACGGTGGAGAGACTACAAGTTTGCAAAATGAATGAATTAAACTCCCGTGAAAACACCGTCGGGAGCTTTCCCAGTCTTGTCGTCATTCCTCTCAAACCAAAGTATGGCTACAAGACAAAAAAGGGAAAAGTTAATGATCCTGAAACTTTATTTGCCAAAATGAGACCGTTGTTAATGCCCTCTTCTGCTGACAGGGACACCCCCCCCCGACCCGAAACCTCATCAGAAAGAGCAAAATTCCAAAAGCACAGAATCCAAAAACCCTTCACTAAAAGGAATGAGTCTGGGACACTGGACGTTTTTTCTTTGATTAGTAAATTGATGGTTGTTGTTACCCTGATTACAGACGTGCACACACAACCACTTACACTGATTTATAATATTGAATTTCAAAAGTTTTGATTTTTATTTTTTTAACTATTTTATTATTTTTATAATATAATGTTGTTATTATTATTATTATTATTATTATTATTATTATTATTATTATTATTATTATTATTATTATTATTATTATTACTTTCTGAGCAGCCTCGGCTCATTAAAAGTCGCTTTTCACCTTTTTGTGTTTCCAGGAGCTGTTTGTTCCCCAGGAAGGGAAAAAAGTGACATGGTACTGCTGCGGACCCACTGTGTATGACGCCTCCCACATGGGCCACGCCAGGTAAACGCCTCAGTGCGACCCCTCCAGTAAGAATGGCGCCCACTCGTCTCGTCTTTGTCATATTGACAACAACACGCTATTTTCTGGTGTCGCTCTGCCTTCAGATCCTACATATCCTTCGACATCCTGCGCAGGATACTGAGGGACTACTTCAATTTTGACATCCTCTACTGCATGAACATCACAGACATAGACGACAAGGTCTGTGTGGTGTAGGAATGAATTGTTTATGGATTTGATTAAGCTGATAAATAAACTTAACATATTTCTTTTAAAACCTGGCTTTATTTTAAAGCGTTTTTCTCATCAATCATTTATCTTTTTTTATCTCTTTGTTCTTTGTGACTAAAGATTCTGACCTTTCCGGCATCATGACATCAAAATTAATTGTTCTTCAGTTCGATACAAGAGGACAAATTTTCTTAATTCTCCAGGTGTTATAGTTTTTGGGCACATGCATCATATCACAGTTTATATTATAGTAAAAAAAAAAAGAAAGACTAGAACATAATAGCAAAACCAAAGGAAATGCATCATAAATACATTAGTATCATCATTTTCTAGACGCAGTCTGAAGTCGTTTGTCTTGTCTGAAGAATCAGAAAATGAAGAAATTTGACATCTGAGACAGAATCATATACTTATAAGATTATATTATTATTTTTTGGTTTTGTAGTTATTGTTGAATCTGGATCTGCTCATGACATGTCGTAGTAAAATTCAGTGCCTACGGGGAGACGAACTCTCATTTCACATGACATAAATCAAGAACTAACTGAGGCCATCGCCAGAGAAATAACATTTATATTAAGTAGTGATTAAGTATTAAGTAAAATTGATGCTAAAGATTCAATAAAGAGGTTATTTTTTCAGTTAAATTAATTTGTGATCAGTCTCTTTAGTCCATGAATCAGGATGAAGTTGTCATAATTTATTTTTATCTTATATTTTTTTTTTGATGTGTGATGATGTTTTGTTCAGATCATTAAAAGGGCCCGGCAGAACCACCTCCTGGACCAGTACAAGGAGAAGCAGCCAAGTCCGGCCCAGATCCTGCAGGACGTCCTGACTGCTAGAGGGGTGAGACGAAGATATCGAGTCGACCTTTGACACCGCGTTAAAAAGCTTCTGGGTCTTTTATAGATAGAGCTACAGACAAAGGAGGAGTGAATATAATATAAAAATGAAATAACAAATAGCTGCAGCCTGAGATCAATGTTAAGATTTCTAATTGATGCACAGGAGCAACCGTTAAGACCTGCACTTGCCTTCTTTACAGCATTTTTTTATCATATGAAAAAAAAAAAAAAACTCGTTTTAGCTACTGTATCTTTGCTAATCATTATTTTCTTTATCAGCTTCTAGATCAAGATTATTCATCTGAGTCCAAAACATTACTTTGTCCTTAGTCCTTGGTGAACTTGAAATCTTTCAGTTAAAATGATATTAATGTGCCTTTTTAAAAAAACAAAAAAACAAAGAAAGAAAGTCATTGAGCTCAATGATAACAAAACCACCAGGACGGACACTGTGCAGTTTTGTTACTGAGAAAACTTGGCTACAAACCTCAGATGATCTCTGTGTAGCTTTGTAGCTTCATGATCCCGAGACAAAATTTTATCGTTCATCGGGTCAGAATTGTGGGAAGCAGAGAAATGTCAGAACGACAGGCTTCAACCGAACAGCTGTGGTTGGTCACTTTCCCTGCGATGAGGAGGCGTTTGATTCGATGCACCTCAGGAGAATCTATAGACACAAGTGTGAAGTTTAACTATTCAGGCTCAAAAATATAATTGCGTGATCGTACGATTAATTGTGCAGCTCTGCGTTTGACGATCAGACACCCTGAAGATTTTTGGTCGGTCGCTTTCTCTTCACTGAACTCTGTGTGTGTCTGTGTGTGTCTGTGTGTGTCTGTGTGTGTAGCCCTTCCAGGACTCCCTGGCTTCCACCACAGACCCAGACAAGAAGCAGATGCTGGAGAGGCTGGACGCCACCATCACGGCCGCCCTGAAACCCTTGCAGGCGGCGATGGGAGGCAGCGATGATGTGGTGCAGCCTCTGGCCCAGGTGAGACTCTGCAGACATGGTAGTGTGTTTTGTTTTGGTTTTTTTGTTGTTTGTTTTTTTTTTCTAATCGTCTTCTTTCATTTACTCTAAATCCTATTCTTGAAAAGAAAGAAAAATCCTTCTCAGCTTTCTGTAATTCTTATTTTTTCACATATAAAACCATTTGCAGACTGAGAGCAGAGTCATGTCTCTCTCTAGCTTTTGCACAAGACTCCGTCGTTGGTACATCAAAATAATCCATTATAATAATCTACAGCAGGACATTTTTACATATAGAGAGTAGTAATATTCCAGGTTTTAAGAGGGGACATGTTATTTGTAGAGTTTGTGTTATGAGGTTATGTTTTTGTCTCACAAACATATCTCCGCTGTGTTTGGTGGGGGTTTTTTTCTGGTTTCTTTTGAGTACACGTGGAATGGGCACTTATATGCTAATCAGATAGTCTAACTTAATAACTAAAATAAAGTTAATTAAAATGCCCTTGTCGCATAATCATGTTGATCAATGTGACAGAATATTAGTCTTGTATGTAATTTATGCTGTTGACAACACCAGGAAGCAGACAACTGCTTCTCACTCAATGAGCGAAGTGTTTCATAATTATGGTTTATTTGCAGTAAAAAGAAATTTAAATAAGTCGTTATAATGAAGAGTGTTAGGTTCAATATGAAGAACTTAATGTCCTTTAATGTCCTTTAGGCTGGAATATCTTGTATTTTAAATTAATGTTCTTAGTCTCAAATTATTTGGACTGATCAATATTTCCTGTCAATTCTAAATGGTGAAAATGGCATATAATGTATATTAATAAGTTGGAGATTTCAGACATTTCCTTTTTTCTTTCATTTGTCCAAGGTGCTGATGGAGAGCTCCAAGGATCTGCTGGCTGATTGGTTGGACAAGCAGTATGGGAGTCAGGTCACGGAGAACTCCATCTTCTCCACCCTCCCCAAGTACTGGGAGGGGGAGTACCACAAAGACATGGCGGCTCTCAACGTGAGTATGGGGGGTGAACCGAGTACACCAGGGCCATGAATAGGAATAGAAACTGTGCTAGTTCCTTTTTAAGAGAGCAACGGCCGATGGTGTAACGCCATCATTTACCTTGTCTGGGTCCAGATGCTCAGATTTCCTGGTCACAACTTTTTCTGGGCCTCTGTCCCTGGTGGTCGACAGTGTGTTTCACACTCCACCCCTCTAGTTTGTAACCGAAGTTTTCTGAAAAGAAATTTCAGCCTCGAAGCCAAAGTTTTGAGACTTTGCAGCCTATGTACATTTTTGAGATTTGAACCAAAAATTACATTATACAGGTAGCACTTACAAACATAAACATATGAGGGGTTTTCCACTAATTTTACACGTGTGTATATAAGGAAGGGCGTCATGTGTGAAGGTTTGCGTGTCGCCCCCCAGATTCTTCCCCCTGACGTCCTCACCCGGGTCAGCGAGTACGTGCCCGAGATTGTGGAGTTTGTGAAGAAGATTGTCTCAAACGGTTTTGGGTGAGGAGGACGTCACCGACAAACCAGTTGTACCGCGCCTGGATTGTCCTTTCCATTAGTGTCTGTTTCAAGTGTTTGGGTTTTGTGGGATGGATTTATTTAATTCTTTCTCTCCCAGATATGAGTCGAATGGTTCCGTGTACTTTGACACCTCCAAGTTCGACGCCAGTCAGAAGCACTCGTATGCCAAACTGGTGCCGGAAGCGGTCGGGGATCAGAAGGCTTTGCAGGAGGGAGAAGGTACATTAATTAATTTTAAAATATTTTAAACCCCTGACGTGCAGAATTTTTCTAATTTATAGAAGCTTTTAAGATTATTCGGAAGTTGTGTGATTTAAAAAAAAAAATAAATAAACCCTGTGAAAAACTAGTGTTGTCAACTTTTAATTTTTTTTTCTTTCAGCGCCT
This sequence comes from Istiophorus platypterus, assembly GCA_016859345.1. Lineage (NCBI taxonomy): Eukaryota > Metazoa > Chordata > Actinopteri > Istiophoriformes > Istiophoridae > Istiophorus > Istiophorus platypterus. Next base: position 2,078,567 of record CM029118.1, read on the forward strand.
TCATCTCCCATAATTTCTTCTTTCATACGACTAATGTTCAGATCCTGCATATACATTCATTATTCACATCTCCTCTTCCTCTTCCTCTTGCCCAATAGGTGACCTGAGCATCTCGGCCGACAGACTGAGCGAGAAAAAGTCCCAGAACGACTTCGCCCTGTGGAAGGCCTCAAAGCCGGGGGAGCCTTCGTGGGAGTCCCCGTGGGGGAAGGTGGGGGCCCGTGGTGCTGTTAAAGGAAGTTTCCCCAGGAAGTGGAGAGACTGAAATTTACCGTGGCAAGATGATTTAGCTCATTTAACAGGAAGGTTTAATTTGTCTGATGCATCCTCCATCTACTTTCTGCTTTTAATTTGTAGGAGAAATGAAAAATTTGCATATACTCCCGTGATTTTTTTTTTTTTATCATTTATTCATTTTTTTTTAACCATTTTGATTCGTGTATAATTTTGATGCGGTTGATAGTCACCAACTCATTTGATCAATAGTTAATCACTTCTGTCATTTTGTCAGGACTTGTTACTTTCCTTTGTCATATATGATGAAGGAGTGACCATCTCTGGGTTTTTTGACGTTGGTCAGAGAAAAACAACGGAGAAGATGACCTTTGGATCTGGAAAATTAGAGAGGGAATTTTCTTACATTATGAATGGAAATGATTGTGTGTTTGTTTTTGTTTGTTTCTTGATCTTATCAGGGAAGGCCGGGCTGGCACATCGAATGCTCGGCCATGGCTGGCTCCATCCTGGGCGAGTCCATGGACATCCACGGTGGCGGATTCGATCTCCGGTTCCCCCATCACGACAACGAGTTGGCTCAGTCTGAGGTGCTTATTTAAAATAATAGATTATATATATCCATCACACACACGCACACATATGTTGCTCATAACAGACAGTGTTTGGAAACCGTTCAAACAGTAGTTAAGGTGATTTCACTGGGACGTTTTTAAGGCCACGACTGGTAAACCTGGATTTTTGTCTCGCCGGTCACTTCCCTCGCAGGCTTTCTTCGAGAACGACCACTGGGTCCGCTACTTCCTGCACACTGGTCACTTGACAATTGCGGGCTGCAAGATGTCGAAGTCCCTGAAGAATTTCATCACCATCAAGGACGCGCTGGCAAAGAACACAGGTGAGTCCTCGGGTTGTGCCGGACCTCCCGGTCGTTGGCGTGGATCGGAGCGATGATCTTAGAAATGGAAATAACAGAAATCTACTGCACTGTCACGTATCCTGTGTGTGAGAGAATGTCCTAGGACGACCTACAAACTTACACCACTGATAAAAATTAAGAATTAGATTCTTGAAGGGCAAAGAAATCCCCTAATTTCTACTTTTCATCTTATTATAGACCTCTTATACTCATAGATACTTTCAGTCACTGATATATAAAAGGTTAAAGAGTCCGTTATAAAATGAAATACTGTCGACAGACCTATAAAATGGGTGGGGGGGGTTAAAGCAGGATTGTGGGCCTTTGATTGGAGATATAAAAGTTGTGTCCATTGTTTATCTGGATGTCCGTGACAGACAGGGAACGGAGTCAACATTTAAGAAACAGCGAGAGCTGTGATTGATCGGCTCAGTAATGTTGCTCCTTCTTTGCCGCCGTTGTACAGACTCGTCTCCTCCGACGTCGTCTTTCGTTCCTGCGTCGCAGTAAATTCAGGAAAAACTAAACCTGCTGTTCAACGTCCGTCGGCTCCGACTCCGTTGAGATCCGCTCGGATTCAGCCGGCGTCATTTCAAAGTGACGCCGACGTACTGGTGGAAAACGGTGGAGAAGAAACTCGACACGGTGGCACCGCCATCTAGTGGTCTGGTGGTGTAACTGCACCAGGCACCCCTGCAGAAGTATAAAAGCTCACGCCGGCGTATGCGTGAAGCATAAATCCAGCTCTAGAGAGAGAAAATGTTGTGTACTGAGCAACTAATTTGTCACTGTGTCAGGCAAATGTAGGTGGTAGACATTTTTTTAACAGTTCCTCTGTTTGTCCCGCCCCCCGGCAGCTCGCCAGCTCCGTCTGGCTTTCCTGATGCATTCCTGGAAGGACACCCTGGACTACTCTTCCAACACGATGGAGACAGCCGTCCAGTATGAGAAGTTCATGAGCGTAGGTGGAGAGAAGACAAGCGGGCATTTTTTTTCTTTTCAAAGTTTATTAATCTGGAGATAGCATGTTGACCTGTGGATCCGCCTTTTTACCCTTCTTCATTCCACAGGAGTTCTTCCTCAATGCCAAAGACATCCTGCGCGCTCCCACCGACATCACCGGGCAGTTTGAGAAGTGGGAGGAGGCAGAGGTGGAGCTCAACAACAAGTAAGGGGGAAAAGACAGGAAGTGATGCGTCAGTCATTCAGCAGGGGCAGATTAACCCCTTTAACAGATCTAAGCTTCAAAGGCTCCTTCAGATCTCATCAGATTTCAAGACTAATAAGCCACTGTCGCTCTTATTGTCCAGTTTCTACAAGAGGAAGTCAGCTGTCCATGTGGCTCTGTGTGACAACATCGACACCCGCACCGCCTTGGAGGAGATGCGGATGCTGGTCAACCAGAGCAACAGCTACATCGCCGGCAGGAAGGGCGCCAAGCTGAAGCCCAACCGCATGCTGGTGGAGAGCATCGCCATCTACCTCACCAACATGCTGAGGGTGAGCGCGTTTTCTGCCGCCGCCGCCGCTTTTCGTCCCCCCGACTCCGCTCACTCCCTCCTGAATGAGCAGGAAACCAGATGCGTTTGGTTGGGTAATGTGTACTTGTGTGTACTCGGTTGTACTCGTGTGTACCTGTGCGTACTTACAGCTGGGACAGAAATGGGCCCCTCCAGCCTGGACCACCAGTGCCGCGCTGGAGGGGTCAGAGTGCAGCTGCTTGTAAAAGTGCTGGACTTTGAACAGAGCGTGCGATGACCACTAGGTGGTGCTGTGGGCTGTAGCCTGGACCCTCGCGTCACATGTAGTTACTCCCCACAAACTGTAGAAGTAAAGGGGTTTAATTTTTCTTTTGAAAATTATCCAAAAGGGTAAAATTAGCACTAAGGTTTTCATCTATTTAAACCTGGTTCCACTGACTTATTTGACTGCTTAAAGTTGCCATTAGGGAAATTTCCTAATCGAACACAGCTGTGTTTACATTCAGTTTTTCTCACCATGTAGTTTTTCTTGTGCGTGAGCACAAGCAAGAGGAATGGCCTCCGCCTTGTACAAACCCTGCTCCACAGCACCTCTAGTGGTCAAAAACCCCACAGAGCACCTGTTAGAAACTGGAAACGTGCCATTACCCATACAGATGGTGTTTCACTAATTTATGAGAAATTTCAGCCTGTTTCTAGCCTCATTAGTAACTTTTCATAATTTATTTGTCACTGAATGGGGGGAAAAAAATTGCTATCGGAGGAGGTTTCCTGTGTTTTACTTTAGTCCAAAATGGTGTTTTTTTGTGGTCGACATGAAGGAGAAACTGGCATCACCGTTGTGTGAGTAATCGGGCGCTGAGCCGATCGAGCCCCAGGAGCCGGCGGTTGGACAATCGCCGATCTGACGCCGAATCCACACAAAATATTCATGCACAGGCGCCATAGCAACACATGAAAGCAGCCCCGGGCCATGATGGATAAACAATAAAGACCCTGCACGTGTCCCGATTCATCGCCACAGACATTAGCATGACGCTAGGTTTCCCTTCAGTTTCCCTCATCATCCGCTAACTCCCCTGCTCTCGAACGCTGTGTCACTCTTTCAGTTTTAGTTTGACAATTGGAATTATCAAAATAATAAATTTATCATCTGCGATCATCTTTATCATCTGTGTTACTGGCGGCTTAAGCCTTAAATCCCCGATTTCGTCACGTTTCCAGACTCAAAGTACAATTTCGATGTTCTGTATTTTTATAGAAGCGGAAAAACCCATTAAACCCAAATGAAACCAGTCTCTTGTTGTTTAGATATTCGGCGCCATGGAGGGATCGGATCCTATTGGCTTCCCAATGGGAGGACAAGGTCAGAGCGTGGATGTGAGTACAGTTCACGTACATAAAATGTGGCTCTGCTGATTTTCACAGAGCTGCCGCTGCTCAGTTTTACATCTTTTCAAGCCGCCGCTGTTAAAAATGACCCAGAGTGAAGTGGCGTTGCTTTGGCCACCGTGTTTTCTTTTATCCCCTCCCCCAGCTGGAGAGCACGCTGATGCCATACCTCGCGGCGCTGTCGGACTTCAGAGAGAGCGTCAGGAAAATCGCCCGGGAGCAGAAAGGTTGGAACCTGCGTTTAAAATTAAGAGTCTAACCCAATGTCACTTTTGCATCAAATTAGATAAACTGGAATCATCCTCCGTCATGTTTTAACACTTTTTTTTTACCCCTGGGGTCTAATTAAAGAACTTTTTATTTCTTCACTTTATTTTTATTGTATCCAGTGACGGAGCTGCTGCAGCTCTGCGACCAGGTCCGTGACGACACGCTACCTGAGCTGGGCGTCCGACTGGAAGATCATGAAGGTAACTGGGCCTTTAGACCTCGGTGTCCTGTCCTCAAAACAAAAATAAGGCCCATGAATATTTATTTATTTATTTATTTATTTTTAGGAAAAAGACCATCAGCTTCATTACAGCTTGGTTTGTTTTTTTTGTACCAGGTTCAGTTAACTCAGCATGAGAGGATCACCGTTGTCAATACAAGCGACTCCTGCATCCAAGACTTGATTTAAAAAAAAAAAAAAAACCCAAAAAAACCGTCAGGACTGGAAAATAGAGACTTTTTTTTTTTTTTTGCACAATGACTGAAAGGTGACTGTGTTGCAGGTTTGCCTACAGTGGTGAAGCTGGTGGACAGGGAGACACTACTGAAGGAGAGAGAGGAGAAGAAGAAGGTAAGGGAGGAGCGATAACATTAATTCATTAGAAAGTCACATAATGATTGTTAGGAAAATTACAAATAATAAAAAAACAATGGGATTTTTTCTGTTTGGAAAAGTTTGTTTACCTGGAAGTGTTTCCTCTAATTTGATTTCAAAACAAAGGGAACGAAAAGGGGTTTTTCTTTTTATTTTAAATGGGAGTGTAGCAGCCATTTATAAATGTCTGAAGTTTATTGATTATTATTCCCAATATAAAGACGATCCGTGAACTCTGGTTTTCTCCTTCCCAGATGGAGGAGGAGAAGAAGAGGAAGAAGGAGGAGGCTGCCAGGAAGAAGCAGGAGCAAGAGGTGAGTTCGCATGGATCCTTCCTTGTCCCCCGTTGGTCCGAGAGCGAACCTCACCCGCACGTCACCACTAACTCGAGGCTTTTTTCCTGTTTCAGTTGGCAAAGGTCGACAAGATGAAGATCCCTCCGTGCGAAATGTTTCGCGCAGAAAAAGACAAATACTCCAAGTTCGATGAGATGGTAAAATCTTGTGTGGACTTTTCACTCTGAATTTTTGGAGGAATTGAATATTTAAAGCATGAAAAGGCAAAGGGTGTCAGCTTTTTGTTTTTTTAAAGGGTTTAGGAACATTCACCAGAATAAGACTATCACAAGGGAAAATTGCTCTCATTCAACCTCAGTCTGAAATTATAAACAGGGAACTTCTTGACCATTCCATCATGCAGTCAGTGCCTTGTAATCGCTGTATGTTAATGCTGCAAAAACCTAAGATTTCCATCTTTTTTTTTTTTAATATTCCCATAGAGCTAGTGGATGGAAATAGGCATTAATTCAGTTTCTCCTTTCAATTCTCATATTACTAGTTTTCAGAAAACTGTCTCCAAATTTGCAGAACTCTGACACAGAGACTGTAATGAGAATGAACTTGTTTGTTTGTGTGTTTGTTTGTTTTTGTTTTTTTTGTTTTTTTTTACAGGGTTTGCCCACTCATGACGCCGATGGGAAGGAGATCAGCAAAGGCCAAAGCAAGAAGCTGCGCAAGCTCTATGAAACCCAGGAGAAGCTGTACAACGCTAATCTGCAGGCGAACCTAGAATAGCAACTGATTGTGTACGAGCAAACATCCGAGCGTCCGGCTCCACAGAATAAATGTTGAGGCCGTAAACCCCGGGTCAGCGTTTATCCCCCAGTTTATTGGTTTCAGGATCACAAAATAACATTTTATTTTTCTCTTTGAATTTAAGAAAAAACAAAAAAGCGACGGTTAAAATTGAAATGTCATTGACAAATCCTGTGCTTCTTTTTTTAAATTTTTTTTTTTTCCCAAAAATGGGGTGGGGTTGGGTCGGGGGGGGGGGGGTCTTCCTCCTCGTTCTGTTTGTGTGTCTTTGTCTCCTGACAGCAGCAAAAAGAAAAAAAAATGCAATAAATGAAGTGCGGTTTTTAACGATGCAGAATGCTGATGAGTCTCTGTTAGAGGGAGAACTGTATCACTGCCAGTCAGTCAGAGGGTTGAATATTTTCCTTTACTGGATTATTTTACCATCGTTTACAGACTAAAGAAACTGTAGAAGGCAGGTGGCAAATTAAATTAGAATAAAAACAAACATACAGTGGCTCAGGAATGTGTTTTTTCCTCCATCACAAACCCCCAGAGCAGCTTCAGGGCCTCCAGGTGTCACCAGAGGGACCGACGCTGCTCTTCTTAAAGATGTCAGCCATGATGATGGCGGCGGTGGGGATGCGCTGCCCTCACGTCTCGCTCCGACATCTGTCAGGCATCTGTTATATTCTTTACATTTCCCCACTCTTTAATTCACGTTTTTTCCTTTTTAATTTGTCACCTGTCTGTATATTTAGCGGCCAGGATTGACAGAAGGACATAGAGCTGCAACTGACCATTCAATCATTCATTCATTTCAGTATTGACCAATCTCAAAAAATCATTTGAGAAACTGGGACCAGCTTGTTTTTAACCAATTGTGATAATTAATGCTGATTAATTTTTTCATCAGTCAGTTAAATAACCTCTCGTTGCAGCTCTAGAGGAAACCTTAAAATAAAAGTCCGTATTGGACCATGTTCTAACACGTTTCTACATGGTCCAATACCGACCTACATCGCTATACATTTTCACCGCCATTGCCTCACCCACTGTGGAGTTGGCTTTTTTTTCAGTCTCTATTTCATTAATTCTAGGAATGTAAACCGTTCATACAACTCTTCAACTAGCAACTGAATAAAATAATCATGAAGCTTTTCTAGAAAATCACCTAAGTTTAATGAATATCTGTAAAAGTTAACCTGTTTTACTCATTTTACAGAGTCAATCTAACAAAGATTGCCTGATAATAACCGATATAAAATAAAAATCTATTTGGTATATTTTCACATTACTTAAGTCATAGATTTATTGTCTGATATATGATGCAAGGCAGAAAAATCAGTATTATGCATAAAGGTTGTGTATTGTGAGTGTGCAGTTACTGAACTGCAAAGATTTGTGTGTTGATGGAACTTGGCTAAACATGACGGTGTTTACTTCAGACCTAAGTCCAGTCAATAAATACTGAAAATGGCTGCATTAAGAAGCTTCTGGTTTACGCCACTGACATTTCGTAGTCACTGAGTATTTTAGGGAAGTCAGTATATATTTTTTTCATACCAATCAATTTTCAGGGTTTTTTTTTTTTTTTGCTTCATTGCTCATATACATCTTTGGTAACTTTGCTGGAATTTTTTTTCTACAGTCTTAAAGGAAAAATTTTCTATATTTTTCTTATTGTCGTCAAATCCCACAAAAGCCCAGAACCAGCAGAATCTCAGTCCGTCTCTCAACACCTTCCCTCCCCTGTCTGTGGCTCTCAGCTGCGAGCCCACCGGTTCCTACTGAAGATGAAAATCTTAAAAAAAAAAAAAACAACAAAAACAACAAAAAAACAAATCTCCTCAATAAAATGTTTTTTTTTTTTTTTTTTTTTTTTCTAAAACGGCTGAAACCAGGAGGAAACAGTGCATTTGTCTGGGACCATTTTCAGCTGCAGATTAATGCATATTTTGTTCTAGTTAGTATTCCAACGTTGGAGCTTCATGGCCCAAAGGAAAAGAATAAATCAAACAATACTTGTCAGTAAAAATCAATTTATTATCTGTTTTTTTTGGTCTTTTCGTGGGGTTTGTTGTCAATAAGAACACATACAGAATATAAAGCAGACGACTCCTTTAAATCTGAGCATCTGGTTTCTCCTGTTGTGGTCTCTCGTGGCTTGGGTGACAGCAGCCTTTTCTTCTTTCTTTAATCCGCCGTCCATCAGGGTTGTGTGTCTTTGTTTGTATGTTTGTACTGCTGTTGCGTGGTTGTGTAATGACATGGCTGAGGGAAGATGCTCTGATAAAGAGGCAGTGAGTCCTGCTGATTTCCTTTCCAGAAATAAAACTAGTCTTGACTCTCACTGATGATGACTGTGTCTCTACTGCATAGGCTGGAATCATGTTTTTATTACATGCACGTGTGTGTGTGTGTGTGTGTGTGTGTGTGTGTGTGTGTGTGTGTGTGTGTGCGCGCGCGTGTGGGTTTAGATAGGTTTAGGTAGGTTTAGATGTACCAACACCAATGAACAGCAAAATAATACATTATATACAGGTTAGCCGGTGTCTGATGGTGCGACCCAGGAAACAGGTGGTACAGCTGTGGCAGAGCACCTGGACTGCTTGAATAAATATTAATGGGGCCATGCAGTAAGTTACTCAATAATAATAATAATAACGATGATTATTATTATTGTTATAATTTTTAATGTTTTTGCAATTATAAGCATATTTATTATTTAATTAATAATATGCTATATTCTATATATATAAATATGGTGAATTATGCATAATTTAATGCGATACAATATAATAGCAAATAGTACAATATAATGTAATATAGCGTAGTTTAATATAATATTTTATCATTATGATCGTTGTTGTTAATTAAACCTGTAGCTTTGACCTGAGGTCGTCAGCCAATCAGCAGCGTCCGACCCCCAACCTGCGTCCAATCAGAATCGACGGAGCGCTATTTGAAAGCCGCTCGTGTCCGTTGTTTACCTGCTCCGGTCGGTGAAGCGTCAGCGAAGCTCGTCGGTTATAACGCGTCGGTGAACAGCGTCGGTGAACAGCGTCGGTCGCTGCCGAGACTGAATCCCCGCTTCCACCTTCTCTCCGACGACGTCCGACATGTCGTCCGTGGAAGTCCGCGCCGTGGTGAGTAAGAACCGAGCTAGTTGGGCGGCGGCCGGGCGGCGGAGCAGCGGCGGAGCAGCGGCCCCTCCGCTCGCCGTCTCTCGCTCCGGTTCCGCGTCTAGAACCTCCGCTTCATAGCGGGTTCTTCCTCGAAGCTTGCGGTAACCGTGCGGGTTTTATCTCCTCGTCTTTCTCAGCAGCCGGCGGCCGCGGAGAACCCGGTGAAGACGGGTAAAGCCGCAGCAGCTGGTCCGAGGAGAGCGGCTCTCGGAGAGATCACCAACGTCCCCGGAGCGGCGGTCAACGCGAAGGTAACGAACATGGAGGATCGACGCGGGGCGGTTGGTCCGCAGCGTTGTTCCGTTTCTCTCTGGGTCGCATCATAACATATGATCCACTCTACATGTCCATAAGTATGCGGACACCCCTCAGGTCTAGGCCCCTTTAGAGATAACTGATACTTCATCCACTGTTCTTCCATCTTTCCTCCTTGTTCACAAGCTCGATAAAGAACTAGTTCCCCAGTTTGTTGTGGATTGTGTAAGAACTGGTCCTGACCCCCCCCCCCCCCCCGTGGGCTTTCAGACCTCATCACCCTACATCAGTGGTCAGAGCCAAAATGATTAGTCGATTATCTCCTCGATCGTTTAAATTTATTATTATTATTATTATTATTATTATTATTAACAGACAGGGAAACCGCCCAGAGTCTGGCCGAGCAAAACTCGAAGTGAACACACTTTTTTTTTTTTTTTTTTGTCTCCTCAGAGAGTGGGAGCAGCCAAAGCATCTACAAAACAATCCTGTGCTCAAAAAGCCAAACCCGCCGTGGTCCAGGCGGCGGTCAAGGCCCAGGGGCCCGCAGACCCCGTCCCCTCAGTCCAGGCGGAGGAGGCGGAGCGGCTGTGCCGGGCCTTCTCCGAGGCGTTGCTCGACGTGCAGGACGTGGACGAGCAGGACGCCGACCTGCCGCAGCTCTGCTCCGACTACGTCAAGGACATCTACAACTACCTGCGTGACCTGGAGGTGGTTCTCCTTCTTCCGCTCGGCCAAAGTTGCTGCTTTGACTCGTTTTCGTGTTTTATGCATCGCAGCATCGTGCGTCTCCACAGGTGCAGCAGGCCGTGAGAGCCAACTACATGCAGGGCTACGAGATCACCGAGCGCATGCGAGCTCTGCTGGTCGACTGGCTGGTCCAGGTCCACTCCAGGTTCCAGCTGCTGCAGGAGACTCTGTACCTCACGGTCGCCATCCTGGACCGTTTTCTACAGGTAGGGACCGTCTAAATCTTGTGTCCTCTTGGGTTTTTCCTCTTGAGCTGGGTTTAAAACCTTCCCCGTCCTACACCGCAGGTCCAGCCGGTCTCGCGCAGGAAGCTGCAGCTGGTCGGCGTGACGGCTATGCTGGTGGCCTGTAAATACGAGGAGATGTACGCTCCGGAGGTCGGCGACTTCGCCTACATCACGGACAACGCCTTCACAAAGTCTCAGATCCTGGAGATGGAGCAGCTGGTTCTGAGGAGCCTTAACTTCCAGTTGGGGCGTCCTCTTCCGTTGCACTTCCTCCGACGAGCTTCGAAGGTGGCGAATGTGAGTGGGGTTTTGTTTGGGTTTTTTTTTTTTTTTTTTTGCACGAGTTTGCCACATTTGTGTGATGATTAATCATTTAGTGTTTAATATGTGAAAGCTGGCGAAATTGTGTCTGTTCACCAAACCCCTGGATGTTTTCAGTCTTGGTCCAAACTGCAACAGTCACTTGTCATCAGCTGTTTTACAAGACTCACTCAGCCACATTCACATGTTCACTTCCTCCAGTAAAAAGCAGGAAAGGTGCAGTGTTTGAGAGAAGCAGCCAGTTGGTTGTTGTGTGTTTTTTGTTTTTTTTTTTTTTAAGACCACAGCCATTTTTGGTTTAACAGTAAGAGGCTACACTTCAAGTTTCCGGCCTCTGCTTGTAACAAAGCAGAACCATGTTTTAATCTGTTGGAAATCAACAGACTAAACCATAAAAATTACAGAGGGAGCACAGAGTCTTGAGTTGCAAACCTAATTTTACTTGTCTAAAATAATTGCCTTGCTTTCAAAATACTCTGCAACACTTGGATTTAGAGGTTTGTGGTTTGACAAAACGTTTCCCCCTGTGTGCATGTCAGTCCGACGTAGAGCGACACACTCTGGCCAAGTACCTGATGGAGCTGACCCTCCTCGACTACGACATGGTGCACTACCGGCCCTCGGAGGTCGCCGCCGCCGCCCTTTGTCTGTCTCAGCTGCTGCTCGACGGGCTGCCGTGGGTGAGTCCGGAGCTCGGGTCGACGCTTTCAGGCTGTTTGACTCCGTCTCTTTTGCTGCCATGACCCAGTTTTGTTTGTTTTGGGTGTGGGTTTGTTTTTGTTTTTTTTTTTTTTTTAAACTATTTCTTTTCTTCCTGGTCATGTGACAGTCGCCCACACAGCAGCACTACTCCACGTACGACGAGGCCCACCTGAAGCCCGTCATGCAGCACATCGCCAAAAACGTCGTGAGCATAAACGAAGGGAAAACAAAGTTCCAGGTGAGTCATAAGATGAAAAGACACAACTTGTTGTTTTTTCTAACAAAGATCCTGGAGTTCAACGTCGCCTTTTCCTGCAGGCTGTGAAGAACAAGTACTCGAGCAGCAAGCTGATGAAGATCAGCCTCATCCCTCAGCTGAAGTCCTCCATCGTCAGGACCATGGCGGCCGCTCTGCTCGACAACCCCTGAGGCGACGTCCCCACTTAGTCGGTGGTCGTTTCACTTGCACTTTATTTTTTTATTTTTTAGACTGGTCACAACCCGTGGAGAAACCCTGTCTAGTTTTTAATAAAATGTTTTTATCGTTTTCTTTGTCCAAGCATCATTTGGGATTTTCTCTGGACTTTTTATAATCTTGCACTTTTGATGTTAAACCTGTTTTGAGCTTTATATTCTACCTCATTAGTGAAGTAAGTGCCTTCACTTTTTTCTTTTGAGAATTTTTTTTAATTTTTAAATGTAGTAATCGATTGTGCGTTTAAATGTTTCCATGTTGTCATAACTGCAGTTGCATGTTGTGGAATTCATGGTTCTGGGAGCTTCTCTGGACATAAAAACTTTGTTCATAAGGCTAAATAAAATGTTTTAGCTCTACTTTTTAATCTGGGAAACTTTGACGTTAGCCAACCTTGTTTTGATTCCTACTGACCGAATGGTGCCAACCTGTTCTGCAGCTTTATTCCTGAGTAAATTTGAGATCCTGATTCTTTTGGTCCAGTTATTCATCAATCCAAGTTACAACCAATCGCTACATTTAAAAATAATCTTGTGCAGCACAATCCTTTTTTAAATTTAGTGATGTGTAAATATCCACTTCGTGAAAACTAGTGTTTTTGAACTTGCAAAAGAGTTGGTGCGATTATCAATAAATGACTCAATGGAAAAATCACATTTGTTTTTGTTAAGTTTATTAAAACAAGTTTTGGTGTGTGTGTGTGTGTGTGTGTGTGTTTAAAGCTGACATGTTTCTTGCACGACGATGGGGAAGCCATGTTGCCATCAGCTGGGGGCGTTAGTTGAAGCGGACCCTGCGCATGGAGCCCACCGTGCTGTTCTGGCTGCCCCAGTCGGAGGAGTTGTTGTAGTCGCGCTTCTCCAGGATGTAATGAGGCCCCCTGTAGTTTGGCTCCTGGTACACCACCCACCTGCTCTCACACACACACACAAAGTGTTCTGTAATCTGCAGTTCACATAGAAGTGTTTAAAAACTTTATATGGATATTCTGCAAAGGGGCTTTTTCATAACCTGGAAAAAGACCGTGTTTGTGGAAAAGGATTTCTTTTAACTGATGTATAAAGGATTATAAAATATTAACCATAACTAAAGCCATTAGTTAGTACCTATAAACACTTACACACCATCGAAGGCGCTTTATCAGTTTTCCCTTTAAAACACCCCCTGGAATCAAATATTAATTACAGGTGATAAACTATGATGATGCACGATAATGTGAGCTCATTAATAAGCTCAAACTTTAAGTTCAATAGATTTTAAGTGGGTTCTTAGTTATTCTAGTGCTTCCAGTAACAACCACAACATGTCTAGGTTCCTGGAGGACCGAGGGGGAACGGCGGGCGCTAGGGATCGGAACCAGGGCGACGCGTGGGACTCACGCTCCGCCGAGGACGCGGATGGACGCCACCCGGTTCAGGCTGTAGCGGCTCATCAGGTTGGGGATGTCGTCCTGGATCTCCATCTTCTTACCAGAGAAACCGGCGCGCTCGAAGATGTGGGCCTTGGCGGGGTTGTTGTCCTGGGAGCGACAAAGAAGAATGAAGGAAAACTGGCCCCTGTGTGTGTGTGTGTGTGTGTGTGTGTGTCTTGTTTTTTTTCTCATCGGCCTCATGCTTCACCTGTTTGACGGAGCGGACGGAGGAGACGTGGTCCACCTGAGCGCACCACTTGTCGTAGCAGTTGTACTCCCCCCGGTCGGACATGTCCCACAGGTACTGACGGCCACGGAAGTTCTCGTGCTCGTAGCCCACCCACCTTTAGGAGAGAGAGAGGACGGATGAGCACACAACAGAGGGGAATAAAAACAACTAAAAAAATTGAATTTAAAAGCTGAATGTATTCACCGGCCCTGTGGATCTAAACTTAGCTTTTCCTGGTTCGGTCGTTGAGGTTTTGTTGATCAGTCTTTGAGTAGAATTAACTGTAAATTAGTTTCCATGAAGTCTGGCAAAAACTTGGTCGTAAAAATTTCCCAAACACCGTATCGGTTTGACGAGCTGTAGCTTACTCGCAATCAAGACTGGGTTCACGTTGGCCGGAAAGGTCAAAGGTGACACATGACAGTTGCATATCTGTGGCCGAAATATACTCTGAACCAGATCCAAACTACATGTTGAATTATTGCCACTGAAATGTTCTTGAAACACTGCTTATGAGAAAAAAAATCACAATTCAAATTCAGTGTTGTTATTACAGTTTAAGACGGTTTTTGCAAGTATATTTAATTCCACCAATCTTCATTGTAATTTTTTCTAATTAAATCTGCTAATCTGCCAGGCAACATCACATGCTCATGTGAAGGCTACAGGGCTATGGTTCATCATTTCTCTCTTTGTCCCTGATACCGGCTTCGGGTGCAGTGACCCGCCGTCCGCTTTAGGGGGGGTCGTAGACTTACGCTCCGCCCTCCACCTGCACAGAGTTACATCTCTCCGGGAAGTTCTTGTCGCTGAACCGGGCACAGTCGGAGCTCAGCTCCAGCCGTCTGCCGGCGAAGTTCCTCTGCTCGAAAAGGGTCACCTGGGGGCACAAAGGTCACAGGGAGAGGCAATAAATGTAAGGTTTGGTACCGGGGGGGGTTACACAGGTCCAGCCTGCAGTACCCTGCCCCCCCCCAATGTGTGAAGTTTTCTGTTTCCTTAGCTTGGTTATATTTCAAACTGCCACCTGCAGAGAAACTCTATGATATGAAAACTCCAGCAGGATATGAACAATGCAGAGTTTATCCTTTAAATCCTCGACTCTTTCCCCTCACATTTTTTATGCCGGTAGCCACAGTGAACATCCAGATTGCGGATAAACCCATCAGCCACGACAGGTGGAAATGTTATTTTTCAAAAATGATGTGTAATTTCCCCAGAAGGGACAGGAAGATGAGGAACCAATGAAAAAGCTTCAAGAGGTTTATGGAGATCAAATATTTTGTTCAAAGTAAACTGAATTTACGGGGAGTGCTCTGCTGTCTGTGTATATATATATATATATATATATCACTACAGCCGGAAGTAATGATTTTGATACTTGAAACTGGAAATGATGTAACTCCGCCTAAAAAAGGAACTTTTTTTTTAAACAGGGTAAAACAACCAGGATAACAAAATGTTGATTAGTGAGCTTCAGTGAAGTTAGTGGTGGTAATTACCTAAACTCTTTTTTGTGTTCCCACCCCAAGCGTCCACTTGTTATGCTAAGCTAGGCTAATCGTCTCTCGGCTCCGGCTCCATAATTAACACAGAGATGTGAGTTTTCATCTGATTCTCGGGAAGAAAGCAAGTATCTCAAAAAAGCTGAGCTATTCCTTTAAGACAAATACGGACTCACGAGGCAAACGGAGCAGTTTCTTGTTTGTTTCTGTCAAATCACTTACAAGATTTTGTTGGGTTTTTTTAAAGATTGAAGTGTCAGTTCACTGTTTTTTTAAAACCGGGATTTGTCTTTTTCGGTTCAGTAGAAAGTAGAATCGACAAAAATGAGATCTGCGGATTCACTGGGATGTGTTTTTTCTGCAAAGGTGTGTTACTGTTATGAATATGTACTTCTTAAATGTCCATATTTTGTTCTGTTGATGCCACAAATTAATTCCTGTTCTTATCTCTTGTACTGGGTTGGAAGCAGAAGTTTCAGACATATTTTCAAAACCAAAACTACATGTAGGCGGAAATACTGGAAATACACACATGATGGCCAGTATTTCCGCCATCATTTGTGTTCTGGTTGGTGAAATAACCCTTTAAATTTGACAGGTGTTACTGAATTGACTTGAGAAGTAGTGTGGGATCATCAGAGTTGTTGTCTTCACCACCACTGCCATCAATCACACTCTGATTGGGATTCACTCGGTGTTAATCTTTCAGGACATATTCTATCAGGGGCCGAATTATTCACAGACGTCTCCTCGACACCACAACAAACTGATCAGGTGATTAACTCCAGTAGAAACACTGAATAAAGCAGTTTCACGTTAAAAGTCAATGTTGTTTATGGACACAGAACGTCTCAGAGGGGCTGTGAGCTGAGCTGCCGCTAATGTTTGCTCAGCTCGTTTCCCTGATAATTTAAGAACCAGATGTCCGACGACTAAAATCCCCCATCTAGTTAAAATATATAGTTAGAAATGTCCAATATCTAAAAAGTGTATGGTTAAAAATGTGGCTTAAAACTGTATAAAAAGTCAATTGTAGTTCTTCTGGCAGAAAACCACAACACCGACTCATGTGCAAAGGGGAAATGACGGCATCAACTGGCGACTAAATAAAAGGGACCGTTGCCCTGATTAAAAATATGGATTTTGCTCTTATTATTGATATTATTTGGGATAATGTAAATAGACACACTCATCAAAAATATGTAACGGAGATCTAGACATTTTCAAACATTTTACGTAGGAAATATATGGAAATATTACAAATAATCCCTTTAAAGGATCATCTGACTGAGCGCTTTTGTCAGACTTTTTTTTACATCTGTAATTACATCTGCAACTAACGATTATTTTCTTTTTACTGAGTAATCTGACCATTATTTTCTCAAATAATCATTTCTATTGTCTCTAAAATGTCTAAAAAACAAAAACAACCAAAAACTCATCAGTTTTGTCAACGGTCGAGTGTTAAAAGACATTTCACCGACCTCACATCGGACGAGCTGGGATCAATCAGCACGTTTCTGTTTGAAAAACAGCCGAGGCGAACGATCAATAATTTTTAAAAGTTGCTAACGAATTTCCCTCTAATCGACTTATCGATCCATCGACTGTTACAGCTCTGCTCACCACAGAAGAAGCCAGTTGTTGTTTAGTCTTGTTTTTTTGTTTTTTAATTCTAGTTGTTTTTTTAGTTACACAACAAAGTGACTGTAGGTAGTGTCTGGACTCACCCTCCCACTGGACCCGTAGAAGGCACGTTGGAGCACAGACCCCAGCTTGCTGCAGACGTAGAAGCATTTTTTTAATGAGCAACCCTAACCCCCCCGAAAACACCATCACTCAGTAAACAACACAGGCGATAAAACACAAAGCCACAGGAGGAGATGTCAGACGCCGGCTGTGTGTCCATGTGTTGGGTGTGTGACCTCTGACCTCAGCCTCTGAGGGTTTTACTGGCTCGTGTCCTTTTTTTTTTTTTTTTTTTAGACAAAACTGTTTTGCTGTTTTAATGTCAGTGATCTGTCTCCGTCTGTTACAGTTCCGGACCGATACTGATTCAGCTGCATGGTCGTGTTCAAATTGAAAACCAGCATCTTGACCTAAGATGTCTGCGTGTGTGTGTCTCCCTACGTCCACCATCACTCCCCAGGTGATTTTTGGGAAAACTGGTGCTGGAAGCGTCCCAGAGAGCAGGAGCATGAGGACCAGCAGAAGGAGTTGCGTGCCTGTGTGTGTGTGTGCATGTGCGTGTTTGGGGGGGTGTGTGCGTGGAGCCACAGGCCCGTCCACCTCTGACACCTCTGAGCGGGTCGGTGGGGTGGGGGCGGGGGTCGGTTCTGGCTCTCCGGTGAGCCCGAGCGGTGCGCGGCACACTCGCAAACACATACCTGGTTTGTTGGGCTAATCCTGGGACCTTAGTAAAGATGTTCATGTCAGCTCTGCGAGGCCACAAGAAAGCCGCTTAAATACGGCGCGGCCAGGTGAGCCCACAGGTACTAGAAAGCTCAGAGCGGTTCCGCACCCGAGTCGCCGGGGCCCCCCGGGGGCCCCATTGATATGCTAAACAACACCTCTGTCCGTGGCGCGTGGCACACGAGCGGCGAACACAGCAACTGCACGGAGAGCAAAAAGGAAAAAAAAAAAAACCATCACACAACATGCATGCAGACAGACAAACACGAGTGGAGGGTCCAGTTTCTGTGCATGCACACACAGACGCACACACAGACACACACTAACATGTGTGCACACAGAGAGTGCAGTGCCAACAGTTTTGGCTTCTAACAATTCAGCATTTTTTCTTTTTTTTTACAACAGTGCTCCGTAAACAATGCACCTTATGTTACTGGTTGCATTCATGCTTTGTTCGAGGGGGGGGGGCAGCTCCAGCACGCTGTATTCACAGAAGAGGTCACGACCCCGGGGAGGGGGGGGCTGCACCGTCAGTGGGGAGGGCTTCTACTGTGGAAACATGGTTGGGCCACTGCTATGAACCTGAACATACAGATCAGATTCTTTACCATTCAAACAGTTCAACTGCTGCCCCCCCCCCCCCCCATCAAGTCCAAGTGATGTGATGTGGACGCTGTTTACATATCACACAAATAGTTGAATGAAATACCGTCCGGTCAAGATCTATACAAAAGAGTCATAAAGACCTCAGTTTAAAGTAGTAAATATTTTAAAGGATTACAGAATTACAATATTTAGTAAATAATGTACAAAAGCAGAGGTGGTTACTCTGGAAACATACACAGGTAATTCTGTACAATTTCCTCATATTAAAAACTGTTTAATTCCTAATAAAAAGGTTTAAGATAAAAATGTATGATGACGTTTTCCTGGTTGTGTGGGTTGGGCTACACATAACAACATAAGTGATTTAAGTCTAAATCACTTATGTTGTTGTAATGCATCATTTTATGGCACTGAATAGTAAGTACATTTCCATTTTGGTACATATAGAGTATGTTGTTTCATATTACATCACATACATTGGTCATGCACTTTACTCTTTACACTTCTAGTGAATCGTGGAGATTTTTTAAATTTGTTTGTAATTGAAGAAGAGAAATTGTACCCGCATTACACTGTGCTGAGCTAAAAGGCTCATCTACTGCACCAATGATTATTTCTATTATCAATCAATCTGTCTGTTATATTCTTGATTCATCCGTTAATTTGGTCGATAATATGTCATTAAATAGTGAAAATGCCTGAGGTGACGGATTCACGTAGCTTGTTTTGTTGGAGCAAATTTCCAAAAACCCAAAGATATTCTCTTCATCATCTTTTAAGACAAAACAAAAAAAAGTGTGATATCCTCTTATTTGTGAAACAGGAATGAGAGACGTCTGTAGCTTTTTTGCTTGAAAAAATGACTAAAATGTTTAATCAATAATCAAAATAGTGGCAAATTGCTTTATATCAAAAAATTAGCTGATTGTTGCAGCTTTAAGAAGGAGAAACATTCATCTATTCTTGAAGAATCTTGAATAAGAGAGTCAGCGGGGAGACATTATTTTTCCATCAATTTCTTAAAAAAAAAATCATCATCATTATTATTTTTTTTTCCTCCCAGGGAACAAAAAGAAGAACAGTCCCCCAGATATAATACAAATCAAACTACGGCGTCAAAAATTCCTCCCCGACACGTTTGTCAACAAAAACGTTGACATTTCGGGCGTCACAAAGGTTGTATATACTATTTGCAGGGCTATTGTTTTGCATTCTGTTGTGTTGTACTGGTGCTGCCGTACTATTGTGCATTTTGGAGGGCAGAGTGAGAATTACATTTCCATAGATTGAGGCGCTTGTGTCTAGAAAAGGTTTCTACTTGTACTTGTTTTTTTGTTTTTTCCCCAGTGGACTCCTGCTCTTTTTGCGGCCGGACGTGGCGGCACAAAGCCCCGCGACCCTGTTATGAGACCGAGCTGCTCGCGGCCTGTTAACATTAAACTTTGCTTACAGGGTCAAAATCCCTCCTTTTTCCAAAAGATCTGTTTGCCCAGCAAATTCACGCTCACACTCCGCTGCCCTCAAATGGAGCGGTATTCAGTGTGCGTGCATGCATGCATGTGTGTGTGTGTGTGTGTGTGTGTGTGAGTGTGTGTGTTTGTGCAGGGAGTGGGTGGACTGGGGGGGTAGGGGTGGGTTGTTGCTGTACGTGTGCTGATGAATAGCAGAAAATGTCCTGGATGCTTCAGCCGGTTTTGTTTCCCGTGACGTTGGCGGCGGACCAGTACGGTGACCACCGCTGAGCGTCAACCAGGTCCAGAAGCCCGGGGACGTTTCTTGCGCTCTGGGGCACTTTCCAGCGAGGGACAAATGCAGCAGGTCAGGCGTCCGTACGTGGTTTCCGAGTGAGGGCTGACGGGAGGGGGGAGGGAGGGGGGAGGTTGGTGGTGATGGTGGGGTTGGGGGGGAGGTCAGTGGGATTTGGTGAGACAGAAAACCCGAGCGAATGGACAGATGTGGCACAGGCTTTTGGCAGGAGGACATTCTAACTTTTATTTGTGTTTTTTTGGGGGGGGGTTTTTTAAAAATCTGTTTTGAGATGTCCCTCAACCTGGCGGTGCTGGACAAGCTGGCGGACCTCCTGTCCGACCTCCTGTCCCTGATAGCGTTTTGTGTCAGCGTGTCTTACAGCTGGCTGAAACCAAACTAGATTCTTCCTCTCTGTGCGTCCACGAGGTCTGACAATGGTCCGGCTGGGTTTTATTGTTTGTTTTGTTTTTTGTCATATTGAACAAATGCCCCTGAGGTTTTTTTTTTTTTTGGGGGGGGGGGGGGGCTGAGTTTGAGTTAGGATGGTTCCACCGAAAACCAGTGGACACCTGACACCTGAGCGAGAGTTTTTTTCCCAATCCTTGCTCTGCTTAAACGTGCCTGTGTATTCCAGGATTTCATCTTTGACTTAGACTGACAGCAGATGAAGCCTTGTGGCTGTTTCTACAGTTTTTTTTTGTTTTTGTTTTTTAGATGCCTACATATTGCCTACATATTTCTGTTAACACGCAGGCCATGATGACGACGTGAAACCAAGCTTCCCTTAATATCACTTCCTCTGCAGGTGTGACTGAAAGACAGCGAGTTCCTTGCCAAAGATCACGATGCCGCATCGTTGCATCCTGGGGATGTGTGGCGCACTGGCGCTGGTGCTGTGCGCCTCAGCCGCCGAGGACTTTGACTGGACCAAGAACGAGAGGACGTCTTTCTACTATGGCACCTTCCCCACAGGTAGGACACACACACACACACACACACACACACACACACACACACACACACAGTCAAATGCACAAGACAGTCCGCAAAGCAAAGTGTTGATGGTCATATACTGAAGAAAAACCTGACAGAAGAAGATGAAAACGATGGAAAGCTCCGGGAAAGCCACCCAACCGTCCCCGGGGCGGGGGAACGTTTCGTCGGATTTTGATCGCCCGCTGTTGCGCTCTCTCCTCAGGCTTCTCCTGGGGGGCCGGCAGCTCTGCTTATCAGACCGAAGGAGCCTGGAACGTGGACGGCAAAGGGATGAGCATCTGGGACGCGTTCGCCCACAAGAAGGGGACGATATCCTCCAACGACACGGGAGACTCCTCCTGCGAGGGTTACTATAAAGTCAAGGTGACGTCCAGGGGAAAAAAATTTAAAAATGAGCTCCTCTCCAGAAAGGGGAAAGCAAAACCTCCACCGATGCATAATGTTACTGTTAAACACCTGAATACATAATTCCTAAATCCAGTTTGGATCTTATTTCCAGGCCTGCAACTAGAGGATTTGGAATAAAGTCTTTATATCTTCCTGTCAGATTATCTGTTAGCCAGATCTGCTGATCTCCCTCACATTTTTACTCTTTTTTCCCCCAGTCAAATTAAGTAAAAATCACTTTATTTCATTGTGTCTGACAGTAAATTCACTATCAGCTTGTTCCAGCTTTTCGCTGAGGCTACGAGAGCAAAATATTCAAACCCAAGACGTTAACGGTTCTACCGGTGGGAATATCCTAGATATCTTCTGCATCGTTTCCATGTGCATTTCCCCCAGTTTAGTTCCTCTGTGTTTCGGGGATCTCTACTGGAATTTAAAGGAGAAAGCGTTTTGGAAAATACGCTTCCTTCGTTTTCTAGCCAATAGTTGTTTGAGGAGACTGATGCACACTCTCGTCTCTTTACGGGCTAGCCGACTAAGCCAGGCTAGCCGCTTCCCCCTGTTCCCAGTCTTTATGCTAAACTAAGCTAATAACAGTTATAAAATACAAGCTGTAACTATTGTCTTATCCAATTCTTGGCAAGAAGTCTTGAGGGTTGGAACCATGTTTGGCTGCAAAGCACAAGATCATACGCTGAGTTTAAGATGTTATTAGTAAAGACAATTCACTGACACCAAATATAATTGATTGGTACAACTGGTAAAAATCCGTTGATAAACAGTTAATTTCCCTTTAACTTTAACGGCAAAAACAGAGTTTAGGTTTCAGTTATTCTTCTGTTTTGTCTTGCAGTGATTTGAAAAAAACATTTCTGCTATTTGTTTTAAAGGACGACATTAACCTGATGAAGGACATCAAGTTGAATCATTACCGTTTCTCCATCTCCTGGCCGAGGATTTTACCAAGCGGACTGAAAAGTAAGCAAACCCCGAGCCCCGAACCCCGAGCCCCGAGGCCAAACCCAGAGCCCCGAGCCCCGAGCCCCGAGCCCCGAACCCCGAGCCCCAAGCCCAAAACCCCGAGCCCCGAGGCCTAACCCCGAGCCCCGAGCCCCGAGCCCCGAGCCCCGAGCCCCGAGCCCCGAGCCCCGAGCCCCGAACCCAGAGCCCCGAGCCCAAAAACCCGAGCCTAATGCCCCAAGCCCCGAGCCCCGAGCCCCGAGCCCCGAGCCCCGAGCCCCGAGCCCCGAGCCCCGAGCCCCGAGCCCCGAACCCAGAGCCCCGAGCCCCGAGCCCCGAGCCCCGAGCCCCGAGCCCCGAGCCCCGAGCCCCGAGCCCCGAGCCCCGAGCCCCGAGCCCCGAGCCCCGAGCCCCGAGCCCCGAGCCCCGAGCCCCGAGCCCCGAGCCCCGAGCCCCGAGCCCCGAGCCCCGAGCCCCGAGCCCCGAGCCCCGAGCCCCGAGCCCCGAGCCCCGAGCCCCGAGCCCCGAGCCCCGAGCCCCGAGCCCCGAGCCCCGAGCCCCGAGCCCCGAGCCCCGAGCCCCGAGCCCCGAGCCCCGAGCCCCGAGCCCCGAGCCCCGAGCCCCGAGCCCCGAGCCCCGAGCCCCGAGCCCCGAGCCCCGAGCCCCGAGCCCCGAGCCCCGAGCCCCGAGCCCCGAGCCCCGAGCCCCGAGCCCCGAGCCCCGAGCCCCGAGCCCCGAGCCCCGAGCCCCGAGCCCCGAGCCCCGAGCCCCGAGCCCCGAGCCCCGAGCCCCGAGCCCCGAGCCCCGAGCCCCGAGCCCCGAGCCCCGAGCCCCGAGCCCCGAGCCCCGAGCCCCGAGCCCCGAGCCCCGAGCCCCGAGCCCCGAGCCCCGAGCCCCGAGCCCCGAGCCCCGAGCCCCGAGCCCCGAGCCCCGAGCCCCGAGCCCCGAGCCCCGAGCCCCGAGCCCCGAGCCCCGAGCCCCGAGCCCCGAGCCCCGAGCCCCGAGCCCCGAGCCCCGAGCCCCGAGCCCCGAGCCCCGAGCCCCGAGCCCCGAGCCCCGAGCCCCGAGCCCCGAGCCCCGAGCCCCGAGCCCCGAGCCCCGAGCCCCGAGCCCCGAGCCCCGAGCCCCGAGCCCCGAGCCCCGAGCCCCGAGCCCCGAGCCCCGAGCCCCGAGCCCCGAGCCCCGAGCCCCGAGCCCCGAGCCCCGAGCCCCGAGCCCCGAGCCCCGAGCCCCGAGCCCCGAGCCCCGAGCCCCGAGCCCCGAGCCCCGAGCCCCGAGCCCCGAGCCCCGAGCCCCGAGCCCCGAGCCCCGAGCCCCGAGCCCCGAGCCCCGAGCCCCGAGCCCCGAGCCCCGAGCCCCGAGCCCCGAGCCCCGAGCCCCGAGCCCCGAGCCCCGAGCCCCGAGCCCCGAGCCCCGAGCCCCGAGCCCCGAGCCCCGAGCCCCGAGCCCCGAGCCCCGAGCCCCGAGCCCCGAGCCCCGAGCCCCGAGCCCCGAGCCCCGAGCCCCGAGCCCCGAGCCCCGAGCCCCGAGCCCCGAGCCCCGAGCCCCGAGCCCCGAGCCCCGAGCCCCGAGCCCCGAGCCCCGAGCCCCGAGCCCCGAGCCCCGAGCCCCGAGCCCCGAGCCCCGAGCCCCGAGCCCCGAGCCCCGAGCCCCGAGCCCCGAGCCCCGAGCCCCGAGCCCCGAGCCCCGAGCCCCGAGCCCCGAGCCCCGAGCCCCGAGCCCCGAGCCCCGAGCCCCGAGCCCCGAGCCCCGAGCCCCGAGCCCCGAGCCCCGAGCCCCGAGCCCCGAGCCCCGAGCCCCGAGCCCCCAGCCCCCAGCCCCGAGCCCCGAGCCCCGAGCCCCGAGCCCCGAGCCCCGAGCCCCGAGCCCCGAGCCCCGAGCCCCGAGCCCCGAGCCCCGAGCCCCGAGCCCCGAGCCCCGAGCCCCGAGCCCCGAGCCCCGAGCCCCGAGCCCCGAGCCCCGAGCCCCGAGCCCCGAGCCCCGAGCCCCGAGCCCCGAGCCCCGAGCCCCGAGCCCCGAGCCCCGAGCCCCGAGCCCCGAGCCCCGAGCCCCGAGCCCCGAGCCCCGAGCCCCGAGCCCCGAGCCCCGAGCCCCGAGCCCCGAGCCCCGAGCCCCGAGC
The DNA here is from genome assembly GCA_016859345.1 of Istiophorus platypterus. Lineage (NCBI taxonomy): Eukaryota > Metazoa > Chordata > Actinopteri > Istiophoriformes > Istiophoridae > Istiophorus > Istiophorus platypterus. Next base: position 2,102,823 of record CM029118.1, read on the forward strand.
CCCGAGCCCCGAGCCCCGAGCCCCGAGCCCCGAGCCCCGAGCCCCGAGCCCCGAGCCCCGAGCCCCGAGCCCCGAGCCCCGAGCCCCGAGCCCCGAGCCCCGAGCCCCGAGCCCCGAGCCCCGAGCCCCGAGCCCCGAGCCCCGAGCCCCGAGCCCCGAGCCCCGAGCCCCGAGCCCCGAGCCCCGAGCCCCGAGCCCCGAGCCCCGAGCCCCGAGCCCCGAGCCCCGAGCCCCGAGCCCCGAGCCCCGAGCCCCGAGCCCCGAGCCCCGAGCCCCGAGCCCCGAGCCCCGAGCCCCGAGCCCCGAGCCCCGAGCCCCGAGCCCCGAGCCCCGAGCCCCGAGCCCCGAGCCCCGAGCCCCGAGCCCCGAGCCCCGAGCCCCGAGCCCCGAGCCCCGAGCCCCGAGCCCCGAGCCCCGAGCCCCGAGCCCCGAGCCCCGAGCCCCGAGCCCCGAGCCCCGAGCCCCGAGCCCCGAGCCCCGAGCCCCGAGCCCCGAGCCCCGAGCCCCGAGCCCCGAGCCCCGAGCCCCGAGCCCCGAGCCCCGAGCCCCGAGCCCCGAGCCCCGAGCCCCGAGCCCCGAGCCCCGAGCCCCGAGCCCCGAGCCCCGAGCCCCGAGCCCCGAGCCCCGAGCCCCGAGCCCCGAGCCCCGAGCCCCGAGCCCCGAGCCCCGAGCCCCGAGCCCCGAGCCCCGAGCCCCGAGCCCCGAGCCCCGAGCCCCGAGCCCCGAGCCCCGAGCCCCGAGCCCCGAGCCCCGAGCCCCGAGCCCCGAGCCCCGAGCCCCGAGCCCCGAGCCCCGAGCCCCGAGCCCCGAGCCCCGAGCCCCGAGCCCCGAGCCCCGAGCCCCGAGCCCCGAGCCCCGAGCCCCGAGCCCCGAGCCCCGAGCCCCGAGCCCCGAGCCCCGAACCCAGAGCCCCGAGCCCAAAAAGATTAATATCAAATGAATTATTCACTGTAAACTCTTTCACACAAACACATCAACAAGAGAGGACTCTAATATCACGACGACCCGATTCACATGAGCTGTTTCTTGCCTCTGGTCTGCACACGACGATCTGGGCTTGTGTTCTTGTTCCTTCAGGTTCTGTGGTGCCACGGCTCCTTTAGCACATTAGAATAATAAGGAACAAAAACAATTTTAAAAAGACAGTCAAATGATAGCTTTCTGGAAACTTGGAGATGTAAGTTTATCATCCTGCTTATAATTTTTATGTATTTTTTATGATTATTTTTTTTTTATGGTTTAATGGTTGAGTGGTTTAATAATTCAATGGTTATTGTTTTGGATGTTTGTACTAATGTTATAGTTCTTCATTGTGGTTTTGAAGGTAGTGTGACGTTGCCACCTTCCCCCTATTGTGACATTTTTTACAATTGTCAAATAAACAAAACAAAACAAAACAAAAGAAAGCAAAACAAACAATAGGGTGATTCTTCCTCTCTGTGTTTTCTCCAGGCTCATGCTAAAGTCTGGCACACGTATGACATTCAGTGGCGAAGCAAACAAAAAGGTAAAAAGGAAAACTTTTTATTTGTGCGTGTGTTTAATTGAAGTCAAAGATAAACTTCCACTATTGCTGGATAATAAAGCTGCTGTGTGTGTGTGTGTGTGTGTGTGTGTGTGTGTGTCCAGGCCTGGTTGGGATCTCGCTAACGGCGGACTGGGGCGAACCAGTGGACCTCACCAACCAGAGGGACATCGAGGCGGCAGAGCGATACATCCAGTTCTACATGGGCTGGTTTGCCACGCCCATCTTCAATGGGGACTACCCCCAGGTTATGAAGGATTACATCGGTACGTCGCCGTCAAGCGTGTAGCACCGCTGTTTACCGCTGTGAATTTTAACCATCACGCAGAAGGAAAAGGAAAAGCGGTGTGACATTGTTACAAATGACAAAAACCTCTAGTTTTTGTTTGAAATCAACTGGAGGCTTTTGTTATTCTGTTATTCTTATTGTATTTCATGGATTATTTTTGATTTCCATTGTCTTTTTAACACAAAATTCTTCAAAAGTATTTAATAATCACAAGAAAGCTTTTTTTTCCCCCTAAACATTACAAAATTAATCCAATCGTGATCTTGACACAACCAAACTTGGGAGATGATTATACATTTGGCATTTTGTGCTTCCATAGAACCTTTCTGTTTCACTCGCTTGAGCTCCAGCTCCTGCACTAAGCACATAACAGATCATTAAAAAAAAGATGCTGCATTGATTTAATGACTGTAACTGGGACTTTAATGCAACGCCAGGCGATAAGAGAAGCACGAGCGCCACAGTTTAATGGTGTCCGTCCTACACAGCGACCCATGCCACCGCAGACCGCAACATTGGCGACGCTACGTTGCAGCAGCGGTTCCCTACCAGGGCGGTCGGGTCCCTCGAGGGGTCACAAGAGAATATCTGAGGGGCCACGAGCTCACATGAAAGGAGAGCGGAGAAAAAATTTGATATTTTTCAGGTGCTGCTTAAATATTTCCTTTTTTTACTATGAAGTATTTCATAATTTTACTTCTTGGAACAAAATATGGAAAAAAAAGAAAATCCTTCAGGCCCTGGTCATAACCCACAGAAATGCAACTGGTGAGGAGGGATCACATGTAGAAATTGCTTCCATTTTAAGGGGTCACAAGCCCTAAGGTAAGGAACCACTGCATTATGGGTATAAAAAAGCAGCTACATCTTACCCGGACTCTGCCATTTACAGCAGCTTCATCTCGTCTGCTGATACTCTCGTTTCACTACAGAGTGTTTTGAACTCTGACCCCTAGGCAGGAAGAGTGGCCAGCAGGGCCTGGGGGCTTCACGGCTGCCCGTCTTCTCGCCTCAGGAGAAGAGCTACATCAAGGGGACGTGTGACTTCCTGGGCCTCGGCCACTTCACGACCCGCTACATCACCCAGAAGAATTTCCCGTCGGGGCTCGGCGACAGCTACTTCGCGGATCGCGACCTCGCTGAGCTGGTCGACCCGAAATGGCCCGACCCCGGCTCCGAGTGGCTCTACTCCGTTCCTTGGGGCTTCCGGCGCTTGTTAAACTTCGTCAAGGTACAAAACAGAGATCGAACTAAAAATACAGATTTCCAGCTGTAGGAGGTTTATTAAAATATACGATGAAACTCTTGAGATTTCTGTTGGGGTTTTTGTACCAAGAGTAAAGTGAATTCAATGGACACAAATTACAATAAGTGATGCAAACTGAAGTCAAAGAATGGATTTAATCACTGCAATTTTTGCAAAGGTTTTGAGAAATTTCCCCCATTTAGGTTCTTGATGAGGGTTGTATAATAGGACTGTTATCACATTTAAGTATCGAGTATGAAGGAAACTCGGGTCGACTCTATCGCCTCCAAGTTACTACAAATGTGTTTAGCTTAGCTTAGCATAAAGACAGGAAATGGGGTAAAAAAAAAAAAAGCCAACCTGGTTCCACCCAAAAAATAATAAAAAATAAGTTTTTGATTTTTCTCTGTCCGCCAGTGACCTCCCCAAGTCTCGCCATCACGCTGAAGGTCCGGCGCAGACTCGGGGAGGTCACTTGCTGACGAGGGATAGTTTCAGCGCCTAACTGCTGCAAAAACCACAACTATGATATTTTTTACATTTCTGTTTGTAAGGGGAAGCATGCGATCACCGACAGTTGTTATTTACACTCAGCTACGGCCTTATAAATCCTAATACAGATATTAAATACAGTACTAACACTTAGGAAAAGGTGGAGCATGAGTATGAAGTAAGTCAACTTTGGGTTTATTAGATTTCATAAAGTTTTTTTTATGAGGAATAAAAACATAACATTTAAAGGAATAGTTTTTTCAATTTGGGAATTGGACGAAAAGCGAAAGCGAAAGCAAAGAATAAAACTGAGCTTTTCATTTAATAACGCATTAAAAAGATCAGTGTTGCCAAGCACGAAATATCCTGTATGTTTGAGTCAATAAAAACAGAAAAAAATATGAACGTCTGTATCCGTCAGACTCAGTACGGGAACCCCATGATCTACGTGACGGAGAACGGCGTGTCGGAGAAAATGCTCTGCACCGACCTCTGTGACGACTGGCGGATGCAGTACTTCAAGGACTACATCGACGAAATGCTCAAAGGTGAAGTGGCAGCGACGCAGCTAAAGCCGTAGATTACGTTTCGCCAACTGGTTTATACCTGGGCCGCTGAGCGGGTTTTTCATGTTTCGTAGGACGACCCCTGAATTAAAGTCGTTTCCTTACTTTTGTTTTTCCTTTCCGGGTCCGTTTCCCAGCGATTAAGGATGGGGTGAATGTGAAGGGCTACACGGCCTGGTCCCTGCTCGACAACTTTGAGTGGGACGAGGGCTTCTCCGAGAGGTTTGGGCTCTACTACGTGGACTTTAGGAACAAGAACAAACCGCGCTACCCGAAGGCCTCGGTCCAGTATTACAAGCGCATCATCAGCTCCAACGGCTTCCCCAATCAGAGAGAGGTAAATGCTGACGACGTGGCCTTCTGATTAAAAGCCCCGGGAGTGTGAGAAATGAGTGTAAGGAAGCTCTTACACTGAAAATGATGAAATGATGAGTTGCTACTCGGTATAATTACAATTTATCACGATGAGGCTATTTATTTTCTAAAGCAGAAACAATTTTGATTAAAAATTTTTCTTATATATATTTTCATTTTTACTTTTAAATCCTGTTAGAAATGACAGAACAGCTTAAATGCAGTTGCTCCATGTTGTTAGGACACATTTCTGGTGGAAAAACTATCAGTCCCATGATCACGATTTACTTTTTTTTGGCGCAAAAATTGTAGAATTTAGTTTTAAAACCTCCGGAATCAGCCTTGAAAACTCACCGCGTGGGATTTATGTCTGTTTGCATTCAGCAAACAGACATAAATCCAAAAAGCCACCAGCTCAGGTAGCTGCATCCCGGTAAGTTTAAACACTGCCACTCATCCTGAGGCCTGTTTAAATGCTTTAACTGGACGCTTTTTGAATTTGAATGGATTAAATAGTAGCTCCCTATTAAAAAAAACCCAAAAAAACCCAACTGTCTGGAGGAGAACATGTTGTTTAAGCGCAAGATTTTTTCTCTGATCTTTACAGGTGGAGAGTTGGAAGAGGAAAGCCGTAGAGACCTGCTCCTCCAGTAACCAGCTCCTGGCTGCAGGTGAGTACAGCAGGGCGTTGACAGTGTAGGCTGCGAGAAGCTAGGCGGGGCCAAAACAAAGGAAAATTCTGTCCCAAGCCTGATTTTCTGCTCTCTAACAGAGTTTTTCTTTGTTTTGCCCCTCCAGCTAGAAGAAAGTCCCAGGGAAATCAGGAACATGCAGGAATGCAAAAGGCTTGCCCAGTGCATGATGAAGTTTAGGTACCAGAGTTGAAAAACCGCTGCTGTGTGAGATTAACGCGATTCTCCCAACAGGGGTTTTTTTCACCTGCACTGTTAAAAAAAGAAAAGAAAAAAAAGGAGGCGTTCACACACACACACACACACACACACACACACACACACACACACACACGCACTCACACACACACAGTTTGCTTACACTGTTTTCCATCCATGTGTTTCAGATCCGCTGATAGGCCACATGGAGATGGTGACGGAGATAGTGGTTCCCACCGTGTGCACGCTCTGCATCCTCCTCAGCGCCGTCTTCCTCATGTTCCTGCTGCGTGGACGCCTCTGAGGAACACACACACACACACACACACACACATAAATGAACAGTCGCATCCTCTGTTTTTACCAAACCAGACGTCGGCGGCCTTTGAAGCTGAAGAAGTGAATCTGAGAGTGACCCCCCCTCACCCCCGCTGCTGTAAAACAATCAAACAAACAAACAAACAAACAAAAAAAACAAAAACAACTTAATCCTGTCGAGAGCATTTTGTTGATTTTAGTCGTCCTGCCGTTCAGACTCTTTTTCAGGTTGTTATCATAAAGTCATGATTTCTGGAGGAATTCATTCAAGCTTGGCACGATTATTACGATTGTTGTTTTTTTCCCCTTCTTCTTCTTCTTCTTTTTTTTTTTAAATTTTTTAACAAACTGGTCTTGTGTGAGGTTTTTGATGTAGCTAAGTTTCACAGAGAGGAGTTGGTTTACTGTCAAGAAGTTGCAAAAAAATAAAGGACGAGGAACGATGGAGATAAAGTGTTGTTCTCTCTGTGGATCATTAAACTTCGGTCAAACACATATTCAAGTGTAGAACATTGAGTCGTTATTGTGTGAGAAATGTTGGCTCATACGTCTTTTTTACATATCTACTCAATATGATTACAATGTACCATGGTGAGGCTCTTTATTCTTTAAAACAGAAACTACTTTAAATGAAAACATATGCGTAATCTTCTCATATTTTTATTTCCACTTTTAAATTTTACTATTAATTTCTGTTAGAAATGACAGAACAGTTTGAATGCAGTTGCTCCACATTGTCTGGTGGAGAAACTATCAGTCCCATAGTCATGATTTATTATTCTGGCCTAAAAATGTCAAATTTAAAAGCTTGAAACCTCCAGAATCAGCCTTAATAACTCACTGCGTGTGATTAATGATGGTAAGTTCCTGGTAGGGTTGTTAACCCCCCCAAAAAAAAAAATTCCCAGAGACATATATTTTATATATGTAGGAAGGCGGTAAACTCAGACAAATATTTTATAAATGCAGGAAGGCGGTAAACTCAGACATATATTTTATATATGTAGGAAGGCGGTAAACTCAGACATATATTTTATAAATGCAGAAAGGCGGTAAACTCAGACAAATATTTTATATATGCAGGAAGGCGGTAAACTCAGACATATATTTTATAAATGCAGGAAGGCGGTAAACTCAGACATATATTTTATATATGCAGGAAGGCGGTAAACTCAGACATTTTCTATATATGTAGGAAGGTGGTAAACTCAAACATATATTTTATAAATGCAGGAAGGTGGTAAACTCAGAAACATATTCTATATATGTATCTGTGCTTTATGTGCTTTATTTCTATTTGTATTTCCTCAGACTTCACTCTAACAGCTGTTGGGTCGGGCTACTCTCTGATCGACTTTATTGTGAAAAGCAGCCCAGCTCGGTACCGGAAGTTGCGCTGGCTAGCTTAGCATCGCCGGTGTCGTGGCTGACCGGACCCTCCGGACCGGTAGGACGGTTTCTGACGGTTTCTGACGGTTTCTAACGTCTAACGTTGTAGTTCACACGCTCCTTTAACGCCACGGTCTCCCGGTTGGAGTTATTGTTTTTTAACGGCTTCGCCAGCGGCGGTTAACGTACATGTTAGCTACCTAGCCCCAGCTCCTAGCTAGCTTAGCAGCACCAGCGCGGCGGTCGCTCTTCCACAGACACGAAACGTTTCCCGGGATAAAGTCGGGCTCGGTTCGAGGTTCGGGCGGAGACGTGAGCGTCCATCTGACCCGCAGCAGCGCGTCGCAGCCCGGCCTCCGTGTCCGTGTGTTAGCCGCTGAAACGGGGCCGATCATTGAGGTTTTACACGTAGTTTTCTTCGGTCGCTTGAGTTTACCGCCTTCCTGCGGTCGACCGATATCCGTCTTTATCATGACCGGTGCCGATATTGAGCCAAGTGAGAAGGATGAGTCATATCGGGGCCGATAATCCTATTTCATAGTTAGAAAAATATTGTGGAGAATTTAGAGCTGCATTTCCTATATGAAAGCCACTTTATAAATAAAATTTATTATTAAGAATATTATTCATAGATTTCACTTTATCTGCTGTTAAATCAGGCACTAAAGAGATGACATTAATAAGAACAGGCATAAAGTGAACATAAAAAACCGGACAGAATACAAGTGATAAGAAAAATGAAAAGATAAAGCTAAGAAAATAATTAGAATGAGGATAAAATACCATGGTTTAGGTGAAATAACATAATAAAACAAAAATAATGAGCTTAATCAGAGCAACAAAGACAAAAGTGAAATAAAACAATGAGAATGTAACAGATATAATGAGGTAAAGATAAAGTCATGAAAAGAAAGTCTAAAATTAGAATCAGCGCAGTTTTAAGCTACTTTTGAAAGTATCTGGTCGATGCGACGGCGGCGAAGAGGGAGAATGCGACGCTGCCAAGCCGACCAATCGCAGTTTGCTTTTAAAAGCTGATTGTGGGCGATGCGGCTTTTACTTATTTCCTCCAGGAAAACACCGCACCACTATGGACCCGATGGAAAACGGCCTGTTTGACATTCCCGACTACGACGGCATAGATGACGAAGCTTTCCCTCCCCTCCCGCCGCCCCACTCCCCGGGCCGGGGGGGGCAGGAGGAGGGAGACCCGTTTGCAGACGGTAAGGGCTGCTATCACAATCTACCAGTCAAGAGAATATTTAACGTTTTACCTCATAAACATAGACCTGTGGTGCGTTCATGTGCAGATGTAAAAAAAAAAAAAAACAACAAAACAAAAAACACAGGGAGAAACTGGTCGACTGGATTTGAGAGACCAGCTTCCAGTCGGGCCTCCCGAAGGTTTTCTGTAGTTTACATGTCAACAACCTGGTGCTGACTCCTGTCCTGTTGTCACGGTGCCGTGGGTCGGTGTAGGGGAGGAAGACGGTGACGTGTCCAAGCTGGCCGAGGTCCCTGCAGCGAAGAAGAGGGTGGTGAAGAGGCCGCAACCCAAGCTGGACTCTCAGAGGTGCCTCTGACATCAGCGCTTTTTATACATTAAGTTTATTAAAATGCGGAATAATTAAAAAGGTATTTTGAGTTGTCGGCTGACGAGGATGCCACAGACTATGATTAAAGCAGGTAGTTTTACTGCTGGTAAAAAATGCAGAGCAGCAGATGGTTCATTGTTTGTTACAGACTTTATCATTTAGTTGCAGCTCCGCTCAAGGTTTTGAAGATAATTTTGACTCTCACTGGAACTAATTACATATTATGAGGATCAGTGAATCAGTTCTTCTTGCTGACTTTATTGCAAAGAAACTCAAAATACAGAGGAAGATTATTTTGCATTTTACCGAAATGCAGCTAGATTCATTACATATTAGTTTATATTCATTACAAAAAGTCAAAAACTTTCCTTTTTTTTTTTTTTGATATAAGCAACTTAGCTCTCATGTACCTTATTTTCTTTCCAGCGGCAGCAGGTGGGTTTTTTTGGCATAAACCCCCCGAACCTAACAGCAGACAAAGTTAGCAACCAGCTGTTGAACTGGTTGTTCGTTAAAAACAACTTTATAAACTGATAAATTGCTGATGTTCACACCTTGTACCACTGCTGCCAAGTCTCAGCCACAGTATCTATTAATGCAGTTTTAATTCAGGATCAAATGTTGATTAGAATAAAAACATTTACCCTTTTTTTCTCTTTTTTTTCAGGCTGGTCTCAGAAAGAGGACTTCCTGCTCTGCGAACCCTGTTTGACAATGTCTGTTTCAAAGGCAAAGGACACGAGGTAGGAACTGACGACAGATGAGTGGACAGTTATCGGCTGAACCTGCTCACATCATGAATATTTAACCAAGTCTCCGTGATGCGTTTTGCGTTGTCCAATCAGGCGTCAGACCTGCAGCTGCTGATGCAGAAGATGGAGAACTGGGCCCACAGGTTGTACCCGAAGCTGCAGTTCGAAGACTTCATCGACAAAGTGGAGAAGCTGGGCAACAAGAAGGAAGTGCAGGTGGGATGAGGATGAGGATGAGGATGCTGAATATTTTGAAGTTCATAAGACTTTTACAGTACATAATTCATCATATGCCTTTTTTTTTTTTTCTTTTTACGTTGTCAGACTTGTCTCAAACGGATACGACTGGACATGCCACTGACACACGAGGACTTTATGGGTAAAGATGGTAAGAGATTAAAGACATGACCGGCGCTAGTTCAGTGTTCACAGGTGATTTGTGTTCAGAAATTATTTGAAACACGAATGGTAGACATCATGCAAGCAGGGGTTTAAGGCCCAACCCATCAAACTGCTGGTAGAATGCACCAGGCCAAATGTTTGAGATTTGATATTTTATTCTGTATAAGTCAAGACCATTTTATTTATGTAGTCAAGTTGCACAAAGCCCCAATTCACCTCGAGGGGTTTTTACAACATACAACAGTCCCCGTTCTTAGACCTTCGAGTCGGAAGAAGGAAAAACTCACCAAAAATATGATTCAATGGGGGGAAATATAGAGTAAACCTTGGGAGGAAGAACAGAGGTTGGACATGTGAACAGGAAAGACTAAAATAACCAAATTAGAATATAAAAAAATCCTTGTTTTGTATGTTTTTTTAAATGCATGCTGCTTAGAAAACAATCCAGTGGATGGCCAACTGAAACCTCATGTTAGTAGCTGTCTGTCTCAGGAAGTTATTTTAATTCAGATTTGTTGCTGAATAACTGGCCAGTGAAACCTGCCCCCCCCCAAAAAAAAGTCAGTGACATAGATTAGTAAGTATAAATATATAATGAGAATAAATTCACAGTGAAATATTTTTTATTGTAGGTGAAGAAGAGGCAGCGCCTGAATTGCAGGTATTTGGAGAACCCGATCCGTTTAGCAGAGCGATCTTCCCCGATGACGTGCAGGGGCCAGTCCACTCTACCCCTGCCCCATCTGCCCCATCTGCCCCATCTGCCCCATCTGCCCCATCTGCCCCATCTGCCCCATCTGCCCCATCTGCCCCATCTGCCCCATCTGCCCCATCTGCCCCATCTGCCCCATCTGCCCCATCTGCCCCATCTGCCCCATCTGCCCCATCTGCCCCATCTGCCCCATCTGCCCCATCTGCCCCATCTGCCCCATCTGCCCCATCGGCCCCATCTGCCCCATCTGCCCCATCTGCCCCATCTGCCCCATCTGCCCCATCTGCCCCATCTGCCCCATCTGCCCCATCTGCCCCATCTGCCCCATCTGCCCCATCTGCCCCATCTGCCCCATCTGCCCCATCTGCCCCATCTGCCCCATCTGCCCCATCTGCCCCATCTGCCCCATCTGCCCCATCTGCCCCATCTGCCCCATCTGCCCCATCTGCCCCATCTGCCCCATCTGCCCCATCTGCCCCATCTGCCCCATCTGCCCCATCTGCCCCATCTGCCCCATCTGCCCCATCTGCCCCATCTGCCCCATCTGCCCCATCTGCCCCATCTGCCCCATCTGCCCCATCTGCCCCATCTGCCCCATCTGCCCCATCTGCCCCATCTGCCCCATCTGCCCCATCTGCCCCATCTGCCCCATCTGCCCCATCTGCCCCATCTGCCCCATCTGCCCCATCTGCCCCATCTGCCCCATCTGCCCCATCTGCCCCATCTGCCCCATCTGCCCCATCTGCCCCATCTGCCCCATCTGCCCCATCTGCCCCATCTGCCCCATCTGCCCCATCTGCCCCATCTGCCCCATCTGCCCCATCTGCCCCATCTGCCCCATCTGCCCCATCTGCCCCATCTGCCCCATCTGCCCCATCTGCCCCATCTGCCCCATCTGCCCCATCTGCCCCATCTGCCCCATCTGCCCCATCTGCCCCATCTGCCCCATCTGCCCCATCTGCCCCATCTGCCCCATCTGCCCCATCTGCCCCATCTGCCCCATCTGCCCCATCTGCCCCATCTGCCCCATCTGCCCCATCTGCCCCATCTGCCCCATCTGCCCCATCTGCCCCATCTGCCCCATCTGCCCCATCTGCCCCATCTGCCCCATCTGCCCCATCTGCCCCATCTGCCCCATCTGCCCCATCTGCCCCATCTGCCCCATCTGCCCCATCTGCCCCATCTGCCCCATCTGCCCCATCTGCCCCATCTGCCCCATCTGCCCCATCTGCCCCATCTGCCCCATCTGCCCCATCTGCCCCATCTGCCCCATCTGCCCCATCTGCCCCATCTGCCCCATCTGCCCCATCTGCCCCATCTGCCCCATCTGCCCCATCTGCCCCATCTGCCCCATCTGCCCCATCTGCCCCATCTGCCCCATCTGCCCCATCTGCCCCATCTGCCCCATCTGCCCCATCTGCCCCATCTGCCCCATCTGCCCCATCTGCCCCATCTGCCCCATCTGCCCCATCTGCCCCATCTGCCCCATCTGCCCCATCTGCCCCATCTGCCCCATCTGCCCCATCTGCCCCATCTGCCCCATCTGCCCCATCTGCCCCATCTGCCCCATCTGCCCCATCTGCCCCATCTGCCCCATCTGCCCCATCTGCCCCATCTGCCCCATCTGCCCCATCTGCCCCATCTGCCCCATCTGCCCCATCTGCCCCATCTGCCCCATCTGCCCCATCTGCCCCATCTGCCCCATCTGCCCCATCTGCCCCATCTGCCCCATCTGCCCCATCTGCCCCATCTGCCCCATCTGCCCCATCTGCCCCATCTGCCCCATCTGCCCCATCTGCCCCATCTGCCCCATCTGCCCCATCTGCCCCATCTGCCCCATCTGCCCCATCTGCCCCATCTGCCCCATCTGCCCCATCTGCCCCATCTGCCCCATCTGCCCCATCTGCCCCATCTGCCCCATCTGCCCCATCTGCCCCATCTGCCCCATCTGCCCCATCTGCCCCATCTGCCCCATCTGCCCCATCTGCCCCATCTGCCCCATCTGCCCCATCTGCCCCATCTGCCCCATCTGCCCCATCTGCCCCATCTGCCCCATCTGCCCCATCTGCCCCATCTGCCCCATCTGCCCCATCTGCCCCATCTGCCCGGCTAAGCAAAATAATTCATGGCTGAATATTTTCTGGTTTCATCTTCTCCAATTTGAGGATGTTATACTTTTATTCATTACATGTGAACCTTAACTTCGGAGAAAACGAGACATGTGAAGACTGAACTATAAGTTGTGGGAAATTTTTTCTCAATTTTCTGACATTTTATAGACAAAACGATTGTGAAAATAATCAGTTGCAGCTCTAACCAGGTGATCTAATCTCTTTATGATGGTGATGTCACTGTGTTTTTTCCTCCTCAGACCCCCAGACGGTGGACACCCCCCCAGACCCCCAGACGGTGGACACCCCCCCAGACCCCCAGACGGTGGACACACCCACATCCGCAGATGAACCGGCGTCCGTCTCATCTGCAAACATCCTCGACGGTTCCGAGGACCAGGTCGAGCCAGCGGAGGATTCGGAGCCGGAGCCGGCCGGCAGCAGCACACAGCGACCCGGCCGGCCGGCGGACTTAGACTCTGAGCCTTTGGCTGAATCCGGTCAGCCGGAGGGGGAGGGAGAGACCCCCCCCAACCTGTCTGAGGACGGAGACTAGAGCCCGAGTGCAGCAAATGCTCCTTGTGGTTACAGGTGTCATCTGTAAACCTGAAGAGTGTGTGTGTGTGTGGGAGGGAGGGAGGGAGGGAGGGAGGGAGAGTGAGAGTTTCTAGTCTGATATGTTGAGATTCATTATTCCTGCTCCTGTTTTCAAGGCCACTGGTTTGTGGTGTTTTATATCTTTAATGTGTAAATAAACACTGATTCCACATTTTTCAGCATCCGGGTTTTGGAATTCACATGTAGATAGTTCGCCAACAATCACTTTCATCATCGATTACCCATGTAATTGTTGACAGCGTCTTTAACAGTGTAAATAATGTCTGTCACAGCTCCTTAAAATCCAAGTTAAAAAGTTTGTCTTGTTTTGTCCAGAAATATTCTGTTTATTATCACAGACGGCAAAAAAGGCAGAATATCTTCACATCTGACAACTTGAAAAAAATGAACAGGATCATCAATAGTAATCAACTGTAAAAAAAACAACTTCCTTTTTCAAGTTTTCCAAAAATTAGAAAAAGAAGTTTGACCTTGTATTGGTTGAGGTTTAATCACTCATGAGGTCTCATTGTTTTCATATACACACTGTAACTGTGATTAAAGTTCTGACAATTTTATTAAAGCCTCAGTGCAGCAAATCAGTTTAATGACTCAGTGTTTGAACTGTTTTGAGTCCCATCAGTGACTTCACAACTTTACATTCTATAATAGCGTTGATTTTAACTACAGTTCTTTTTTCTCTACGTTAAAAATCTCCACAGAATCGGCCGATTTTCCATCGTATTCAGTGTCGTCAAAGATCCTGTTCGCACCTCGCGTCAGCAAACGCGTCCCGGTTGAGACGATGGAAAGTTTACTGATAATAAATAGCTACAAACCTGCCATCAAAAGGATGATGATTCTGACCGGAGAGAAGTTCATTGGTGGAGAAGAGGCTTCCTCTGCTCAGAGCGGCTCTGATGAAGATGAATTTGTTGTTGGATATTTACCATGAGACGTTTGCAACAGTTTTCCGTGATCTTTAAAAAAGTCATCAGGCTTTTCTCCGTCCGTTGACCTGATCTGCAGCGGATCTACGCCTTCAGAGCCAGCTCTCTGATATCCTCCATCAGCGAGTACAGGTTGGGCGTTTTGCTCTGGCAGAACTCCCGCTCCTCCGTGGAGAACCGGGGCCGCCGGGCCGCCTTCTCCTGGGCCTGCTGGTACGCCTCCTCGGCCAGTCGCGCCACCTCCTGGACCAGCTGGCCGCGCGAGCCCTGGGGGCGCGGCTGCTGGGAGGCGCCGCCGTGGTAGGGCCGGTTGCTGACGACCTCCAGGCTCAGGCGGTCGGCGTGGCAATGCACGGAGTGGACGGAGATCCGGACCTGCGGCGAGAGACGGGGAGGCGATCGTCATCGGAGCCTGGCACGAACCCTCATCATAAACATCGCTCAGATAAGGACAAGGTCCAAGTAAAACTTCACCTGAGTTTTATGGTTTAACCTAAACTTTCACCTCTGTAATAACTTTTTGTTCCCGTCTCGTTTCTCTCTGTTGGAACCATGAGCCATGTTTCAATTTAGTTTCTGTTTCTTTTAAAGGTAAAAAAACAAATTATTTTTTGATTCAATTATGCTCCTGAGCACCAGCTGACTCTTGTTTTAAACTGACTCATTCATTATTTTATCTTTGTTGTACTTTATATTCTTAATGATTTAAAAAAAAATTTTTTGAATGTATAAGAGCGTCGAGTAAAACACATTAATCAAAACCCAGAACATCGATGTTTCTGCATCCGGGGCGCCCGGTTTTCTGGAAGGAACAAAGAAAAGAGTTAAACGATCAGGCTGGTGTGATAAAAAATTATTTATGGACGGAGAATAACACAGGCAGCCGAATATCTCAAAATTATTAGGAACGCAGGTGAAAATCACATGAAAAAACGATCAGACGCAAAACGCAAAACAAAACACCTTCAACAGGAAGCTGTTGGTTTTCGTCCACGCCCGTCATCCTCAGCATTACCCTAAAAGCATCATGGGACAGCGTTTTACCGAGTGGGTCCCTGCTGCGTTTTCACATCCTGCTGAAGCGATTGCCGTAAAATCTCAGCGAAGATGCTTCTACCTCGCAAACATGGGTGCAAACAACGCGGGATCTGAATGAACGTTTGTTTGTTCACGCGACAGAGAGCGCCTCGTGATCCGTACTGTCCCGGATCCGGACCCAGATCCGGACCCGATTCCTGACCGGTTTCCGAGACTCACGGTGATGTGGTCGAACAGCCTGAAGGTGGAGCTGCCGCAGCCGGAGGTGGTGGTGATGTGGTCCGGGTGCCGCCGCACCGAGCCGCTCTGCCACTCGCAGCGTCCGTCCCGTCCGGCCGCCACCACCTGGCCCTCCCGGTTCCTCATGTGCACGGCCGCCTTCGCGCCGTATCTGGGGGGAGAACGCAGGTGCGGTCAGGGACGCTGGCGTGATGGGCGCCATGTACCCTCATCACTACAAATGCTACGCTAGTTTATTCTGACCCAGTCCCACACACACACACAGTCCTGCCAAATGAGCTTTAATCCGCCGCTGAAAATAGTCCCGAGCAAAACTGAACATTTTCTCCTGTTTGTACGCTAATACTACAGGAAGTGGCCATTTTTGGTCTTTTTTAAAAAATGAATCGATATGTGTGTGACTATATTTACATCTTCAGTAGGAACCAATGGGACAAAAAAATGCTTTAAGCGTAGGAGAGTTAGTTCCTTACTCTGGGACGAACACCAACACGCCGTCATCCATGATGGAGTAGATGATGGCGTCGGCGACGCAGCGCTGGTCGGTCTGAGGGTCTCGGTCCTTGAAGTAGAGACACTGAAAAAGCTCGACGGACAACCTCTGGGCCTGCTTCTGTGCCTGGAAATGTCATAGGTCAGAGGTCAGAGCTCGGAGGTCAATCTGAAACCGGAGAGAAGCGAATAACGAAGCCGCGGAATCACCACTGACCAGGTTCCTCTGGTTGATGTGCTGGGCCAGTTCGTCCAGCTCTTTGTTGCCAGCCAGCGGCCTACAGGGGCCGGCGCCGCTCTCCACGGCGATGGCGGCGATGAGGAGGCGGTGGACTACGATGTCGGCGTAGCGACGGATGGGCGAGGTGAAGTGCGTGTAGCGGTCCAGCGCCAGACCTGAGAGATGGGACACAGACAACGGGCGTCAAAACCCAGCGCGTTTTCTGAACAGGACGTAGATCCCGAGGAGGAGGACGGTACCGTAATGGTAGAACTGGTCCCGGGACTGAGCCCCGGTGGAGAAGTACAGTGCCTGCGGCATGGCTTGGGTGGTCATCATCCTCAGCAGCCTGTTCACCATGGCGTCCTGCGGGTCCACGGCCCGGTCCAGAGAGTCGGCCAAAGCCTTGTTGGTCCTGGGGAAGCAGAATTCACGGTTCAAATATGTAACTGGCTCCCAAACAACCCCCCCCAGACTCTTTAGGTCCCAGATCAGTCACCCGGTCTCCATGGTGAAGCCCTTGGCCCTGGCGAGCTCCACCAGCGGGCCGAAGCGCTCCTGCTGCGGCAGGGGGTGGCGCCTCAGCAGCGCCTGCTGGGGAAAGGTCTCCTGGATCTTGCGCGCCACCCAGTGGTTGGCGTAGATCATGCACTCGGCCACGGTCTCGTGGACCTCCAGGGGCTGGCGGGGGACCAGGGCCGTGATGTTCCGCTCCTCGTCCAGCTGGGCTCGCACCTTTTGGGGGGTGGGGGGGTGTTTTTATTCAGCCGTGAGAACGAATCAACTATCGAGTCTCTTAACAGTTTGACCTTCATGAAATAAAATCTTTATTTGTGACGAGAGCTGTTGGTGTAGATATTAAAGGATCACTATATATATATATATTTTATTTATTTTTATTTTTTTTAACCGTCAACAATTTCCATTAGACATCCACCATATCTAACCCAGTTGGATTGTTTCTTCGGTCTCAAAAAAAACAAAAAAGAAAGGAGAACGTTAGAAATAAAGAACGACAAACCAGGAGAACCCAGGCTCACCTCCAACCCCTCCAGCTCCAGCGCTCCTCCCCTGTCCCTCTGCGCCCGGAGGTGCCTGCCGACGTGGGTCAGCGTCCTCAGCGCCTCGGCCAGCCGAGCCCGCTCGGCCTCCTGCTCCTCCCCTGCGCCGAGCCGGGCCAGCTCCGGCACCTCGGCGCGCTCCCCGTTGAGCAGCGCCTGGGCCAGCTCGTAGTGGAGCTGGTAGGAGGAGCGGATGACGGTGCGGCCGTACCACACGTCCCTGACGCCGAGGGTGCGGGCGTCCAGCTGCCACAGCACGCTCATCGCATACCTGCGTTTTTAGAGGGAGCGCGCAGGCATTAAAAAAAAGAAAGAAAGAAAAGAAGGTCAACGGGCTGGCATGTTCCAATGCGCTTTCAATGTGCCGACAGTTAACCACTGACCTGTCGACGCCCCCCAGCAGCGAGCACAGGTCGGCGCTGAGAACTGCCGGCAACATGTCGCACCTGCGGTCAGCCAGGTAGTAGGTCGTCGCCCTGGGGGAGACACAGGAAAGAGTAAAGCACCGCGCCGCCGTCGTCGCTTTCCCCTCCCGACGGAGGAGCCTCGTTTTAAAAAGAGGAACCTAAAAAACAATCATCGTAAGTCTAATAAAAGTTTAACCCCCGGCTTTTTTTCCCCCCAGCTCCAGTGAGCAGGTTAAAAATCACACTTCCAACATTTCTGTTTGCTTCTATGATCGGCATGAAATAAAAAAACTCTAAAACAAAGTTAGTGAGTAAGTGAACTTTACTTCTAAGGCACCAGGAACATCAGGTGCTTCATGGGTGTTCGTAAAATATGCCAGCATGAAATATGACAGGAATTTCAGGGAACCAATGTGGAAGAATGTGCTGAATGTGTGCTGGAAGCCTCCATGTCGCCTTCTGCACCGACTAGTTGCTTAATTTCTCTCTCCGATGAATTTGTTATTATAATCCCTATTATTATCATTTTCAAAATAAAACCTGCTGCTCGCTTAAATCCCATTTACGCCTTTCACACCTGCTTTAATCAACAGACGCGAAAAGCCTCGGTGAATCTGGCTCTTGATGTCATTTGTGACTCCAGTTTCCTGTTTTCTATGGAGCTTGTTGTGATTTTGAGACTTAAATGTCAGAAATAATTACAATAATAATAATGATAATGATAATATTTTGTAAAGGAAATTCAACTCAGAGTGATTTACAATAAAGAAACAACATTAAAGAGACGGCATTAATAAGAACAGACCTAGATTGGACATAAAAAAAGGACAGAATACAGGTGATAATCATAAAAATTAAGTTGATCAAATAAATCAACTTGTGTCTGATGCAACAGAGGCTTGGGTAGACGCCCCCCCCCCCGTTTCTCACCTGGACCGCGCTTCCAGGTCGGTGAGCGACCCCTCCTTCACGAAGTAGGTGACATCGGCGATGTGGACGCCGAGCTCGAGCACCTCCCCGTCGGCGAGGCTGCGCACAGACATGGCGTCGTCCACGTCCTCGCAGCCCTTGGGGTCAATGCTGAACACCAGGTGAGTCCCCCGGAGGTCCCGCCGCTCTGCCACCTGGGCTGGATCCACCGTCCACGGGTTGTCTGGCAAGTTGGTCGGCAGCTCCCGCAGCTGAGGACGGACGGACGGACGCGGTCGGGGATGAAGAAAAAAAAGAAAAAGAAACAAAACACACAAAACACAAGGTGGTCAGAAACCATTCAACAGTTTAACGTTCCCCCAAAGGTTCGATGAACCCTCGGGCGCTGTCGGCGCCGTCCGGACGCCTCCAGGTGTCAGTGTTGGCTCGGCCTTGTCGTTCGGCCCAACGCAGGAATTTCTCCCCAAGACAAGAAGTTGTGTCTACACTTGTGTGTGTCCTTGAGGCCTTAAAAATAAAAAATAAAAAAGGAATGAATGAATAAATTTCCTTCCCCTCAAAAATCCATGTGTGTGTTCCCTGTGTGTAACCGGATCGATTTTGAATAAGATTCTTTTATTCAGGGCTTCAGCCGCTGATGAGGTCATTTTAATCTCATCTGATCACTGTGTTTCTTTTTCTCCAATTGATCGACTGATTGTTTAGTCTATAAGATAGTTTTCAGTGACGCATGACAGAGGAAAAAAAGCGAGTCCGCTCATGTTAGAAGCCCCCCCACACACACACACGCACACACACACTAACCATTAACCGCTTCCTTTCTGTCGATAGACTCTTTCAGCTCCGCTTGTTGATAAAAGCAGCAGCTGTTTCTCTCAGGAGAACATACCGAGCTTGTGTTTGTTAGGCAGCTAAAGACACAACTGCAGGTTTGCTGAATGTGAAAGTTTGCAAACATTTGCTGCCGCTTTAGTCACAAAACAACTTTGCAGGCAAAAATATGTAAGTTGGCTGTAAGTTGGGTTGAACAGCTTGTTATGGAGTTTGTTTTTCTGTTCTCTGACCTGTGCATCGGAGAAAGGCTGCTCGCTGATGCAGTTCTCTATGAGGATGGTCTTGATCTCCGTCTCCAGCTCCCCGGCCCGACCCAGAACCCGCACGCTGTGGCCGCTGGGGTAGAGCGACGTGCTTTCCCACGAGTCAATGCGCACCACCACTCTGTGGTCCTGGGTGGGGGAGACACGGCGTTAGAGCGCAGGGGAAATTCACGCTAAGCGGGTAAAGAGCCGCCGATCGAGCGACCGCCGAGAGGCCGTCCACACCTGGAGCGCATCGGCCTGCTGGGTGCTGATGCGGATCCTGGGGATGCGGCGGTCCCAGGGCACAGCCAGGATGCGCTGAGAATTTCTGCTCTGGGACTGGGGACCCTCCCTGGGGGGGAAAGTCACCACGTAGTCCCTCCAGCTCCTCTGCAGGATGCCCACGATGCGGCCTGCGGGTTTTTGAACGGACGAGAGACCCGTATAGCGACGCTTATTCCGAGGGAACAGTCAGATGATTCAATAAACAGGAAGAAGGATCATTTTGCATCTGCTGCCCACCTGTCGGCAGCAGTTGGCCCCCGCTGTCCTCCCCGCTCTTCTCCTCCCCCTGGCCCTCCGTCAGGGCCTTGACCGTCCTTCCCCACTCACTCTTCGGCAGCAGCTCCGCCACCACCACGTCGCGTTCCATGGCCCGGTTGCGGTTCTTGTCGCCGTACACCAGCACGCGCCAACCGGTGTCTGGGACGGATGGACGGACGGACGTGGGGGTCGGGAGGGGGAGAGAGAGAGAGAAAAAAGAAGAAGTGGCAGCTCTGAATTAAACGCCAACCAGGTGGAAAGCTTCTGTGGCTGTGGCCGCTCTGGTTTCCTACCTGTGTTCTTGTTAGAGAAATCGTCCATCATGACGAAAGCCTCAGTCTGTGATCGGTACCTGCTGACTTTCAGTCTACCCTGAGAAAAGGGGAGGAAAGATGTGAATTATTCCCGACTCTCAAGTTTAATTCACTGGAAATGAAAAAATAAATAAATAAAATAAAATAAAATAAAATAAAATAAATAAAGTTCATTTGGGATGTTAAATTATATTCACTCTCTTTAAAACCTGCCCGTAGCACAGGCGTGCAGTTTTCTGCAAGTCGACTTCCCGTATCTACGACTGCGTAGAAAGTTTCCCCTGGAACGGCTAAAGGATCCTCTCGCTAATTCCCCTACAAACATCCAGATGGATTTTCATTTCCTTTTTCCAATGTAATAGAATAATTTCTACAATGATTTGACAGCTTTTAACAGGTAAATGGAGACAAATCTTTACAGAATTTTTCAGTCCCTGAGTTACGGCTGTAAATGTGTCATGAGAAATTGATGTTATTGTTATTGATCATATGATGTTATTGTTCTCTAAATAAATAAATAAATACATAAATCATCAATGAATCCAAGATAGAATACAGCGTGCAGGTGTGTGTGGGTACCTGGACCGAGATGACATACACCCCCAGGTTGAGGCTGCTGTACTGAGCCACGGCCTCCGGGTCCTCTGTGATCATCACAATGTCCATCAGGCCCTCCAGGTGCTCGTAGTACCATACGGCGGCCGAGTAGACGCACCTAAACACACACACACACACACACACACACACACACACACAGTTAATCCACAACTTCATGATTTACAGCTGTGTTTACTTTCTTTTTCATGATATAAAAACTTGTTTTATAACAGCAGATTCCTCCTCCAAACTTCTGTCCTTAAAACCAAACAACTCAAAAAGAATAAAAAATAAAAAGTTTAGGGGACAACATATTGCGTAACACTGCCGGACCGCATCGTCCATCGGCGGTGGCGGCTCTGTGGCTAAATTCTCCCCCTGGTAGCAGCCGCGCGGCGGCGGGCGATGTTTCACGTGAACCTCATTATCTCTTCCCTCTTCGGTATCAGAGGTAAAAATTCTGCCCGGAGATGGAGACGAAGACGAAGACGGAGCCGGAGCCGGAGCCGGAGACAGCGACCGAGGCTTTTCATCCTCCAGACGTTTTGATCTGTGCAGCAGGCACCACAACGGCGGTGTAATGGCTGCTTGATTATTTGATCTAAAAAAAAAAATAAATAAATACCCCCCAATAAAACACATTCATTATAATTTTTATAACTGGATGAAAAAATGTTTTTTTTCTGTGTTTCAGTTTAGTTCTGTTTTGTTGTCTGAATTTTTTCCGGCTTAAAAAAAAAAAAAACAAATAAAAGTATCTGCACACTTGTCTCCTGTTGCATGCGCCCATTTTATAATCTGAGCTGACAAAATTTCAGTTATTGCCTTATCACTGAATGTAAGGGAAACAAACAAACAAACAAAAAAACACTCGCTCTTGCTTGGACCTCCAGGGGAAGTTTGCTCCGATCTTCGTGACGTCTTGACGCACTTTTGGTAGAAAACAAAAGTATAATTAACGAAGTCTGTAATTACTGCTTGTCGAGTTAATTTGTTATTAAGACTCTTTCTTTTCCATACCTGTGGAGGAAAAACATCTTTGGAAATTCTGAAATTGCCCCTTCAGCCA
>CM029118.1:2130000-2167500 GCA_016859345.1 Istiophorus platypterus
ACATATCGACATCCTCAGTGGTTGCAGGCCTATTGATACAGAGATTCTCTGTCAAGCAATTTTCCTGAGTCTCTCCTGGATTTCTCAGCTCGAGGATGTTTAACAGACACGTTTTCGGTGGTTTTCTGACATGAGGACAGGACGCGGAGACTACGCTGTTACATGCATAGCATCTATGCTCAGCAGCCAAGGAAATTTCTTTTACCTCATAGTTGAGAACGAACCTAGTGTGGTGTGGTCCATGCTGTGCACCAGCTGGCATCGTGGTGAAAACAGCTGCTGGGGTCGTTCTCTCGTGGTCTTATTGTTAAACATCTTCTCCGAAATATAAATGCCATTAATCTCAGTGCTCCCATTAAACTTGAACCTTGCTGACTACGCTGTTTGAGAGAAAAAGAATTTCTTTTGTATTGATCTAGTCATGATACTGTATTCCCTTTGATTTAATTCAGTACACATGTAAAGACAGCTATCCCCTTTCATTATTAGGCCTATAGTATTTTTCTTTTCAAATATATCTGTCATGGAACAGTGGTCCCCTTTCATTTGTAATTTAGAAAATATTCCAAATACATTATAGCATCTGAGCAGTGAAAAAAAAGGGGATTGTAAAGTTATGTCCAAGTTAATACTTTTATTTGTGAAACTCTGCCTTCTTTACAGAAAGTCTATACACACAGCACATGGCCACCGGAGTATAAGGTTGAGCCCTCCCAGCTTCTGGAATATAAAAGTATGGAAAAATATTCTATACGCTTAGAGGGGTTCTTTTTTTTGAGGAAAAGCCTATTTTCAGTGGGTTTCTAACAGATAGTGACATTTTTCTGACCTCTGCTAGAAACTCAGAAAACCTATAAAATCCATGAAATATTTATCTGGGTATGGAACCGTAAGTTAGTGACTTTTCATTCTTGACTGCATCAAATCAAATCACCCATCTCACCTCTTTTTTTTTTCCTTTCTTTGCCTTTTTTTTTTAACAACCTTTATCATTGTCTTTATGTATTTTATTATTTTTCCATTCAGGATACAAGATTTAACAGTTTTTGACAGGATAAATCCTGTCAAACACCTACATATTTCCTGATTTCTGTTGTTATGCTATTTTCATGACTGTCCTGCATATATTTCAATAAGGATGAAAAAAAAAACAAAAAATAAGAAAAGAACTAGACCTGCGGGCAGATTCTAACAGGGTCGGGCCCCTCATGCAATTCACACCTGCCTGTCGAGGTGACGCAAGTCGGACCTGGAGGCCCACGGGTGCAATGCAAGTCTCAGGTCGAGCCCAGCACAGACACCAGAAAACGAGTTTCTGATTGTTATTCCAGAAAGTATTTTTAAACCAGCCTGGCATAAACCCTGGACCTGGGGTTGACTGAATTTGTTGCAACTTACCCCAAATGTAACAATTTTACGCGGATTGGACTTCGAGTTTCAAAGAGTTGTTTTCACGTATTTTTTCACTTTGCATAAAAGCGCCACCTGATGGACAGTAGGCGCCAAATTTCTCACATGACCTCGAGGTGACACGGCGAAATAGTGTTTTGTCTTAAACACACAGACCTAAGTAAAGATATGACATCGCTTCCTTTGTATAGGTTTTTCCTTTATATCGTTTGCATTTCTCTGAGCATAAAAACTCTTTTAATACCTTGTAACCATCAGGGTACATAAATAATACGTGCAAATTTTCATACAAATCGCACTTTGTGCCCAACGTTAATTTAGAAAAATAATTTCAGCTTATTTCATGCTTTGGCAACAAAAGCGTCGCCTACTGGCCAATTGGCACAAACGTTTATCCTCCTATGACTCGTGGATTTTTTTGACTTTTAAAACATTTTAATAACTTTCAATCATGGGAGCCCAGAGATTCTATGTTTGAGGTTTTGCACAGATCAGAGTAACTATGTAGGAGTAGCTTGAGAAAGTAGGTTCCTTTATTTCGCTAATTTCACTCATCACGTCTTTTACGGTTAATGCTCTGGAAGAATAAGACAAATTAAACAAAAACAAAAACAAAACATAAATAAAAATCTTTGTCCCCGAGCCCCCGTCGGGCTTGGGCCCCTAAAAGTATCCCGGCCCCTCGGTTCGCCCTCAGCGAACCCAAATGTGTCAGATAATGGTGGATTTTAAAGTTCATTAGCGTAGGAACGTTGAACGATTAGAACGAAGAGCGAGGACGATGAATTAAAAAGAAAAGGTCGATGTAAAATAGCGAAGTCGAAGACGCTGGTGTGAAGCGGCGGGAAACGTCACGGCCTTCCACACAGGTAGATCAAAGATGGCGTCGGATCTTCTGCAGCCCTCCGGACGGGGCCACGGTCCTGCCCCTGCTCCTCAAGCACACAACCCCCGCGTCAGTGCTCACGATAAGTCGCTTTATTATCCGTTTATTAAATGTTCCCACGCAAATACAGTTTGCAGACGTGGGTCTTCTGACCGACGACCCCCAGACAACTCGTTTAAGCCGGTGAACGGCGTGTTCCGCGCCGGCTACCAGAAGCTAGCAGGCCGCCTCGTCCGTAACGCAAACGCCTGGTGAGTGAGTTCGACTTGAAGCCGACGCGTCGGTTCTCGGGAGTTTGTTTGACAGAACGACGATCGATGGGAAACGAACGTTGTCGCTCAACCGACTCGTTTCTGGACCGTTCAACAGGTGCTGGGCAGAGAGGGGGAGAGGGGGATGACCATCTTGACGTCGGACACGTAAGTACTGCTTTTGCCAGCGTGAGCTTGAGCTTGGGCCGTTTCTCTGCCTCCTGCTCGTCGCAGAGACGCGACCTCGAGTCGGCGTTTTCTTCTCGCCCGTGTCCGTCCGCGTGTGTTTGTTCCAACACGAAGCGGAGCTCGACGCGTCCGGCTGATGTCGGAGCGGCCGCGGTCTTCCTCCCCCGACGCGAAGCGGAAGCGGCGGCGCGGCGCGGGGCGGGCTCCTCTCGCCGCCGCTGCGGCTCTTGGGCTGCGCCGAGGCGGAGCGGCTGCGGCGGCGGCGGCGCAGACGACGCGCTGAGTCCAAGTTGGCGGCTGCAGCGACGCCGACGCTCCGGGACTTTAGCCGCGTTTCTGGACCCGCATCTTCAACGACGCTCATTATCCTGTTTAGTGGCCGTCTAGAGTAGTCTCTCTGCGAGTCGTCCCCGCTGGCCGCTCCCGTTTTAGCTCGTTAATTTTCATTCATACAGTCCAGGAGGATGAACTTTATTTAGGACGCGTCCTTCCTGCAGGTAAGACTTAAAGCTGTTATCTTTTTTAAACCCTGTCACGTTTTACACATGCAGCCGTGGAGTTAAACACCGAATAATTTTCTGACGAAAAAAAAAATAACCTGCCACAGGGGAAGTGTGTAGTTTCACACCGTCGCACTCTGAGGCTATTTAAAAATGTATATTTAAATGAACATTTCATATTCTTATTCTCTCCGTGATACTGGCATCCCTACAGCAGGCTGCCCTGCTGAAGTAGATGATATGATTCTAATGGCATTACTTCATATAGACCTCGGTCCGTTTGCACCAGATGGATGAATCCTTGTCCTGTGTGTTTACCTTAAATGACCTTACATATCTTAAAAAAAAAAACAAAACACAAACAAAAATGATTATAGCCTCATGTGAAAATTTCACTTTAGTTCAGCTTAATAAAGAAAATGATCTTTACTGAGAAGAAATACCATTTTTATGACCTTATACTAATTTTGCAGGAACTTTATCAGTTCTGAATTTACCCGCTTTGATTTGCTGCCATCGCCCTCGTCCGTGTTCGGGGGCCTGGCTCGGCTGAAAAGTTTGTCCCACAACTAGTTTTCTTGAAAGTCATTGCTTTCTTGACGTTTAGTCGATGTTGGAGGGGGCTGTGGGGGTGGGGGTGGTCATCCTTGTTTACTGCACGCTGACTCCTGCTCAGTCGTTCTACACATTATTGTCTCAGGTCCCAGAGCTCTGCTGTATTTTTTTGTTGTTGTCTGTTTTTAAATTCCAGTGATCTAAGAGGCGGCGCAGTCGACCTTGGACCCCCCCGGGTGAATGCAATTAGCTCTAATCAAGTGTCTGTTAGGACAGAACAGAAGAGGAGAGCGAGCTGCCACCTGAATTAAAACAAAACAAAAAAAACCCACTACAATGAGACACTGAGCTGCCGGCGGCTGGCGTGTATTGAGTCGGTTTCCCAGACCCGTGAAGCGATCAGAAGGTTTTGATGTTAATCTGACGGGTCAGGGTGATCACCGCTGTTGTAGTATTCCTATTGATCCCCCCCTTCCCCGAGGCGTCACAGCAGGCAGACTTTACACGGGGGTGGGTGGGCTGGGGGCACACGTCGTCAGCACTAGATGGAGATATTGAGCAAGGCACATGTGAGCCCAGTGCTGGTCTGCAGGACTCTCCTCGTTCTCATAAATACACTGCTTCGTGGCAGCGCGGAGGCTTCTGAGCCATGTTCCTTCAGTGATTATGCTCAGCAGGTCAAATACATTGGCTGTTGATAACGTTTGTTCTTCAGCGACCCCAGCGCGTAGAGCTCAGGGGCAGCAGGCGGACCGAAGCCGGGGGCCGAGGGGTCGAGGGGCCGGCGGGAGCTCCACGGAGAGCGGTGTTCTCGCCCCCCTCAGGCAGCCGCATCCACGGTGCCGAGGAGGGAGGAAGGGGGGTATCACAAACGTGGCCCGCAATAATAGTAATGCAGCGTTTGACAACTCGCTCACTTCTCAGCTCTCACTTTAATTAAATGTGTGTTTACTTTATTTATTTATTTTTTTTTTTTGGAGAAGATGCTTGAAGAATCCTTTTTTTTTTTTCCCAGGACCTTGGGTTGCCAGGAGTGTGAGTGTGTGTGCGTGTGTGTGCGTGTGTGTGCGTGTGTGTGCGCGCGTGCGTGCGCGTGTGTGTGTGTGTGCACGTGCAGAAAAGACGAGACAAGAGGTTGTGAGGAATGCAAATGCTGAATTTATGGAAAGAAAATAAATGAGACTGGTGGCAGATGGCTGCAGCCTCTCCGGAGGAACAGACCGGGAACGCGTGGCCGGTACTTGAAGTGAGTTGAGGCGACATTTGATTGGAGGAAGAAAGTGGAAGGTGATATGTAAA
The DNA here is from genome assembly GCA_016859345.1 of Istiophorus platypterus. Taxonomy (NCBI): domain Eukaryota; kingdom Metazoa; phylum Chordata; class Actinopteri; order Istiophoriformes; family Istiophoridae; genus Istiophorus; species Istiophorus platypterus. The sequence goes on from CM029118.1 coordinate 2,135,091, forward strand.
TGTTTCCCCCGCTTTCTTCCACATTGACAGAGTTTTGTTCCAGCGGAGAGTATTTACAAGATTTTATGAATCGATGCTCAAGGTACAAAAGGAGGAAAAAGAAAAAGAGAGGAGAAAAACACATTTTGCACCAATTTCAAGTGACTGGAAGCCATGTTTTGACAAATTTAACGTACTTGATTTAATGTCAGTGCTGCGAACCTCGTTAAGAGCCGAAAAGTATCAAATAAAAGTGATTTTCCTATGATGCTCAAATCAAAAAATTCGAGAAAATCAAGACCAAAGTATAAAAATCAAACCGATCAGTCATTTTTCAAGTATGTCATCATGGTAGTAGTTCCTCCGGGCCAGCTCGCCCACCCTGTGAATGCAAACCAACTGCCCCCCCCCCCGAACCTTGCAACCAATAAGCCATTTAAAGAGCTGATTTTATCAGAATACAGGGGGAATACTGGGGCAGGCCGTGCACCGTCCCTCATCTGTTGTGCACATGGGAGGCGTTTTTGGGGTTTTTTTGGACCCTGAAATTCAATGATGTGTGTGCAGACGGTCAGAAACACTGTTTATCATTCCCAGCAAGAGGCTAAAACTGGACTTTTCCATTTCCATTCCTATTCCATTCCAAAATGCGATTCATATCCATGCTCATTTTGATGGGTTTTTTTTTTTGTTGGGTTGGGGGGGCGCTGGCCTGGAGCACATCGGGCAATATTTGTAAAAGATAAACGATTCAGGACACAGAAAATGTTCTCTTTTATACGCAAATGTCTTGTGAAGGTTCAGAAAGAAGCTGTGATGTCGATGCCGTTATTCAGTGTAAGAGATTTGGTCTCCTGTTTTTTGTTGTTGTGGTTTTATTTTTTTATCATCTCTTCAACGTAGAAATTCTACATTTAGATTTTGGTATTTTGAGATTTATCTTTCAAAAATTAATCCAGATTTTCTTTTTTTTATTATCTCAAGAATAATTCATGTAAAAAAAAAAAAAAAAAACAACCTCATCCTGATCAGGAAAATGAAATAAAGAACCAAATAGAACCAACATCGACCCCCGTTTAACTGCTCTAGTCCGGACCCCCCCCCGTCAGACCGTCTCGGTCCGGACAGACCATGGTCTGGCAGCCGCCTTCTTTCTTTCCAGTCCGCTGGACCCTCTCACCTCTGCATCCTTCTGCCCCCTGTCAGATCAATACCTGTAATCGGCGCTGATAGATGTTAGAGCGCTGGCTGTTGTTTTTCTCAAGGACACGTTACACTGGGGGGGGGGGCACCTGATAGCAAAGCAGCTCCCCTGTGTGAGGAGGAGGAAAGTAATAATGTGGTTTCATCTTTGGGAGACTCTGGTTTCTAAAAGGTTGCTTTTTTATTTTATTTTTTTTTTTACTTCTTGGGATTCGGTCTCTCTCAACTTCTTGTCTGTGCACATGTGTTTTTGTTTATCTCATCTGAAATGGAGATGGAAAAAAAATCAAGTGTGTTATTTATGGGATTCCAGAGCGTAAGCGGCTGACAAGGTGTGTGTGTTTGTATGAGTGTGTGTGGGGTTTTTTTGGGGGGGGGGCGGTTGATGAATTATGGAGAGACTTTGTCAAGAAGTTGGAGCACTGCTCCCTCATTCTCCGGTCGAGGCAATGGCACAACATCAGTCATGAAATTCAAATGGCTGCAAAGTGGAGGTAAAAGGGAGAGACCATTAAGGGCAGAGGCCCGTCGGCTTTCGGCATCTTATTCATCCCACAACAAAGGCAGAGCGGTGGAGGAGGGAAGGAAAAAAGGGTGAAAAAACAGGGTGAAAAGCAACATGAGAGACTTTTAAGTGGTTCTGCCTGGTGGGTACTTTGGAGTGGACCGGGGGGGGGGGGGGTAGAGCTGACCGTTACAAAATCTCATGAACGCTGTCCTCGGGGCAAATGGGCAAGTAACACACTCTACATAAAGCAGACGGGGGGGGGGTTACAGCCATGATGGTGGAGCGTTGAAGGAGGGGGGCTGCTCCAGTTCCCGGGCGGGGGGTTAAAGTGGGCCCTTTTTATTCTTTTTAAGTTGTGGCTCCACTCTGGGTGGGTTTTATTTCCCAGTTTGTTACTGGTGAGAGCTGCAGAGTCCCACCGCTCTTCGGGCATCGTGAGACTGACGCCGCATTGGATGAATTAAAAGGAGCAGAGAGGAAACGACCAGTCAAACAATTGACAAGTCTACTGACAAAAAAATAAATATCTGAAACAAGTTTCATAATCATTTTTGAAGCAAAATGTAAAAAAAACCCAAACCAAAACAAAAAATTGTTGTTTTTTGTCTTTGACGAAACATTGAAAATCTTTTTGGGGCGATTTATTCGAGATAAATAACCAAGAAGGTATTCGACGGATGAATCAATAATCATTAGATGCGGTTGTGGCCTCAGTCAGACGTCGATATGATTCCCCTCCGCCCTTGTCAGGACAGATGCACTCTTTGACCTTCAGGGGTGTTTACAGTGGGTTTCCTCACCAGGAAAACGACACCATTGGTTGAATGTAGGGGCCTCAGCTAACGATGATTTTATCATTATTACTTTCTCACTACTGCCCATCACTTTCTCGATTTAATCGTTGATCGTTTGATTGACAAAATGTTGTGGTTTTAAAAAAATTTCCTGCCACAATTTCGCTCAAGCCTCAGGTGAATTCTTTAAATTAGCTGTTGTTCTTTTGTCTAAAGCTAGATTTCTACGTAAGTGTCCTTTGTCGTAATGAGCGTTTATACTTCCTCGTTGGTGTTGCTCTGCAGTTATATCACCAAACCACTAGTTGTGGCAGCGTTTCGATGCCTCAGTGTCGAGTTTCTTCGCCGCCGTTTTCCACCAGTTTGTAGGTGTCACGAGGGCAACTGAAACCGATGGGTTTTAGTTTTTCCTGAATTTACTGCGACGCAGAAACGAAGGAAGACATTGGAGGAGACAGTCTGTACGATGGCGGCGAAGGAGGGGGAGCAGGAAATGCGACACCACCAAGCCGACCAATCACAGTTCTTGTGGTCCGCATTGCTACGATGTGTAGTTAAATTTCCTTGGAGCATTAGGCTACGGCAAAGGTTTGATGCGGAAACATGAATCGGCCTTAAATCCAAAAGATGGTCAGTTTACAGTCCTGTGTGACAAAGAAAAGCCTCAAATCCTCAGACTGGAGAAGCTGTGACCAGCAGACTTTTGGCGTTTTTCTGTAAAAGCTGAGTAAGGTGATGAATCATCTATTAAAAATAGTTGCTAAGTTAATTTTCTGGCGATCGGGTCGAATCCAGCCTCTGTTGTTTCCTTTTGACCACGACCACGATCTTTCCAGACGCCGACAACAGGACAGAAATCGGTCAGGGCCATGAGGCGTGTTTGTAACAGTCGCGTGACACAGGTTTTGAAAGGCGGTGACAACGTGGTTGTTTGTAGTCTGGGGGGGGGGGTCTCGTGCCCATGACCTAACCCCACACCTTTCTGTCCCGGAAAGCGTCGGAAGTGTTTGGAGACCTTGAGCGTCATCAATAAAGTTATTTATAACCTGTATATCATTATAGCAGTCTGTGTGACGGAGGCATCAAGCCTGTCACTTCATTCTTGTGTCGTTGACAATGTCACGTCCTTGTTCCAAGTTGCATTGTTTCAGTTGGAGCTGAATCAATCGATCAATCAATTGATGGGAAACAATAGCCAGTTTTTTTGGTATCCAATAATCACTCATTTATGAACTTTTTTTTTTTTTTAAGGCAAAATTACGAAACCACCTGACGACCAACAGCCCTGAACTAGAAAATACTGAGTACTCGTGGATAATAAACCGGAGCTACAATGGGTATTCAATTAATCAATTAGTCAGTGGACAGATAAACAAGAAGAAATGATAAGTTATCAGCTATTTTGATAATCAATTAATCGTTTCAGTCATTTTCATTAAAGAAAACAAGTAAAGATTCTTTGGTTTTCATCTTTTTAGATGTGAATATTTTCTTTTTCAGTAATTTTCTAAGACAATAAACTGAAAATCTGTGTTTCTTGAAAGTTTATCAGAGAAAAGCCAAAGAGATTTGAAAACATCACTTTTAACTTTAACGTTTTCACTATTTTCTGACATTTCATTGAACAAACTCAGCAAATTATTAATTGTAAAAATAATCAGCAGATTAAAAATGAAAATAATCATGCGTTGCAGCCTTAATGTGAAGATAATCTGCCTATGTTCATGTTACCTGGTCATGAGCTTGAGATCATCATCGATCAGAGACGCTGTGTCGCCTTTGTTGTGGTTTGATTGTGCAGAACATGAGGCTTTAAATCCAGTTAAAAGAATAAGGAAGAAAAAGAAAGAAATCAGGTGTCATGGCGGAGGTGAGCGGCGAAGATAAATCGCTTTCATCCCAGAACCTGTTTTATCCCACGTCTTGTTTTTTTTTTTCCCCCTTTAATTCCCACTTCTTAACAAATTCATTTTATTTCTTACCCACTGTGTTGTAAAAAGAAAAAAAAGGGAAAACCTGCTGTGCAAGCTTTGGTGTTGATATTCCTGAGCCTTGATTTTTTATTATTATTATTATTATTTTTTTCATTTCTGATGGTAGCAATGAAACTTTTATCGAATTAGCTCATCTGAAAGTACATTTCTATTTAACAGATCATCTTAAGCAGCAGGGGAAAAGGAGGATTTTCTACTCGCTCGAAATCCTGCTGATTTTCGCCACAGTCGCCAACTTAGCATATTTTTTGCATCCGTATGTGTGTGTGGGTATGTATGTTTGTGTAGGTGTGGGTGTGTGTGTGTCTCCTCGGCAGCGGCGTTGGTTCTTAGCGGCTCTCTGGGAGACGATGTGGACTCTAATGAGATGTGGATTGTACAGTAGCGTGACAACAGTTGCGACTGTGTGACAGGCTGAGCAGGATGTGATGTCTTCCTCCTTTTCACGGAGGTAAATTCCCACATTCAGGTCCAGCGTTTTGATGGTATTTAATCAAAAATTCCCTGCCTGTGTTTAATTCAATTCACGTAGGAAGGGTAAATAAACGGGCTCCTCACTGTGGGACTCATCTTGGGATCCTGGACTGTAAATTAAGTAACAGTAATTATAACAACCAACAAAACCCAAAATACCCTAAATGGGAATATTTGCGTGAGACCCCCCCGCCCCCCGCCCCAGGGATTTCCCATCGTGCTCGTCGGACAGCGAGGGCCTGAGGATGGACGGAATCCGAGTCAAGTGAAGGCTGAAATTGGGGCAGAGGTCCGATGGCTGCGGCGCTGCTCGGTCGCCGCTCGGAAGTGATGGATGGGTTTAAATTCCCTCGCTGAAGACCCCCGAGAGTGTTATGGTGTATTATACTAAGTCCAGCAGAGCTCAGCAAGACCTCCTCGTTGCGAAGGGGTCTCCTTCTTCCTCGTCCTCCTCCTCCTCCTCCTCATCCTCATCCTTGTCCTTCTTTTCTGGGGTTCAGTCGCCAACCGAACCGTGACGGCCGCTGAGTGAGCGGAACAAGATGCCGGGCTCCGGTGGTTGTGTCCTGCCCACGCGAGGTTTTGATAAAGCCGTATAAACCGAATTGAAGCAAAAAAACAGAAATAAAAAGAAACACGAAAGAAAGAAAAAACATCCACACACACTTGTGTTCCCCAAATCCTTTGTTTTGTTAAATGCCAGAAACAAAACACTGGTGCCTCTATGCCGGAGAACAAACCAAGTTTGTTGTATGAACCAGAAAAATATGAATAAAAACTAAAATATTAGATTTTTTGGCCCAGCATCTCTATGAATTATGTACATTTTGGACACATTGAATATTATACATTATTGAAAATGTCGGTGTAGGTCTACTACAACTGCAGTCTCCTTTTATGTGGTGGCAGAGGGTGAAGGGCCTGATGTTGTCCCAGCCTCCACCCAGTTTCCAAGCACGGACGCTGCAGAAAGTAAAAGTTTAAACCGTCGGCCGTGGTTGCAAAAAAGGAAAAAGTTAATATGCCTCAAAATTTCAAGGAAACAAACTTCAGCAAAGTTTTCGAGTTGAGTAATTTAAGTTTAAGTTTATCCAACTTATATTTTTTACACTTTTTTTTACTTATTTCAAATAATTTTTTATTATATTTATATAGATTTTTTATTTTTCTCATTTATGTTTTTAACTCGGATCCATTTGCTGTCGTGACATTAAAGTTCGTGAATGATCGGGTTCTTTGCTACGGCTCCTCATTGCGAGCGGAGGGAACCGGGTCGTCCCTCAGGCCCATTCTAGTCGCCGTTCGTGCCAGTTCCTCGGTTCTGGTAACCGGGACTACGGAGACCACGGCAACTCCCAGTCGGTCGCCCCGCCCTATGCCTAGTCCTGATTGGCCGACTCGGGAGGTGGCCCCAGCGTCGTCAAAAACAGCCGATGGTTGATCGGTGGACGGTCCTCGTTCATCTCTTCTGACCAGAGCCACGAGTCCAATCACCACTTCCCCCTCACGGGAACAGTGAGAAACCACGCCGGACGTCTTTTTCTTGGGGGGGGTGTTCCAGTCAGTCAGGGATGGACATTTGTGTGTATAAGGCCAGGAGCCATAAAGTCCAGCTTCCTTCACAGAGCCGCATTTACCGTCACTGGTGCCAGTTTGAATCTTCCGCCTATAAATGAGCTTGCCTTATTTAATAAATAAATAAATAAATAAAAATCGTTTCCTGTGTCCAGTCTTGTTTCACTCTGTTGAACACTGTCAGCAGATCCAGTAACCCGGGAACCCTGACCCTCATCAGGACCACTAGGATTCAGGTGTCCAACACAAAATGGCTGCAGGAAGCCTCAGACCTGCCTCCATCGCGGTTTTAAAAGAGCGGAACGTAGGACATCGTCCTTCCTGTAATTTTTTCATATCAGGAAAGGAAAAAAAGGAGGGATTTCTGGGTAATTTTCTTACCTTGATGCAATGTGTGCAGGGAGGTGTATGCAAATAAGCTAACAAGGTGTCTGAATAACGTAAATCGATGACACAGGCCAGTAGCTCGTCAAACATTTTTCTCAACTGATCTCATGATTAATAGGTCTGAAAGTGGTGATAAAGCAATTTCAAGTTGAAACTGACAAACTAATTACCCTTATAATTATATAAGGTTTATTTCTATAATAATATGGGTCTTTACAGGGCCAAGGGTGAAGGCTAAACTGGGAATGGGAACTGTTTTCCCGCGTTTCTCAGTGAACTGGCTGTGATGAATCCTGGACTTTCAGGCTCCAGACCTCCTCACCCTCGTGGAATTAATTAGCCAGCACCATTTCAATTTTCACTTTAAATGCTGATAATTTCACGTCTCTGAGGCCTAACGAGCTGTAATTGTTTCCATTCCAGTTTGTATGTTTTTTTTATAAATTGTGCCTCGTTGCATATTACCAAACCGATTTGCAATTGATCCACATGTAATGGACAGCCGGTGCAGGTGGGGTGTTGGGGGGAGGGGGGGGGCACATCTTGGGCCTGGGGCAGTTGCCTGTTCTGCCCAGCTTATAATTCAGGGTCAGTCTGGATTATTAGTGTCTAATGCATCAAGACTTCAGCAGCATTTGGTGGGGGCAGGAAAAAAAACCCACAAGTAGCAACTCCTGTCATTTAGTTAAAACCTTGATTTTGTTGTTTTTTTTTGTTGTTTTTTTTAACAAAACACCTCTCATCAGAATCATTACCAACGTGGATTTAATGCTGAAACCTTAAGGCCGCCACCCCTTTTTTATTTCAACCGAGGATCTGCTGAAGCGCTTTCATATGAGCTAAGACACTAAAGATGACCTTCAGTCTGCTAATGAAGGAAAGTGCTGATTGCTGTGTGCTGCTGCGCATTGGAAGCACCTTCATGTGCTCTGATGTGAATTCTAAAGCGAATATCTGAAGGAACTTTGGAGATAAATTTGCTTTTCTTTTGCTTTAATGTTAGCAGCAGGGCTGCAACAACATACTAATTATGACTGACAATCCTCAGAGGTTTTGAATGTTGGTGGATTTGGATACGTAGATGTGCATGAGTTTAATAAGGAGACGTGTGATAAAGCCCTGATAGCATTAGTGGGTTTTCTTGGATTTAGTCAAGGATTAACTTTTTTTTTCTCTGAAGTTAAGAAGTAATTTGAGCTTTCAGCTTATTTGGCTTTTGGAAAAAATAAATTTTTAACATGTCCATAAACATGATGTATGTTGCTATGTTTTACTCCTCTTTCAGCAGAAACCGAGGATTGTTGTCGAATGGAACGATCCGAGTTGTGACCTAAAACAAAAGAGATGCAGAGGGATGAGAGCAAAGCATTTAAGCCAAGACATGAAGATAATAAAGCTAAGAAAACAGAAGTTTACCAATTCAAAATATCAGTATGTCCCAGTCAATCCATCACCTATCCATGGATCCCATTTACACAGGTGCCAGTGTTGTGGTTTTCTACCAGAAGCAGTAATTTTTTTTTTTTTTGATCCAGTTTTAAGACACATGATTCACTTTATAGATCTTGGTCATTTTCACATATTTTCTATAGATGAAGGATTTTAATTGTTGGACATCTGAATCTCAAGTTGAGTTGCTATAGCAAACCAAGCAAACGTTGGCAGCAACTCAGCCCTCAGCCCCCCCCCAGTTTGGCAGCAAACTATAAACAGTCCATTTTAATTCCAGTATTTTCGCTATCTTGTGGTTTTAATTCAAACCGAAAAAAATCTGTGCAGCTCACTTGTTCGAATTGTTGGGGTTATTTTTCTTTCAATCATGAGGTAGTTGAGCGAATCTTTAGTTTGAGAAGCCTCAGGCTGCGAGGACAAAAGGGATAAAAGGATAAAAAGGTACAATATATATGTCTCATCATTCCCACTTGCAGACACTTAAAAACAAGGGTGAAGTTCTTGTTTAAAACGAACGATGGCTACAGTGATGATGTTTTTTTTGGGGGGTTTTTTCCCCGATCAATATTATACCAGGTATTTACGGCGAGCCTGCGGTGTCACGCTGTTTCCAGACACTTTTCCCGACGCTTTTCCCGACGCTTTTCCCGACCCTCTGAACCGGCGCTTGCCTTGGCGCGGACGCATCCACCGAGTTTTTCCAGAAATTCAGGGAGAATTGAAAAAGCCTGTGGTGGCACCGAGAGTGGACGTCGAGATACGGGCATCATAATGCGGCAAGCGCATTTTCCATTAAAGAAATCTCACGATCTGGCCTGCCCGCCCCCGCCTCTTGGTTGCAGGATGGGCAGACGAAACAACTCTAGGTTTTGTTTTGTTTCTTTCTTTAACCCCCCCCCCAACCGAAATTCCCTGCAACGATCAATTATTAGCCGGTTTATCTCTGCGACAAGTGGACCATCCTCTTTGGGGCTGTGTGTGACTTTTTACAAATAGTGCTGATATGCCTTCTGTGAGCCAGCTCACCCAGGGGAGTACCGCCGCTAACACGAAGCCCCCCCCGGCTTAACTCCTCTTCCCCTCTGTCAATAGGCACAGGCGAGCAGACCACCTTTGGAGGAGAAACTGAACTTTATAGCACAGCTCGGGGTGTGTGGGGGGGCAGTGTGCAGTCAGAGCTGCCAGGAGTTATAACTCCAATAATTTGGAAGTTACCTTCGCTTTCACTCGGCTGCAGAGCCTCCATGACTTAAAGCTGCACATAATCAATGTTTTCAGGCTAACAATGGGTTGGTTGATTATGTGCAATGTTAAAAGTGACAAAGCCATGGAAAATCATTCCCCCTGCTCAGCAGTTTCTGCCCCCCCCAGCTCATTGCTTCGGGTTTTATGGCCCACGATGCTGCAGTCCCGGGGCCTACGTCAGCCTCCTCTTTTCAGGCAGCTCTTTTCAACTAAAAAGAGAAAACCGTGTGCTAACAGAGGAAGTCGGCAGCTAACTGGTGAACACGGCGGAGCATGTGTCCGCTAAGGAGCCAGGTGTTTTTCTCAGGAGTTGGTGGAGACCACAAATGGAGCTAAAAGGAGAGTGAATATTGGACAAGTCTAAACGAAGGTTGATGTTTTGCTGTTGATTAAATGTTGATTCTGGGTTTAGAGATTTAAAAAAAAAATTTATTCATGTATTTATATATTTATTTTTTGGGCTGCTCGGCAAAATTGCAAATATTGCTCTACTGAAAACCAACTTTCCGTCAGAAAACATCCTTTTAAACATTCTGGTTTTACTCTGTACAGATTGTTCATCGGAAACAAAAACAGTTTTGGCCAATTTTAAAATAAAAAAAATTAGCGTCAAAATTTGTATGCAGAACTTTATTTGATTTAAACATCTGTGACTACTGATTTATCCATCCCCAAAGCTGAAGCTGAAGGAGAAGTTCATGTTTCACGCAACAGCCAAATAAATGTACTGATTTTACAGTTTGCTATTTTGCATAGATTTAGCCAATGTAGTGTAATCTCATCTGCAGGGCTTTGATTGGTGGAAAGGTGATAACAGGAAAAAGTCACACAACCAGGCCGATTTTAATTGTTGGAGGAAATGTTAAGGCCAATTTATTCTCCTGCGTCGAACTTAAGAAGTAGCCTGATGTGCAGCTCCCAAAAAAATGTAACTATGCATGGTGGCGACACAGATGACGAGCTGTGATTGGTTGGCTTGGTGGCGTTGAATTTCCGGTTTGACGCAGAAGTATAAATCCATTATAAGTTGAGGGCAGCGGTTCAGAGGTCTGGAAGAAGGCTTCAGTAACTTCAGTTACAACACTCCAGGACATTAGAGGTGCTGTTTTGTGGGCAGATCTCTGAGGATTTGGGCTTATGTTGGGAGTCATTTTCCTACAGAAGAATAAACCTCATCCCCATTGGTGCACCCCCCCCCCCAAACCATGGACTCCGGTATGTTTTCCTCCAGGATTTCTCTGCATTTTGCATCTTTCTACGAAATCTTTCATCTTCCCGAGCTGTCCAGTCCCCCCCCCCCCCCCGTCCCCCCCAGTACAGCCGACACGGCCGCCTTTATTATCCAGACGATGTGTTACAGCTGATGTGTGTCAAAACGTGGCATTCAGTGCGATGGCCAAAAAAACCCTTCAATTACAGGACCTTCTTCTGCTTTGTCTTCTACGTACCTGCTGGCGAAACATGGGCCCAAATGTAATTGGAGTCTTTGAACAGCCGCTTTCTATCTTGCACTTTGCTAAGAAGGCAGATTTACAGCTTTGACATATTCTTTTATGGTGGACTTTACTGTACTCTGAGGAATATTTTGTGACTAGGCCACTTTTTTTTCCAGTTCTTTCCCATAAGTGATACTTTTTCGGTGACCTTGGTGCAAACTGGGACTGTCCCTTTTTGTCTTGTGATGTTCCTTTTTTACCTGCAGTTCAGGTATGTTTTTAACCTAAAAGTCACTCGTTGAAGGGAGGGTATTAAATTTACTGTGACTTTAGAGGGGAAAAAAAATTAATCAGGCCAGTGCCATGTCGTAGGAAATGAGGTGAAGTGGTTCCATAGATGAAAAGGAATCTATGGAAAGGCAGAACATCCTTTACACTGTGCTGGTGCTAAAATGCAAAATATTAAATCCAAGGCAAACTGCAGGACGTCTGCTCCATTCTATTGAAGATGAGCCAAGATATAATAACCATCTTGGATAAATTATCACATAAACATCCCTTCAAATCAGATTTTCATCATTTGAGCCAGCGTTCACATTCATAAAGTTGGGGGGGGTGTCCATTGTGTTGTGGTGAATTTTTGAAATGCTTTTAAAGTCTTCGTAATAACTATTAAGGACAGATTCATTTCAAAGATTTCAGAGATTAGGCCAAAAAAAGATAAAACATCAGCCTTCAAAACCAAGCTGGCGGCAGTTTCGCTTGTCCAGAGTCAGAGAAGTCGACTCCTAATGATCCAGCTGCCAACAGGAGCTGTAATTGTATTTTCTGGCACAAATGGAGCACAGAAAAAAAAAGAAAAAAAAAAAGATAAACCCTCCTCCCCTCTGGCTCCAACTCTACCTTTTCATCGCGCCACCACGAACCGGCACAGTTTCCTATACACCGGACGACCCGAGCCCCAAGTTTCGTTTCAATTTCAGACCAGTTGTGTCTGCAAAAAACTAATAAAACACGGATCTGAGCACAAGGCGCAGACACGGTTTCCGAAATGAAGCTATCCCGTATCTGGTCCTGCTCCGGAGAGAACGGGGGACTTCACATGTGGGCGAGGACCAGGAGAAACCATAATTCCGGCGCCACGTGAGGAAGCCGGTTTCCTTGATGCTGCCGTCGCTCTCGTCGCAGCACTTTAAATCTGCGCCGACTGTGGCCACTCTGCTGCTTATGAACACCCTGCTGTTTGTGTGCACACACGTGTGTGTGTGTGTGTGGGTGGGAGTATATCAGGCTACAAAACCACCAGTGTACATCAATCACTTTCATATAATACAACTCGTTTAGACCACAGATTCCTGCTGGGGAAGGATGAAAAAAAAAAAAACTAATCCAACTGGAGGGGAAAAATGGAGAAAAGTTCTACAGTTTGTTATTTTACTCGGGGTCAGCACAGGACATAAATAAGGTTCTCCGACGGGATTGGGCATCTCTATTTGGTGTGTGTGTTAGGCCAAATTATTAAGTTATTGCTGAACCGTAATAGAATAAATAATTGGGGGGAAGATAAAATGGCAACACGGTGAATTGGTATCTTTTCAGAAGAATAAACCAACCCACTAACCCAGGGGAAGCTGGAACCTACGAAAGCACCAGTGGCAGGAGAATCGCCGTCGCTTATGGTAAACATGTGAAAAGCCCTAGTTACATGTGCGAAGGGGGAAGACAAGACCCCCGTGCCCCCCCGAGCCCCCCGAGCCCCCCGAGCCCTGGGACAGAGACCTTCATTGTTTGTTGTGTCTCTATCTGTTTGTTCTTTTTGTGCCGCCGCTCAGGCGTAGAGGCCCCAAGGTCTTTTTGCGCTGTTTGCTCTAAACCATTCGGCCTTTTTGAAACCAGAAAAAAAAGTAAAATTACTACTTGGTATTACTCATTGTAAAAACCCCAGTGTGTAATTGCACTGGGTCCTATTTGTTTTTTTTCCCCAAACGTTGATGGGTTTTTGAAGCAGGAAACCGGCGCTATCGGACAATGCAGCTGAAGTTTTAGACTAAAAACATGAGCCTGCCAATGATCTATTGTCTCCCTGCACTGGAGTGAAACATCCATCAGTTTCTGTCCATTGTGGTATTTCAGGTGATCTCGTCCGCCAGAGCGCCGATGGAGCAAATATCCTCCGCGCTCCCAGCGCTTGTAATATTTCACGAGTTGAAGCCGCAGCCGTTAAAAGGTCAAAAGTTTTTTCTTTTTTAAGTCTTCATTAGCGCGGTAAAGTTCTTGACAGAATGGGGATCGTGCTTTTCCTCCCACAGTTCTTGGAGAAACAAACATTGGACATTTCATTCCTTATATTCCCGCCGACGCCACAGGCACTATGATGCTACGGGTGAAGCAGATGACGCCCTTTACTAGCTTCGTTCTCCTGCGCTCATTCTCCCACCGTCGTTCTCCCTCCTTCCTCCCTCCTTTGTTCCCGCCTTCGTTCTCCCTCCTTCCTCCCGCCATCGTTCTCCCTCCTTCCTCCCTCCTTCATTCACGCCTTCGTTCTCCCTCCTTCGTTCCCTCCTTCGTTCTCCTGCCGTCGTTCTCCCTCCTTCCTCTCCCTCCCCCCTCTCCCCTTCTTCCCCCCCCTTCGTTTTCCCCCTTCTTTCCCCCTTGCCCCCCCTTTTTTTGCTTCTTGACTTTCTTTGCTCTTTGCGCCGCTTCTGCTGCTGCCTTTTCAGTGGCGCTTCGGCCTGCTGCCGCTTCTTAGGTGTGCAGTGTTCGCCATGTCGGGTTTTGGCTGTTGCATACGACAACATCTGCTACTTGGCGCCGGAGACAAAGGGAGAAACAGAGGATCCAGGAGAGTGTTGTTAATTTCTGAGCGAGTTTTGTTCATCTCTGCACAAAATGTTGTGATAACCCATCTTTTTACGGCAGGAGTTTTTGAGACGTTTAAAATAAAGGACCAGACGCTACAGCGGACCTGTGACCTTTGGCCTATGGCCTAAAACACAGAGGAAAGTGAGGCCTCGTCCAGTTACCGAGGGAGATGCCGTCGTTTTTTCTCTCCTCCACCCTCGTGTTTCTGCTGCGAGTGTTGCTGAACATATAATATTGTTGTGTAACATCAGAGCAGATGGCAACTCAATAGGTAACAGCAGGTAGACCCCCTCCCCCGAGTAGCAGTAGGATGTTGAGTAGCATCTAGATGAACTGCTCCAGTCACAAACGTTCTTGCAGCCGAATGATGGCAAGTTCCTGTGTGGGGTTTTTCTGTCGTTGACGGCGACGTTGACGTTTCAGGTGGTTTTAACTAGTCGTGGCTCTGAAGTTGAATTTGCGTCGACCACGCGTTTCTCACCTTTAAAACGTGGCTGATGCGTTTGTTCTTCCTTGGCGAGACGGGGTCCCCCCCTTCAATTTCGAGATCGAGAACCGGGTCGGGCTGAGCCCGACTTCTCTCGGATAACCATGACCCGGGAGGCTGGGGATCCTCACGGGCACCACCCACACGCACACACACACACACACACTCTACCTGCGCTCGGTTTGATTCAGGAGATCCTCCTGCCAATGCAAACGGCGCAGGAGTGTTGTCATGTGAGAGACGCGTCCCTCACGTCGGCTGTGATTCAGCGGCGCGTCGCCAATACGGATGTGCATCACATTATATCTGCAGCTGACTCTGTGCAACCCTTGACCTCTGCTCTCGGGCTGCGTGCGTGCGACGACGCCCGGAGAGTTTCAAAAGCTGTGTTTTCAGTCAAAGTCAAACGGTTCCACAACATACTACTCAAGTCTACACAAAATCCATATGGTCAGAAACATTCCTGATTGAACCTTTAAAGCCTTTTGCTTAATCAGCACCATACTTAGGCTCCCAATCAATGTAAAGGTGGGTGGAGGGAGGGGGGCAGCTGGCCCAACAAATTAAGGAGAGTGAGTTGTGTGAGCTGCGCCTGGGCTTCAGATAACCCCTCGCAGCGGCTCGGTTTGCCCCGACGGGCCTCGTTTGTGAATAACGGGGCTGACGTGGCGGTGCCTTCGGGGGGGGGGGGTTCCTGCCGGGATGTCGAGAGTTTGCATCAGTTGTTTGTTCTCGCAGTCCTTGATAAAAGCTCGTCGCCCTCACCTCCTTCTCAGTGACTGACAGAAAACGCCTTTTCAAGTCTGGGGTGCATGTTTTGTTTTTTTGTTGGGGTTTTTTTTCCGGAGTTGGATCCTGCCGCTTAACGAAGAAAGCCGGGGTGGTTAAGCGACTTCGCCCCTTTGGTTAAGCTTCCGCATGGCGTGGCACGCCGTTTTGTGAGCGATGGAGGCGGTGTGGCAGGGAAGCCCCCCCCACTGACCATGTCAGTCACTGCCGTCGGTCATTCGGTCCACCCCGCTGTCTTTGGTCTGGGGAGACTCCAAAGTGGAAAAGCACAAACTGGGGCATCCGTACTTAGGATACCCCCCCCAATAGTGTGTATGTGTGGGACTTGGGCCACATCAACTATTTATGCTCTGCAGACCGCAGCCCCATTCAGACATACGTTCAAAGGAAGAGTAACCAGCAGTCATTATACAGCTTGTAGTCATTATGCAGTATTGTACATTGATCCCCCTCTCATTTGCAGGATGTGTACTAGTTTGTATATTAATAAGTGCTGCAAGATACTTGGAAAGATTGGGGATTATTAGTGATGCGCCGTACTGAGCACGCTCAATATGTCATTTGCGGAAGCAGGTCAATTATTAGAGGGATTATTTTTCTAATCGTAGCGGATAGATTTGAGGTATAAACTGGAATTAGTGGTGCTGTACGTTGGCAGGAATTCAGAATCTGGGTTCAGCGCTAAACAGCATTGATTTACTAGAAGGAAACCTTATTTGTTTGGCAGGATTACGGTTGATGCAAGGTACACAAAGCGGGCAAATACAGTCTATGGCCATGTTGTTAGGAACCACCTTTGTTTTGAAGTCACAGAGGGAGGTGGCGGGGAACCTTTCAACGTAATGCGGCTCAGTACAACGCCACCTCCCACTTAGACCTCAGTAATGAACGCGATGTATAGTTAGCACCTTTCTCATAGCGTCAGCAAAAAACGAAAATTTACAAGCGCCATAAAAAAGCAGAATTTACGGCAGAGCTGTTGCGCCGGATTACATTAGATTTGCGCAGGTGGTCCCTAATAAAGAGGCCGGTGAGTGTGAGCAGGCCAAGAATCGGGGTTGAGGGATGTTCAGGGTCGGAAATGGCCGTAGGCAGGAAGAGAAGCTTAAACGACGACGACAGCGATCCAACAAACGGAAAGGGGGGGGGCAGAGGTGAGGGCCTGACAGGGGAAGAAATGTTAGTAGATGCGGAGGAACCGGAGGCAGGGGAGGACGAAGCAGCCGTCACCATGACACCGGTGCTCGACATCACTGCTGTGCAGCTCGTCATGGAAACGAGAAAACACTGTCAGGCCTTTGTTCACCATTGTATTTCTCTCAGAATACCACAGAGGAGTTATTGGCCTCATGGCAGAAACCAAGGTGCAAATAAATGTCCTATAAATATCCTCTTCAGCTGGTGCTAAAACGGCCACCTCTGTGTTTACTCACCACTCGCAGCCCTCTGATGTCCAACCTTAACCTACTTTATATGGCAGTTCGACAGAAAATACTCTGCCTCTGCCAAGGCTGCACAATCCTCTTGTTTTTCTTAACAGGAAATATTAATACATTCTCGATTCATATCTGCAAACCAAAGTCCTGTGCTGATATGTTAAGGTTTTGCATGAGCGGTTGAAGATTAACTGAAAGCATAGGTTCGAATTGGGTCAACATGAAAGCTGAAACAGGTTTCGCAAGCCGTAATGGTTCCCTTTCGCTCATACTGGACATTGGTAGATCCTGTCCCGATGCTCTGTCAGTGTAAGCGATGGAGACAAAATCCACAGTCCTGGTTTTCTTTTTCCTGAGGCTAGGGTTTGGAAGACTGAGTCAAATCATTGAGATATTTGTTGGTTTTAGTATAAAATTACCTTTTTGGTTTTTTGTTTGTTGTTTTTACATAGTGTTTCCCCTTTGAGCTTAAGTATGGATAATAACAAAAAAAGTGCAACAAAAAACTAACTGCTGTGATGTACAGGCGTTTTTAAGTTTCCAACCAGGATAGAGGGCGAGGGCAACAACACGCTGCTCAACCTGGTGTCAAATTGTTCTTTAAATGCATCATGGTGCTGTAGCAGCACCCATATCCTTCCAGTCATTGAATTTTATGTGTCAGAATGTGTTCAAGAGCCATGGTCGGTATTTTTATTTTATCATCTCATGGTTGATATCCTGTACAGGTGCTATGCTTGGGCTCCAGGAATGTGGTTGGCTGGTTGGTTGTTGGGTTCATTGGCTTGTTGGTTGTTGGGTCGGTTGGCTAATTGGTTGGGTTGTCTGGTCTGGTTGGGTGGGTTGGTTGGTTGGTCTGGTTGTTGGTCGGTCGATTGGTTGGTCTGGTTGGTCTAGTGGTTAGTTGGTTGGTCTGGTTGTTGGTTGGTCAGTTGGTCTGGTCTGGTTGTTCTGGTTGTTGGTCAGTCGGTTGGTTGGTCTGGTTATTGGTCAGTCGGTCGGTTGGTCTGGTTGTTGGTCAGTCGGTTGGTTGGTCTGGATCTAGGTTGGTCGGTTGGTCTGGTTGTTGGTCTGGTCTGGTTGTTGATTGGTTGGTTTGGTCTGGTTGTTGGTCTGGTCTGGTTGTTGATTGGTTGGTTTGGTCTGGTTGTTGGTCTGGTCTGGTTGTTGATTGGTTGGTTTGGTCTGGTTGTTGGTCGGTCGGTTTGGTCTGGTTTTAGGTTGGTTGGTTGGTCTGGTTGTTGGTTGGTCGGTCGGTCGGTTGGTTGGTTGGTTGGTCGGTCTGCCTGTTGGTTGGTCGGTTGGTTGGTCTGGTCTGCTCAGTCTGGTTGGTCCCTAACACCACTGGATGAACTGCCATTAAATTAGGTTCAGACTTTCATGTTCCCCTCAGGATGAACTATGATAGCTGCTACATTCCTGACTTGTCCTCAACATTTCTACACATCCAGTACGTTGGTTTATGGCCAAATACCCTTAAAAAAATAATGTTCCATCTCCAAGTCTCCTGGCACATCAACACTGTCGTGTCATCATCTGCAGCGTCAGCATTAAAATGGTTTTTGTGAAGCCACACAGATCAGCTCTTAGTCTTGTCAGTTGATTTGTCTTTGCTCTCTCCCTCTTTTTTTTTTATTCAAGCTCCGAATGGGCCCATTAGTCACTACTGGAATATGATAAACACTTCAGATCTACAGTACAACATCAGGCTAATATTCACAAAAATGCTCTGGTTAAGCTCAAGCCCCAGATTTTAAGAGACTGCATCCATCTGCCTAGGAACATTATGGCAGCAATTTAATCAATTAACGGATGAAGAAATACTATGATTTCGACAACCATTATTTATTATTATTTTTTTTTTACCCATTTGACAACGGCCTTGGCCAGCGCTAGGACTTTCAGTTCTGTTCAGTTGTCGTGGGTCCAGCTTCGGGTCCTCGAGCTTAAAATGTCCACACGTCCTCTTCCTCGGGCCTTTTTGAACGTGGTTGTAAAACATCGAACTCTGCATCCTTCCCCCAAGTGATCGTCGGATGGCATGTGGACGAACCCAAAGGTCGGTGTTAGAAGCCGTGGTCACATTTGGTGCGTAGCGGTGGGGAGAATTCATTTCTTTTCCTTTCCTTTTTTTTACATTTAGTCGAACAGCGTCGGCCAACAATCGGCGGGCTGAGGTCACGGGGGGTTGGTCAGATTAGCCGTCCAGCCTTGCCCATTAGGGGTCAGTGAAAGGGCAGAGTAACATTAAACCTGAGAGAAAGAAGCCCGTTAACCCCGAAGCGTCCCTTTTGTCAGACAGGCTGTGGCGTGATTGGTGATTCACATGGTAAAATTTTTTTTTTTTTATTCTGTAGCCATTAGTTGATGTTGTTGACAATAGTTTGTGTGAAGATGAGCGTAAAAAATGGCTTTTTGTTGCTGCTCAGGCGGGTCCGGACCCTTTTCGGCTTCCCTCTCTGCGGGGCGTTTTATTTTCCCTCTTCCCACAGTTGCTTTTTATTTTTTATTTATTTATTTTACATTTAAATAGCTGCACTTGCGCAGTTTTTTCGAATGTCAAGGGAAACGTTATCTTACTAACATGGCAGCGGGGTTCCGCACTTTGAGATGGGATTTTGCCCTAATTTAAGAGATTGTGCCATTTTGGTGTTTTGTTTTGGTTTTTGTGGGATATATAATGTGTATGCATGGACGACGGAGGCTTTTCACTCGCCCCATCGGGGCCAGGTCTGTCCTGCAAGGCAGAAATGCTTTCTCAGCCCCCTCTCGCACACACTGCGTTGCTCCTGAAATGCTATTACTTCATTGTCCTTGGTATTAAGAAGGGAAGCTGCAAAAAACCAGAAGAACTTTTAGGTTTTTCCTGAGGCTGATTATCCACTGAAGTTCAAGATATAAATGGCCCCAGGAGCCAAAGACATTAGAGCATTAGGGGTTATAGGAGGCAGGGCGGGATGCATTCTGAAAATTATATTGCATCTTGCATCTTACAGATTTTTCTTCTCTGTCTCCCTCCACACTGAATGTCAGGCTGCAGCCTGTCCCCGGTGACTTCGGTAAACAACCCAGTTGCTGAGAGTCGGCAGTTTTCTGTTTCCCCGGAAAAGTTTCGAACATGAACGACCATTGCCATAGAGAAGTGGCGGTTGGGTCCAAATTGCCCCAGTTCGTCGTGGATGCGCCGGTGTGGTTTATGATGACTGTGATCGCCAATGCGCAGGACCGTATCATTTCATTATGTGGCTGCAAAAAAAAAAAAAAGAGACACAAAAAAGCCGGCTGTTATCACCCTCGCTCAAACAGGACGCCAGAGGAATCCTCCTCATCGCGGATTCAACGGCATCCAGCTTGACGCGTTTACCTTACGAGGACGTACCAGTCGTGGAGCGTCGTCGCCAGCACGCCGACTTGACGAGGCTGTTCTCTGTTTTTCTTCTTGTCAACAAAGCCCGTTAGAGTAGCAAAGGAAAAAAAACAGTACGGATTATATCTCACCAGTGTGTGTGTGTGTGTGTGTGTGTGTGTGTGTGTGTGTGTGTGTGTGTGCATATCAAAGTCTGGTTTATCTTATTCCTCTGAGCCATAGATGCTCCATTGCTCCCAAAAAACAGTTGTTTTGACTAAATCCCCGCAAAAAAATGCTTTTTAGTGAAAGTACTGAGCCTTTTTTTTTTTTTAATTAAACCATTTATTTGTGAGTTTTGAAAGAAGAAACCGACTCATTGTTGGTTTAATGTTGCATTTCAACAACTGTTTAACAAGCATCCTTAAAATTTCCCTTGCTGGAATCTCTGTCGCCATTTTTCTTGATGCTCTGAAAGCTCAGGTTCCGGGGGGCAACTGAGCGATGGCAAAGCTTCAGGCTGTGGAACAAACCACCACATTGTAGCCACGGTGGCTTCGAGGACGAGGTCACCTGGCGGTGAAGGGGTGGGGCCGTTGGTCAGGAACACTTGTCGGCGTTAGCATTCGTGGCGAATTTCTCTTCGATATCGCATCCATTATGGACCCCCCCCTTTCATTTATTAAGGTGCCGCCTGTGACATGGGGCCGCAGATTCTCAGGCACGGAGGTGAAGTGAAGAAGGGTAAGAAGGATATTGGGAATGATTACTGACCCCCCCCCCCCCCCGTTGGTCTTTTGTGAAATTTTTTTGGATAATAAAAGCTAAAGACGATGACCAGACTCAACCTTTAAGCTCTTTACACCGCGGCTGTAATGAGCTATTATTCTTATTAAGTTCCCACTTTGTAGATTTCTGGGCTGTGTTTTGAAAGTGCAACAAGAGCTAATATTCAAAATCCTTCCGCGATGAAAGGCGAGATCCCCTCAATCAACGAGAGAGCGGCACTTCCTGAAGATGGAAGGCATGGAAGCAATCGGTTTATTGAGCGGGCTCCATGACCGTCGATACCGCCCCCCCCCCCCCGCATCCTCCAGCTCCCCTTTCCGCCCATAGGTGACCATTGATCAAGGCGGGATGAAGGGTGAATGGGCGGATTAGGGTGATTTCACAGATTGGTGCATTGGCAATTGAGTATGGCTCCTAAAAGACACTGTGAACAGAGAGAGAGAGAGAGAGATGGAGGGAGGGAGAGTGAGTACTGGGTCACTGAGGTCATTGCCCACCCGCCCCGTGTGCAGCACATCCCGCCGCCGCCGCTCGGACTTCCGGGCGAAGGTGCTGTGGCGGCCGGCACCATAACAGTGCAGATTAGTAAAACCACTCTCTTATTAAAATTACCCCGTTATCTACAAACAAGTAATCTCCCTTTGCTCAAAGGTCATCATCTGGTTGTGAGATGCCGAGCGTCGGCTGCGGGTTTATTTGGGTGGGGGGATAAATTAGTTTGACTGTGCTCATGATTTATTAAATGCGTCTGAAGATAAGAGGATCCAACGCCGTCGAAGATCTGAGGTAGTGTCATATTTCTTTAAACCATTTAATTAATTCATTAAAATTCTGTTATGTCGCAATAGGATGTTGACCCAATTTTTCGCCCCCACCATATTAACAATTAAGGATCGTTTAATGGGTGTTTGGTCGTGTATGAGCGTGTCTGGGGGAGGGGGAAGGTGGGGATTTTTGTCCCGCCTCAGTTGCAGTCAAAGCTCGGCGAGGAGAGCGTGCAGCAAGTTGTGGCACGGCGGGGGCCAGGTATCGGCCGCAGACGCCCTTGCTGGTCGGCGGCGGAGGAGGACCACGGGCACGTTCTTGGCTCATGTGTGGTGGTGGTGGTGGTGGTGGTGGTGGTGGTGGAGGTGGTGGTGGGGGGGGGGGGGGGCTTGGCATTGGCATCGTTAATTAAACTGGCGGGGTTGACGGAGTGATGACCTTCTGTTAAGTGTTTGTTACAGGAAGTGGCCACGGGATGGATATTTCCATTGTGTCACGCACAAGGTCCTTCCAGGGATGGATCTGTTTGCAAGTCAGAATTGAGTTGAGTAAATTAACCTGGAGCCCCAGGGGGGCGGGGGTGGGGGGGCAGCTGGGGGGGGGGTCCTCTGCTGCAGCCACAGTATTTATCCCCATCGTTTGCCTCAAACTCCTGGTCTTTGTGTTTGCACTTGATTCTTCACTGAAGCGTTCGATTTCCTCCACGACTGCGTCCGTACGTTTTCGTCGATGATCCCTGCAAAATAATATTAAAAGGTCCTGGTAGAATTTTTACATCAACAAAGATTCACAGAATCATTAAAACAGGGACAAACCGTCTCCATGCTGAACTGAGAAGTGTTCGGTATCGTCCTTCTTTCAAAGATACTTTTTGCAAAAATTCAGTTGCATGGTTTTGGGTTCAGTTGCGGCCAATTCAGCTGATGGGACGTAAACACAAAGCTGGGAGGCGGACAGCGGGGGGGGCATCCTCAGAAAGGTCACGGCTCATGGGAGCATATCGGGATGATCGTTATCGCCGTTATTAGGCTGTTTTCCATAACCGGCCTCCTGAGTTAACCACGCTTGGAGGAAGAACACCAGGCGGTTTGTTTATAAAACATAAAAAAATCAAAAACGCACCTGAAAGGTTGTAAACAAAATAAAACAGAAACCAGACGTAAAGCAAAGAGATGCACTTCATCAAACGACCTAAAGCAGCGGTGGGGAAACAGTGCCCCCCCCCAACCCCAGGGGGGGGGGCTGAAGTTTTTCCTTTTTATGGGTTTTGTCAGATGTTTTGTGTTGTTTTTCATAAATATTCAGTTGATTAAAGATAAAAACTTTAAAATACGAGGCTCACGTGTACCCCAATAAATATCGTCTAATAAGATGTCGTCAAAATGGTGTCCTGATATTTTCCATATATTCCCTCCGTTCCTCTTCCTAAAGTTAAACCCCTTTAGGCAAAGTCGTGATGTGTGATTGTGGGCTATGTAAATGAAAATAGACTCAACATGCCGATCGGTGATTTGTGCCTCAGAAAACAAATCGGTGGCTGCTGATAACACACCGCGGTGGCGGCACATTAACTCAGCCGTAAATGGAACGGGCCCTTGTTTGTTGTGCGTGACTTACACAGGAACAGCGTCTCCACAGCCACGGCGATGGGGATCCGTACTCCCCACCATGAATCCACTGTCCCCACCGTCCCCACTGGGTTACGGCTAAAATACCCCCCCCCAAGGGAAAAGGTAGAGTTCTTAAGTTTTGTTTGTTTTATCGGCCAGTTCTGAAATCACATCTTGTTTACTGTATAATGAGCAACATTTACCCCCCCCCCCCATTTTATATTGTATGCATCCTGATTTTTTTTGTTGATTTTTTTTATTTTTTTCCCTGTACATATTGTTTCCTGGAAAATTACCACTAGGGAACAAAAAAAACAAAAAATACAATGCCTCAATGATCCGTGATGCATTTTTATTGATGCGAAAATTACTGTTTTGCGAGTCCACACCCATCGGTGATGGAGCTAAAGTCTGAAGTGTCCAGAATCCCGATGTACTGCTGACAACAGAGTGGGGGGGTAGTGAGTGAGGGAGCAGGGGCATGATTAAGGACACACAACGTATGATAAAGCCGCCTTTTTTTCTTTCTCGTTTGTTTTTCTGGCGGCAGGCATCTGCCACCCGCCATTACAGCCCGAACCAGATTTAAAAAAAAAAGAAAAAAAAGCAGAAGACACAAACAATATGGTTTATCTAAGGCGAGAGGAAGAAAAACGATCCGTGACAGACCCATAAATGTCTCATTAGAGGGAGGGAAGAGTTAAATGTTGGTGTGAGTTGGCAGAAGCGTCACCAAGAAGTTTGCTGCCTCCTTCGGAGTATTTAGATCTAGTTGGTCGATGGGGAAAAAAAGCCGCATCATTTGCAATTTTTATTTTTTTTTCTTGGCCGGCGTTTTGTGAATTCGGCTGGAAACTCATTGTTTCACGTCTGTCCCCGCCGGCGGCCCCCCAAAGACTTCCAGTCTGGAGGTTTGTTGGGGTTTTTTTGGTTTTTGATTTCTTTTTTTTTGAATAGTTTACCGGATTCCTCCTGTGAAAAGATGTTTGTTTTGTTTTGTTTTTTTTCCCACATTTTCTTCCATTTCTCCTCCTGGAAAAATAAATTTAAGGATTATACTGTAAAAGGAAAATCTAAGAGAACAGAGGTGTATTATTTTTTTATTTTTGTCAGAAGTGTTTGTGCGGGGGGGGGGGGGGGGCAATCTGGGCAAGATCCGGATTTGCGCACAGCCTGGGACACGCTGACCCGGCCGTTTCCCGACCGCTGGTTTTTAATGGACTCCCACTGGCCGCCGAGTGCCTCCATCTCCCGCGCCGGCGCCCCGTGTCCCCCGTGTCCCCCCCTTGTCCCCCGTGTCCCCCCCGTGTCCCCCGCGTCGCCCCCACTCCCCCCACCCCCATATAAACTTGTAACGCCGGTGTCTGTGCCGCGTCCTGGCAGCTCTGCCTAAGCTCAGTGCCTGACAGCTCTGCACGCTGCAAAGGAAGGAGAGAAAAAGAAGAAAGCGTCATCAGCGCCGGGGGGGGGGGGGCTGTTTGACTAACAATAATAGTGTTTTTGGTTTTTTGTTTTTATTGATTTGCTGTCGCTGTGAGCTCTGCCTCTTATGAGAAACAATTTACACGGTACACACGCATTATTATGGCGTTCGGAGCCTCTTAGTTCCACGGTTCTCACGCTGTCCTTTTGTTCTTGTTTTTTTTAACATTCTTTACATGAACTGTGGCGATTAACAAACAAAATGAACAAATGGTTGGAGCTCAGGTAAGAGCCCCCGCCGCCCGAGCCCCCGCCACCAGAGCCCCCGGCCGCCCGAGCCCCCGGCCGCCCGAGCATCCGACGGCTCCGCATTATTCCCGATCTGATCCGGGGAAATATCAGATGGAGGCCTCCCAGCCGTGCGTGCTGACATTGGAATTAATTTTAGATCGCCCCCCCCCCCCAAACACCCCTGGCAGCTCTCAGTGTCCTCTTGGCCGGGAGGGGGCGGCGGTTAGGACGTCTGTTGCAGTGAAACTACCAGAGAAGAAAAACGAAGTGGGGAGGGATGAAAACTGCCACTTCACACCTGTCAGTGCAGGTGTCCTGAGCCCCCCCCCCGTGGCTTGTCCTCGTGTCTCACCAGTTTCAAAACAGATTGCGAGGATGGGTTTTTTTTCTTGCTCGAGGTAGGATGCCGTTTGTTCCCAGGGGTAACATTTTTGGCTCCTTACCCCTTGTTTGAGCTTCATGTTTCCAGGACACAGAAATATTTTCCTCCCTTGCTCAAGGAAACGCTCTTTGATAAGAGGAAAATTGAAAACATGGTTCGAGAACTTCCTGTTATTGTTGTATGTGACTGTGAAGTGTGTACACGCTCATCCAAGATGGCTGCCGCCACCAGCTATTGTGGTCACTGTATTCAAAAGCCGAAATCAGCCTCGTTCGTTGTGTTGTACGGGTTCAGGAAAAAGTGAAGCTGAATAAAAAATGTCTAATGCTTCTTTCAAAGTAGCTGAATCTGTTGCAGAGGCATTGACATTAGGTTCAGCTTAAGTTTAACTGCAGCAGTGTTGAGTCTTCTGTTGAGCAGTGTTGAGTCTTCTACCATGACGTGGGTGTTGTATCCGCCAGAAACCTCTGATGTCAAGGACTTAGATTTACAACCAGGACGTGGACGTTAACTCTCACCGCCATCACACCGCTGCCGGGCCGTCAACAAAAACATTCATTGTGCAAAAACTTTGGAGGACGCCGGTGCCTCACTGGGCTGTTTGGGATTCATACTGACAACGGAGGGAAAAAAAGAATAAAGTTTGTTTATAATTTTGTCAGAAATTTCCATCTGCGTCGCGTCCACACCCCCCCACCCTCTCTTCCTGTGATAAACGTAACGATAACAGCGTCTGTGAAGGTAAAAATTCATGTTACCTTAAATATTTCTTTTCTACTGCTGAGATTCATCCCCTTTGCCCGTTGTTGAGGAGGAGGATGAGGGAAGAGAGGAAGAAAAAAAATGACAGCTTTGGTTCAGGCTGACGTTCCTCCTGCTGCTGCCTTTTATTGTTGCATCTAATGTTTATGTAAAGCAGTGAGTGATATTTTTGTGGAAACAAAATTGGTTGTATCAGACTCGCACACAGACACACACACACACGCACACACACACACCCACACCCATGTCGAGCCGTCGGTTCCCTGATTGGCTTTCGCAGCGGCGCGTGTGTGTTCCCTGCTATTTTATTTTATTTTATTTTATTTATTTATTTATTTATTTTGCATAAAGTACAGGGGATCTCTACTTTGCGGGGCCGTTTCCCCCCTGACGCACATTCAGCCGCCGTCTGCGGAAAACAACCGCCGCTCCAGTTTTTGTATCATTTGCATTTTCAGAAACCTCCACGCGAACGTCGCCCTCCCTCTCGATTTTTCTTTTTCTTATCACAATGCTGATGTTGTTTCAGAGCCGGTGCCTCGTATCACTTTCATCTCATTAGTGCCCCCAGTGGTCTGTTCGGTGCCGCTCTTGTGAATCACGGTAATTACATTTATTTTTTGTTTTTTCCTTCCGCGCTGGTTTATACCCGCTCGCAGACCAAACATATATTCTTCGTTATTGTAAAATTATGTTTCTTTTTTTTCCCCCTTCCAAACCCCTTTTTTTGAGAAAGAGAAAAGGTCTGCTGAAAAGTCTGAAATGATCTTTTCATGCAATTCTTTTATTGCATGAAAACTTGCAAGAACATCTGAAATAGACAGAACTCCAGAACGGTGGGCAGAACAAGGGACACCTTTAAGATGAGGGAACCAAACAAACAAACAAACTGTATGTTGGAATATTATCAGCAAAATGTGCTTAAAGGTATTAAAGGTACTCGCTCTGAAGAAGTTTGGCCCCAGTCACCAATAAACGAGTACACCTCCTTAGTATATCTGATTTTATGAGATTTTTAATACTGATGCATTAATGCCACAGCAGCATTTTCCCTGTTGCAGCTGCTCCAGGTGGGGCCGGTTTGAACCACTTTATTATACACGGTTAGTTTAGCGCACAGGCTTTAAATGTAAGGGGTTTGTTTATGTCCCCTTGTTTTCTGTAAACTCATCATAGGTGCATTAAAAGTAAAATTCAGTTCAGTTTTATTGATATAGGGTCAGATCATAGACGTTATCTCAGGGCACTTTTCATATAGAGCAGGTCCAGACCAGACTCTTTATAGTTGTTATTTACAGAGACCCAATGTTCACACATGAGCAGGCCCTTGGAAAAACTCCCTTTAACAGGTGGAGACCTTGAATAGAATCTGGCTCCTGGTTTTTTGGGGGGGGGCTCGGTGCATCATGGGAAGTCTGGGCCTGTAGCAGCATCTCAGTCATAACAGTATCTAGTAACTGGAGCCGTCAGAGTGAAAAGTGGCATAAACAGCCAAGCAAAGCAGTGACGTGCTGGAGTGAATCCGCCTCCTGCCGCTGCCTGTGACGGGACCAGGTGCTGCTGATTATTAAAAAGATCCAAAAAACATCTTCAGTCCTTGATGGCAGCTTGAACTTCTGTCCTGTTCACATTTCTCCATGTTACCAGTCATTGGCGTTATGTTGTTGTTTTTCTTTTTAATTTTGCAGATTTTTATTTTAGGGATTCTTGTCATCTTCCTCTTCCAATTTCTGAAATCACTGCCCTTTTTTTTTTAAAGGTCAAATTCTGTTCCTCACCATCTCTCTCTCTCTCTCTCTCTCTCTCTCTCTCTCTCTCTCTTTGCTCCCCCAAAGGACGTAGGGAGGAAGGACCATGGCGCCCGGCCGGGGTTCCCCCCGGGCCCTGCTCTGGCTTGGCCTGCTAGGTCTCACCGTCCCCCCGGCGGCGCCCCTCAACCCGGACGACCCCAACGTGTGCAGCCACTGGGAGAGGTCAGTGTCTCTCCTGCGGTCGGGGCGGGATTAACGGCAGCTCGAACCTCCGCGGTGAAACTAATGGACTCCGTGCCACAAATCACAGAGCCGAGGGATCGCCGATAATCAAAAGTGGGGGGTGGGACTCGGGGGACACACTCAGGCCGTAAATTGCGAGCGCCAGTAACACGACCGCCTGAGTGGTCACGCGGCTCACAGCGCTCTGCCGAGTAAAAAGCACGATGTCATTTCTTGAGCGGCTCGAGCGCCGGTGCCGTGATCCATAATCTCCCGGTGTAATCAGAGGGGATTGTGGGTATGGATCTTTATCTCTGACGACTGTTGACGTCTTCACTCCTCGGCGTCGCCTTGGTGACCTTTTTATTCATCATGAGTAGGGGGGTAAAAAAAGCCCAGGAACAGGCTCGACGGTTATCGTTACAAGAAAATGACATCGGACGTAGATAAATCAAGGTTAAGTTATCTGAGCCTTATTGAAAATCCTGGAAGTTTGTACTTTATAGAAAAATAAAAATAAAACTGGAGAAGCTCTCAGAGGGAATCGATTCCTTCTAAAAAAAGAAAAAATGAAATGTCTCCACGAGGACACGTCGTGTCCCTGCCTGTCGTCCTGGGATCGATACCTCCCATCCCCGGGACCCGGGTCTCAAAAGTGAATGTCTCTGACTCCAGTCACAGGAAAAATTCACCTTCGGGACGTCAGGAGCTTTCGGGAAATATTCCGTCCTGCCCAACTGTAATATTTTCTCCGAAGCCTTGAGAGTAATCAGGAAAAAAAAAAAAAAAAACTTTGAATTTCATGTTTTGAAACCGGCCGGTTCTTTTAATAATGACACGCACTCGATTGCGATTTGGAGCTGAATTGTTGGTGTTTTTCTTACCTTAAGTGTCTGGAGGCCTCGTGTCAAGTCCAAGTTGTTTTTTGATTTGTGTGTTTTTTGATTTTTTTCTGTCTCCGTAGCTATGCGGTGACCGTGCAGGAGTCCTACGCTCATCCGTTCGACCAGGTCTACTACACCCGCTGCACCGACATCCTCAACTGGTTCAAATGCACCAGGCACAGGTACGGACCCGGCAGCCACCGGTCATTCGTCATTCAGTCTCCTCATTATGCAGAAAAGTGTCTGTAAAACGCAGAAAAGGCGGTGAAAACCAAGGTGATGTTCTCGGTTCCTTGTTTTGTCCCGACCCCAAGAGAGTCGATGGAACCAGATGGAACCAGAGGAGAAAGTTTGGTGTTTTAAACCGTACAGGAACATTAAACCACTTTTTAAGTGGATTTAAAACTTCAGAAAGACCAAAAGTTCTGCTCCTGTCTCTCTGTCATTTAATCTCCTTATGTCCTGTCTGGACAGGATCATGTCCTCTAAGGTACTGAGAGAATATATGTGCTTTACTTTGTTCCCTTACTGTAAAAGACGCCACAAGCGTCCATGATTAAATAAAGCTTTTACAGACATGCAAATATTTAGCACAATTGTGGACAGTTAAATGCATGTAGAACGATTCTACTTACCTTCATAGCTCAGGGACAACATCGATCTGGAAACTGCCCCCCCCCCCGGCATCTCGTACCTGGCCTCCTCGTGCCTGAACGTCCGTCGGGGTATCAGCCTCGACTCCACATTCAGCCTTGTGGCCGCCAGTTTAGCTTCTCCGGCTAAGAGCCGAGTCATTGATCTTCAGCTGAGCTGTCAGAAAACATCAGCGTCCTTGAGCGCGGGGGGTGGGGGGGCTTTTAAAAAATGTAACATGAAAAAACATAACATATTTATTTTCATCAAACTCCGCCTGTGGTAACATGGCCGAAGTTGTTCAGATAAATTAAACCATAAATAGAATGTTCCTTGCGTTGGACCGGAGAACGCCGTCCCTCGCTCCGTCTCTGTCGAGACGTAAACGTCGTCCCGGAGGCGGATGGGGGGGGGGCGTGATCGACACAACACCGGCGTCCATAACACAGAACCGGAGAGAACCGCAGAAGAGCGGCACAGCATCGCAGATTAGATCACAGCAGCGCCGCTCCCCTGACGGGTGGAGATTAATCCTCCCTGTGTGTGTGTGTGTGTGTCTGTCTCACCTGTACAGGATCAGCTATAAGACGGCCTACAGGAGAGGTGTGAGGACCATGTATAGGCGACGCTCTCAGTGCTGCCCGGGTTTCTACGAAAGCGGCGACCTGTGTGTCCGTAAGTCAGGCTCTGTTCTTTGGTACCAAGCTAAACATTCATGTGAATATGAAAAAGGCGATAAGACAAGGTTGCGCTACCTGTGAGGTGTAGAACACCTGGAAAGGTGAGGGCTCAGTCACAGGAAACCCAGACCTCAGGGACTTTATCCCACTTTCACTATGGCTGATAAACCAGCATGACATGAGATCACATAAAACATCACTCATTCATGATTTCAAATTAATCTTTAATCTTGATTTTTCTGTGTGTGTATATATATATATATACATATATTTATATATATATAAATATATAAAATAAGAAGTAGCTATACATGATTCTTTATGCAAAACACATATCAGGGTCTTTACGGAGAATTACATCATTTGATATGCGTCAGTTTAAAGCCGTCGCGAAAACACGCACACAGACGCTCAGAGGAGGTTGTCATGGTAGCAGGGATGTCCCGATCCAGGGAGGAGACGATGCTCTTCTGAGAAGTTTACACGTCAGAAAAATAGGACGCCGGTTCTGGACGAGCTGACGGGAGCTAATCTGCTGCTGGTGTGTGGGTTTATGTGGGAAACCTGTGTGTGTGTGTGTGTGTGTGTGTGTGTGTGTGTGTGTGTGTGTGTGTGTGTGTGTGTGTGTGTGTGTGTGCGTGCGTGCGTGCGTGCGTGTTTGTTACATGCGTGTGTGTGCGTGTGTTGCCCTTGGTTTCATGAGCGCTGTCTGACGGTGCTGAGGAAAGATTATGCTCCCTTAGGAGATAGAACATCACTCAGCGTTTGCACTGCAATATTTTCTTTTTTTGTGAAAATCTGGACCGAGAGGAGGAGGAGGAGGAGAAGAAGGAGAAGGAAGAGGAGGAGGAGGAGGAGGAAGAGGAGGAAGGAAGTGGCTTCAGCAAACCTAGTTTACCTCAGGGTCCGAGGAAAAACCAAAATTAAAAATTTGGACCAAATTGCTTGTGATTATACAAGATCCCAAAGCTCGAAGTGCGACAGTCACTCGGAGCTTGTGTCTTGTGACCACTTAGTGTTGCTGTTACTGTATTTGATACTTGATTTTGTGCTGGAGGGAGATTTTCTAAGTCCTGAAAATAAATCCGATATAAACGACTTTGTTTATTTTTAGACTGAACAAAAATGCCACTGTTTTCAGCAGAAGTTGAAACATTCCTCTCCTCTTCCATAAGTCGAGTAAAGCCGCTGAGATGACATCGTGGATTCACGCCAGACACGGTGGTTATAGACAGAAACTTCCTCTCGGAAACCAGCCGGATATGAAACATTCCCGGCGCAGGGGAACGTGCGGTCTGCGTAACGTCTCTGCAACAAAACATAATCATTTTTCCTGTCATCTGCGTTGTCGTTTTCAAAACACACCCCCCGTCACACACACACACACAGATTCAGCTCACACTCATTTCACACAGAGAGCTCCCCCCTCTTGGTTCTGCCGAAACTGCAGCACTTCTCTCGCAGAGAACGGCGATCCGGACTCGGCCGCCACCCCCGTCAGCTCGCTCCGGGCCGGTTGTCCGTCCACGCTTCCGGCTGCCGGGTTCTTTCAGGGCCCGGATCGATCCAGCTGCGTTAGAGGTGGATCCGTTTCCGCTCGCAGTTCGACCACAGAGGCCTCGAGCCTCAGACGGGCCGCTAACGAGGAGTCGGACACATTAGCAGGACACGTTCAGCCTCAAAATGCATGAGGAGACCGTGACCGGCACTCGGCTTCGTTTTCTGTTGGTCACTGAGATCAAACAATATTTCCTCCATGCAATTTTATTTATTTATTTATTTATTTATTTATTTATTTTCAGCTCTGTGATTTCTCAGCCAGAAGGGGAAAAAAACAAACATGTTTTCTCTCAACCAAAATGACATACACTCACAAACACACGTGATTCTTTATTTAACCGTGAACTTTAGCCTCCTGCTCCTGCTCTTAATTGCTGGGGACGCGCCCCCCTGAAAATCTGCATTTCCGCCAGACCAATTTAAAATGACTGACAGGGGCCCCGCTTCGGGCCCCCGCTCCTCGTTAGGAGGCGACAATGCCTCTTCATCACACACTTCACGCTTTAAAAGCGGCTAATTTGGGATGTCCTCGTCGATTTTTACTGATCCCGGATGGTGTGTGTGTGTATGTGTGTGTGTATTTTTTGTTCATTAGATACAATCCGTCCAAACCCAAAAGGTTTATCTACAAAATATGAGGCAGATTGTTCACGTTTCCAAGCCCCAGTGAGGCCCTGCAACATTAATAGCGA
>CM029118.1:2825000-2980000 GCA_016859345.1 Istiophorus platypterus
GCTCCTCTGAGTGTGTAGTGTTGGATTCGCTCTCTTTTTTTTTTTTCCATGCTGAAGCTTCTTAACCCGGGTCAGGTTTCACCAGTGAGTGTTTTTTCGTTGTCGTCCCCGTGTCACAAAACACATCGCCAGACTCAGAACAGCCTTTAGACTAATCAGCTTGTCATGGTTAGACTCGAAGAAGGAAAAGGAAAAAGAGGCAGAAATCAGACCTTGATATTGGGCTTTTTTTTTTCTTTTTCTTTTTTCTTTTTTCCTTTTTGGTGTGTACTGTTCACCATCCTGAGTTAAAACCATCTCATCTCACTTTGTCATCAGAAGATGTCCTTTCTACCTCTCGGCCCACAGCCGACCTCAGACATCTTCAAACCTTCAACATCAAGTATCTGTCTTAGTGGTAATGTCAGTCAGGGCTCCTTCATAAACTGGAACAGGTAGCTCTGATTCTCCAACCACTCATTTGTGTAGAAGCTGTTGGTTGATCTTTTCCACCACTGCGTCCACATTAGACAAGAACAGGGAAATGATCAAACATGATAATACAAGTTACTGTGGCTCATAGTAACACTAGTGAATTTTTATTTTTATTTTTTTTATTTCCTCAGAGTTGTTGTCTATGCCGGCAGTAAAACGATTTTCTGTGTCGTTTGCAAAGCATCCGACTAATGGTACGTCTGCTTCTTTCAAGTATTTTTCCACTCCACCTCCCTTTGTCTTGCATGTTTTCAAACTTTTTTTTTTCTTTTTTCTTTTTGACCTTGGGTTTTGTTTTTTGTTTTTTTTGTTTTTTCCACATGGCCCTCCAGCATTCCAGGTTTCCGTTATTCTCATTTTTATTTCTTTTTTCCTAATGATTTCAAGTTTTTGTGTACCCATACGCTTTGGACTCTTACTTTTCTAACACTACCTGACATTCTCTTTCTAACCAGGGTTCCCACTAGTTGTTAAATTTGAGGAAAATGTCAAGAAATTTGGAAAATAGGGAATGTCAGCGAATTTTTACAAGTGAAGCTTAAAATACAGTTTAAACCTGTGAGGAAAAACTCTAGATATCAGCAGGGAATTATTCCCAGTTCAAAGTGTTGCATTTTTTTTTTTTTTTTTTTGTTTTGGGGGGGGGCGTCTTTTACATCAGGTCACCTCCGGATGATTAACAGAAAAACATTTTACTTCTTGTGCCAGTTAAAAACACTCAGCATTTCAGACATTCACTGCAAGACTTGCATGTACCGTTGGCATTGTATTCTGTTCATTCCGGCCAAGACAATTTCCACTGTGAGACATTTTTAACAGTATTATTTAGTGTCTGGCAGTTCATTAAAGTCCACTTGAGTCCAGTTTAAATCAAGAGACTCATCACTCGTCTACTTCCATTTTCATCTCCTGCAGCCAGGAGGATGAGGACAGGATCAATTAGTGTGTTAACGTGCACTCAAATATTCAGGCTGCAGTCAGATTTCTGCAGTAATCTGATTACTTTAAGCTTAATGTGTATGTGTAATGTCATCGTACGAATGTTCAAAGGAAGCTGCCGATGGGATACAGCTTCACAGACGTTTGCTTGTATCTTTACAGTTAAATCATTGTGCAGATAAAATGGAAATTCCTTGAAAATAGACTGAACACACTTTTCTACGATGGAGGACAATATGTTTAAAAAAAAAAATAAAAAAAAATGGTAAAATATATGATGCACATCCAGCCTGAGTCTGACTTAAGCTTCGTTTGGTTTCAGCTCAGGTGATCTTGGGTCTCCCACTGCTCCGTTACCACTGGGACCCAATCTCCACTTTTATGGAAAGCCTCTGATTACAGAGTGACTCACTCGGCAGATGTAACAGTGGCTGCAATGGTTACTATTGCTCTGCCCCCACGTTTGTCAGGCTGAACATGGAAAAAAATCCCTGTTCTGGTCCTGCTAGAGGAGAGTTGGGTTGGTACCGGACTGATCAATCTGGGCTTTGTGTCTCTTCGTCATGTTTACACAAAATATCATACATGATAGGGATTTCTGGCAAATCTAGACCTTTTTCTAAGGTATGTGGTGAAGGAGAAAAGTATTGAGACGTTAGAACCTCAGCAACACTTGTAGTATAAAGAAGGACTTCATAGTGAGACCAGTGCATATTGACTTTTGGGCTCTGCTTTAACGGTGGTGTTTGCCTGTCAAATATCCAAATGTTTGATTTTTATTATTGTGGTTGATATTTAAATGACTACCTACACAAAGAGGTTTAATCAGGTTAACCAGGATCAAGAGAGTCAACCGGTTTTAAAATTAAACGGCCAGTTTGAATAATCATTTCTGAAGGTCAACATCAAAGGTTTTTGTTACATGAGCCCTCATTTATTGAAGGGGCAACTTTAATGTGGCTTTTCACTTCCATAAAGTTTGGATACTTGCAAGAGACAAAGGAGGTTTAGAACTGAAGCAGCAGAGGATGTGATATTCTGATGTTTGATTCAGTGCAAAAAACACTGGATCCTACATTTTGAATGTAAACTCAGTAGTTTCTTTTGTTAGATCTTCTCTGATTAGTTAATATTTTTCAGACGTAAAGCCCTCAGTTTGTAATTCAGGCTTTTTGTTAAAAGTTAGTCCCCAAGCTGAGATAACCCTGGTCTTCTGGAGGCCATTAAACAACTGTGTTCACAGGCTGAATAGTGCAAGTAAATGGTCTTAAAAAAAAATTGGTTTAAGTGTCGGGAGTCGAACTCTCATAAACTAGAATGGCACTCAGTACAGCTCATACCGCCGCCAAGACGAAAAATTTCCCCATCTGGCAGTGTTATGGAAAGAAATAAAAAATGTTCCTGGATCCTTCCCTTTAACCGGATCTGCACCACAAAGTAATGGCTCCTTCACCTGGCCCAGGCCCCATCCCTCCACCAAGTTTGGCGCAGATAAGTCTGCTACTTTTTGCCCAATCCCAAACAAACCAACAAACAGAAACGAGTGAAAACATAGTCTCCTCGGTGGAGGTAATAATAAAAAAAGATGAATGAAAAAAAAAGAACCGTGGCGGTCCCTCTTTGGAGCTGTAATAGCGAACACATCCATCATTCCCTCCTTAAACCTTTTGAAGCTTCATCTCCCCATCGGCGTTTTCATATTTTTAAAAACCAGAAGAAAAACGTAAAGAGAATTATAATGGAGTTTTGCACTGAGCCAAGGGTGGGAACCCTGTTTAACATCCTGCATACAATTATGTAAATTGGTCACCATTACCCAATAATTCAGTTGGTTTTTTTTTTGTTGTTTTTTTTTAAATTTCCAGTGGATAGATGTGTGTGTGTGCGTGTACGTGCGTGCTTGTGTGTGTGAGAGAGAGAGAGAGAGTGAGTGAGACAGAGAGAGAGAGTATGCGTGTATGTGTTTATACACTGTAATTACATAAAACATACACACCTGTTGCCATCATTTGCAGAGGATGTGAATTGAGCTCATTGTTAAGTCGCCACCAGCAGCAAATGGATGTTTAACCCTTTTCCTGTTTCCTCTTACCTCAGCTTCATCCCTGTCTCCCTCGGCAACGTCAACCTGTAATTCGTTTTTTTTGTTTTTTTTGTTTTTTTTTTTATGAGGTCCTGTGAGTGAGTGTGTGTGAGTGTGTGAGTGTGTGAGTGTGTGAGAGTGTGAGAGTGTGAGAGTGTGAGTGAGTGTGTGAGTGTGAGTGTGTGAGTGAGTGTGTGAGTGTGTGAGTGTGTGAGTGTGTGAGTGTGTGAGTGAGTGATGTACTGTTCGGCCACATCCGACTGAACCGGGATCAGCTTTAACCGGGGAAGGGTTAAAGTGTTGTTCCTCCCATCTCCTGTATCTGCTATGACAGAAACATCGGTCAGTTTTTTTGTTTTCATTTTCCTAAGCATAAACATTCTCTTAAATGGTGCAATGAACAGATGTGGTTGTCAAGTGTGATGGAGGAAAAAAAAAGGGGGAATATTCGTTTTCTAAAGATGACGTCTAATGACTGTTCGTGGTTACGAGTGATTGTGTCCACTTTGCTGTTTTTATGTTTTGTTTTTTTGTTTTTTTTTTAGATATTATTGTAGCAGCTGGCACCATGTTGTCATGAAACTTTTGGCTGTACACTCAGCCCTTTTTAAAAATGTTTTTCTTTTTTTCCCCCCGTTCCTCCAGTGTATCTTGGGAAAAAAACGACTGCTTTAAATGGAAGCAGGGGCCAGTCGGGTTTTTGTAAATCTTCTCATATTTTTACATTTGGATTTAATAGCAAAGTTGAAAGTCCTCACATGCATATGAAAAGATTTAATGACTTTTTGGTCCTTTTTTTTATTATTCTTAATCTTGGTGTGGCCTCCTGAGAAAGTACACTCGAGTTCATCGTGTTTCGCTGGCAAGTGTCCGTGAGAGTCGACCAGGGCTATGAGGCGTCAGTCAGATCCCCCAGATTCCCCTTTAAAAGAAATTAAAATTTCACATCACCCAACAAAATCCAAAACTTCTTGTTAAGATGCAAACAAAGCATGAAAGCTCATTCAGTACAACTCCCACGCCCTATGTTAGTATGTCCTTTGTCTTACATATATCATTTGCCACAGGGACACAAGATGACACGTCCGCCATAGCGGTGGCTCCACCTGTCTGGAGCACTGCAACAGGTATGACGGCTCCCCCACCCCCACCCCCACCCCCACTCCCACTCCCACCCCCGCCCCCAACCACCCACCGATGCAGCTTTGTGTTGGCACCGAACGTCCGGCTGCAGCTTTGTGTAAACAGTGTCGAAGGCGGCGTCACCGGTCCAGATTGTTAGCCAACGTGGACACGAGACGTATCTGCATATTCAGCTGTTGCTGTGGTGTTTCTTTGGAGGAGTGGCTGCAAGAGTGTTCTTCGTTTTGGGCTCTGCCGCTTCCTGTTACGTCCCGTATCACGCTTGCTCCTTTGTGAGTCGTCATCATGAATTGGGTCCCTGTTATTTTTGAGTAGTTTACAGCTTTACAAAGTGATGTTGAGATGCTGCAGAGGAGCAACTTGATGTTGTTATTTTTTTGTTTGTTTGTTTGTTTTCAGCGTCCTGTCCAAAGCTTTGCTGAGGTGCTAGATGATTTTATCTCAGAAAACTGCCTGAGATGACTTGCTGCTTTTCTCTGATCTTTGGCTGTTTGGCAGCCAGGATTGAAGCTGTTGGCTGCCTCTTTCTTTTTCGACAATAAAAAACCATTACACACAAACACACACACACACACACACAAACACCCACAGACACTCACACACACTACTATACTTCTCCTCCCTCCACTTTTCTCTTTGCTCCATCCTACCCTTTCTCTCCAAGCTCTTATTTCCCCTCTCCTCTGTATCGTGCTTCCGTCCCTCTCTCTATCCCTTCTTGCTGGCTTATATCCTATCATTTCATATCTTTTGTATTGCTCCTCCTCCTCCTCCTCCTCCTCCTCCTCCTCCTCCTCCTCCTCCTCCTCCTCCACTGCTCTGTCCTTCCTCGCTCTCCCTCTTCTTCCTCAGAGCCCCTGGAGGAGCACCATGTGGCCCAGTTGTTGAGGCGTTTCTCCACCGACCTCAGCCTGGGCCGCTACCTCTCTATGGACGGGGCGCTGGCCCACCACCTCCACCAGTGCTCCTACCACCTCCGCCTCTTCCGAAACTGGCTCATCTCCGGCCAGGACCCCCTAGAGTACCTCTACGGTCAGCCCCTGGCCCCGCCCTCCATGCCCCCAGCCTCACGCCCTGTCCAACCACTGCTCATGGTTTAGTTGGGACTGTGCTTGTTCTGTGGTTGACTCTCATGCTTTGCCTCTTGGTGTTTCTGCATGCTTGCCTGTCTCTGTGGTTATGCAGATTGCAAGCTGGATTGGTGTGAGCCGTTTGGGATTTATTGGGCCGTTTATGTAGCCATGAACAACTTCTATCCTCCCCCTGCAGTGGTTTCAGCCCCCACCCACCCCCCCTTTAATCTGTAAACCCTCAGAGTTTGTAATTCTATTTTTTTCCTCTTGAAGGATCATAGATTCTTAAACCAACATGTCTTTGAATTTAACTGTAACAATATATCAAAGTCTTGCTGCAACTATCAGTTATGTTCATTATCTGACTTCTATAAAATGATAGAAGATGAGGATAAATAACAATGACATTTTCCCAGAGGCTGAGCTGACAGCTTCAGATGTTTTATTTTGTCTGACCAACAGTTAACATACAAAATATAATGAGTTTACTATCAGAGAGGACTAAATAAACTAGTGAATATTCACGTTTGAAAAGATGAAATCAGCCTGCTTCAAACATTAATCGATTATCAAATTAGACTTACTGTCTTTTCTTCTCAGCTCTAATTCAAAGTTTAATGGTTAAAAAATCTTTACTGGCAGGTGACTT
The DNA here is from genome assembly GCA_016859345.1 of Istiophorus platypterus. Taxonomy (NCBI): domain Eukaryota; kingdom Metazoa; phylum Chordata; class Actinopteri; order Istiophoriformes; family Istiophoridae; genus Istiophorus; species Istiophorus platypterus. Next base: position 2,831,362 of record CM029118.1, read on the forward strand.
TTCTTGGTTTTTCTTTTTTGTTGTTTTTTTTTTTTTTAAGCGACATGTCCCCTTACTTCTCTGGTATTTTATAAATACAGTTAAAACATTTCTCATACCACACTGTTGTTCCAATTTAGTAAAGAATTAAACTAAACAAGACATCCTGAAGCTTAAAGTCATGCAGAATTTTAAAAATGAATTCATAGATTCATATGCCAGATTAAAAGGATCCCAGGCAGCCAGTGTAATGAGTGACTGTTACTGCCTAACACACATTTTACCAATATTTGATGCTTCACAGGCTCTATTTTTAGATTTTGTCTTTTGGTCTGTCTCGCTCTCATTAGCTGTTTAAAAAAAGGCAAAACAAATACTTTGTTTCAAAGTTTCATACAAATAACTTGTGCATTTATTAGAGCTCCGATGCACCAATGCAAGACAAACTGGCATTACCGGAGTAATTATGTTCAATAGAAAAGAGCAGCACAGATCATTTCCATTTTCACTGTTGACTTCCGATTGAGGCTCTGGATGGGAAAAAAAATCACCCTGTGTTCATCCTTGCAGGAAATTTAATTATCGCAGCAGAGGCAGACGGGGGGAACAATAAGTAGTTTAACCAAACAACAAACCAGCAAACAAAAAAACCTACAAAATACCCACAACCGCAGACGCCCACTAGGTGTATTGACATACTGCAGTGATTGCGAGGCAAACATCTGGCAAACAGCAGCAGAAAAAAACTGAGATTCGGTTTAACACGGTCTGGTTGGGCTTCAAACCTCAGTATCAAACATTAAGGCATCAAAAATCAAACAATGTTTGGTCAGATTCACAGTCTCGTTCGCTTCTTTGATCAGACCTTGCCTGATCTACATCAAGACGTGTTTCCAATTTTAGACTGTTCTTTCTTTTTATTTTGGCAAAATTCTTTCACAGCTTCTTGTGTTAAGACAACATTGACAGGTTCGGTGCATTTATAATAAAGGTTTTGTAGAAAAACACATTTTCATCCCTCAAATAATGAAACAAGTGTCATTTTGACATTAGTACTAAAAACATCAGTTTTTCTAAACACGTTATATTAGATGTGAGAGGGAAACATACATTAACTGTACATTTCTCCACACACTGTTCACAAATCAACATAATTGCATTCAGTGTCATATTTGCAGTGGGTTGGGACATATGAATATTTACAAGCTTAATGAATATTTACAAGCTCTCAAGCCACACATCAACAGATTTTGCGGTGGCACCATCTTGGCATTAAGATGTCTCAGTTAAAGATTAAAGATTTGTTTTCTTATGCTTCCAGCTTAAAGCAGTTAAAACATCCTCAATAGCCTGCACCTCACAAAAGGACTAGAAACTGGTTGTTAATCTATATCACGTTCAACTGCATTTGGAATCGGCTGCCGTGTTTGAGTTCGGTTTGAATGCCAGTCCGCCCTCCTTCCCGACCTTAACCAGCATGCGACTCCCGCTTGTTTGCTGTACACGTGGCGTACTCACACCCCCCCCTCCACCCCCGTCGCAGATGAACTCTGTGAAACATCCTCTCTGGAGGGTTTTGAACAGTCGGGGTTGAGCTGCGGTTTGACGCTTTGTGACTGTGAACGGCTCTGGTGAAATGCGGCTTGGTTGGTTTGTGAACTAACAGCGGGCGAACCGATGACGCGTCGGGCCCCAGCCGTGGTCGTGGACGGCTTTGGCCGCTATGTGCTGCCGTATAGGGCTGCAGCCTGTGCGTGGCGGGTCTGACCCAGAAAGGGTAGGCGTTATGTTTTCTGAGATCTGCTTGCTTTTTGCAAATGGTCGCCAGACATCCAGGATATGTAGACCTGTTAGTCTTTGACTTGGCGTCATGTTGTCTTGGCGTTCAGCATGGGTTTTTTTTACTTTCTTTCCTATTTTTTTCTTTTTTTTTTTTTTTTTTTGCAACTTGCCTGAGAGGGGGGGGGGGGAACAAACCGTTGAGGCTGGCAGGAGTTCACAGCCGGGGTGGGGAGGGGGATTAGGTCCCATTCAGGATCAGGATCTCAGAGCACCGCGTTGAGGCGTAGTTATACGGGTGGCATTGGTGCGGTGGCGTCAGGTCTCAGCTGAAGCGGGTTTCTGCCCGCCCCTCTTCCGACCTCCCGGTCTAACCGAGGGCTGACGCGCCTGCGGGTGTCATGTCTCTCCTCTTCCGCAGGCTTCGAAGGCTGCTCCATGGTGCCCTCCATCTACCCCCTGGAAACGCTGCACAACTCGCTGTCGCTGAAACAGGTCAACGAATTCCTCACCGCGGTGTGCGAGAGCGCGGGGGACCCGCACACCAGGACCACCAGAGGTTAGCAAGAACCCAAAATATTCATCTGGTTACTCATAAACCCCATAATCATTGGCCGCTTAATATGACCTTCGTTTCTGTTGTCTTTCCCCTGCAGCCCTGTCGGCCATGTTTGACACACACAACCAGCCGTCGGTGGACTCGTACATCCCCCAGAGGGTCCTCTCTTCTTCCATCTCCCTCAGATCCCGTTCTGACAGACCTCCCTGGTGTGAGTATCGCAGCAGTACCTCGTTGGCGCCTGGATTTGACATTTCTAGGTCGGCCTCCTGCGGCTGTCTCAATTTCAGACGTTTGTGGATTATTTATGGCTACACCCATCGCGGCCTGTTTTTTTTTTTTTTTTTTAAATGAGCTCACAGTTTAGTGCCTGTTACTACTGTTTGACATCTGCAGTATCAAAACACAAGACTTTGGTCTTTTCTTGCAAATGAAATCTAATTATATTTGGTGGTAGATATTTTAGATAAATGAAAAAAAACCTTTATTTTTATATTCTTATTCCCTCTCTGTGGGTGTGTCTTCTGCCTCACAGACAGCAGCGGGCCATCCAGCACCGTGTCCAGTGCCGGGCCGTCTTCTCCCAACACAGCTGATACCTCCCCACGTTTCAGTTTCAGCGAAAAGATCGCCCTCACCCCTCAGAGCAGCGAGGAAACTCACTCCTCCCAAAACCTTTCCACTCAGCCGGCGCCTGCCGCTGGGTCGCAAGCCCTCGACTCGACTCCGAACCCCACTGAAATCCCTCTGACTCCAAACAACTCACCAGAGGACGAGGACGTCGCTTGTCCCCAGCCAAATGATCCCGAACACTTGCAGGAAGGGCCGGAGGCGGCTTCTGCAGCCGAGGATCCTCCTGTGTCGGACCCTGGACTGAGGCCGCCCTGCTCTGCGCTAGCTGAGCTCGCTCTGGGTCGGATGGAGGGTTACTGCCTCCCGGGCTCCCTGCCTGTGCTTCTGGAGCTCAGGGAGAGCAGCAGCGAGGCGGGCTCCAGCTCCCAGACGCCCCAGTCCCCTGAGGGACCCGACGAGTTCTTCGACACCCAGGAGTCCATGGAGTTGTGGATGGACAGTCCAGAAAGCCTCCCCCATCCCGACATGCCTCTGGAGGTTGGAGCCACACACAAAGCAGAGCCGTAGGGTGTAGAAAACTACAGAACAACAGCTCTGCCAGGAAAAAAAAAACTACTGTGGTCACATCTGTAACTTCACAGGCATCATCCATGTCATCAATCATGAGCAGTGAGGCACTGAGCCACAGCCAATCAGGCCTCCCCTCTCCTCCAGCTCCATGACTTGTGTGTTGAGTTATTATGGGCAGCTGATCCTCACACTAGGCCCAGTGCTGGAGAATCATATGACAGTGTCACACGTGCTGTTCGTTGCCTTTTGGGAAAGCGCCCTGGTGACAGGCCGTGATGCCGCCGGGCCTCCTGTGACAAGGTCCACTGGTTCAGTCCATCGGTCTGTAAAAGAATTAAGAAGCCACTTGTTGTAAGGTGAAGCTTTATTGTTCTGATTAAATTAAACGGCGCCCGTTATTGTCGCTTATACGCTTTTGCACAAGCCCTTTCCCTTAAAGCTGCATTAATCAATATTTGGCCACTAGGGGGCAGAAGACATTTTACCAGCTTAGTTTTCGTATACAGTCGCTCACTTCCAGATCCAGAAGACTCTGAGCTACATTATCATTCTATTGGATCAGTGGCTGCCTCCACCTGATGAATGTAAGTCCAATAGTGACTCCCCTTTTAGCTCTTTTTTTTTTTTTTTTTTTTGGTCTCCACCAGCTCTTGAGGGAATTATCAGGCATTTTAGCTGCTAAATGTTCCACTGTGTTTGCCAGCTCATCGCTAACATTGTCTGTTTGTTACCTGCTAGTTGGTAACAGTGGATTCATCAGGGGTTGAGGAGAATATGAGTCTTACAGGAAATGAGCCTTAAAACCAAAAGAGCTAAAACAGGCTAAAAAGCTATGCGCAGCTGATTCCTGCGACCATAAAGATATAGATTAATGGAGCTTTAAACTGTGTAAAAGTCTTCCTCTCTGGCGTTTCTTCTTCAGCCCTTTAATCTCGGAAAGCGACAGTGGTGAAGCTTTAGCCTTCGTGATACATATTTTTATATCATCTATCGCATTCAGGTGACGGGTATCAGGGCGTGTTTCCTGGCGCCGGGGCAGCCGCACTTTATCATCGCCGCGTGAGCAAAAGCTTTCCCTGATTTCCAGGAAATCACAGGATACCGTGACGCAGAGACCCGCCGCTTTTTACGGCAAACACAGGAAATGACTGGCAGCACAAGACAGAGGAACTGACAGAAAATACAATCAGTGGCTCTTCTGCTCTTCATCACTCGCCAGGGTTTGTCCTCAGCTGGGCTTCTGTGGTGCTGTTACTTGTTGAGTTTCCCGCATTGGTGATTTTTAAAAAGAAAAATCAAAAAGCCAAATGACAGCAGCTGAATCATCATTAAGATAAGTAAAACATGTGTAAGTTTAAAATTGCAAGTAAATCTCCAGGTCAAACCGTGTGTGCACTGCTTACTGCCAAAGTCCTTAAGCCTCATTGAAGATTTAATATAATCAGTAGGAAAAAGATAGAGAGAAAATATTTATTTTGAAATTGCATCTTGAAAAGAAATGTCTGGTATTTAAAAAAAAAAAAAAGCCACACATCAGATATTTAATTGTACCATAGCTGTTGTATTTTTTTTTTTTTTGTAAAAAAAAAAAAAAAAAAAAAAAATCACTTTGTGATGCAGGAAAAATCTACAAGCTAATCTCTCATTTTATCACTGAACAAACAGGAGGGGCATTTTACATTCAGTGTGCTTTTATTGTGGCAAGCAGTTATGTAGCAGGTGTATATGTGTGTATCGGGGGGGGGGGGCACACATGCTTGAAAAGCAATTCAGGTAGGTGAGAACACTGATGTGCAATTCTGTGTTAAATCGGTGGGATTGTGTAACACTGCAATGTACTGTAGAGGTGCAAAACACCGCGGTGAGTTGGTGAAACACTCGCCCGTTGTCCTGTCTGTGTGTACAGATTAAAAAGAAAAGTGACGCCAGTCCGGCTGTGCGACGTCTTCTTGAGTCACTGTGTTTTGCTTTTGTGCTGCAGGCGCCGGTCATGTAAAGGATCAGTTCACCCAAATCTTCTAAAAGAGGAGCAAACAAAATTTTTTTCTTGCCCCCAGGTTGCAGCAGCCAAGCAGATTGTTTTGGTTGAACTCGTCCAGGTTTTTAATTTTAAGATGTCCTCTGCAATTTCTGAAATTCTGGTGCTTAAAACATGAGAATTGCTTTCCAGAACCGTTGTCCTCATCTCTCTGAAGAGTTTTATTTGGATCTACTGTACTTTATACTTAGAGAGTAACTTAACAACAGTAAGTAACTCGGTAAGTGTGTTTCTGTTTACCTGTTTTATGAAAATTTGTTTTGACCTGAAAAACGTTTTACATTCTACTGAGAAATGAAAATTGCGACGGAAATCGACTCGGCGAATAAATCGTGACGGGCACGAGGTCTGCGACATGACGTCCTCTGAAGAGATGAAAACATTAGTGCTGTGTGAGGCAATGAGGATGCTTAACATTTCTCATGTTCAAACGTATGAAACAAACATATTGTCATATTTCCATCGAGTTTTCTGAGAGACGAGCTTCAGACAAGCCTTCGACCACTCAAAGTCAATGTGTTGCAGCTTCTTCTTCCACAGTTTAATGGCCCAACTCCTAATATTAATGATATTTATGGTTGGAGACGCACATGAATTCACAAGTTTACTTTTTTGGATTTTATTCATTATTTTTTTTAGAAATTCAGTTAAAATCTTCTGCTGAAAGTGAAATCTGGCTCAGTTTTACAGTCTGAAATAAGTTTTAACCTATTTTCACCTTTAACCCTAATCCGCATCGCCTCGGGAGGCATGCTCTGTTGCACCTGTGGCCACACCCAGCGGTGACGTCACGGGGTCCCGAAGGACACCTGCACACCATGGCAACAAGGTGAGATGCTAAACCACCAGAGGTCAGCGAAGAAAACATTTTCATTTTTCATTTTTTCATTTTGACCCTCAAAATGAGGGACTACAAATAGAAATGGCTCTAATATCTTAACAGTTAATGTGATACTTTTTCTCAAACCCCTTGAATTAAAGCGCAAAGTCTCCACTTCAACCACATCTTGATCTGTCCGGTTCAGGTCCATCATGGTGGTGTAGATAGGCCTGATAACGAAAACTGGCACTGTCCAGATACTTGTGGACCTAACTGTATAATATCACTGTTATAACTGTGGACGTGTTAATAATTAGCATCATTTCAGTGTTGTAGCTGGTGAAGTTGAAGCTAATTGTAGACACTTTATATGCTGTTTAGGAGCGTAATCTATAATAATGTATCATTATTTATTTGTTAAGAGGTTTTTTTCTATATATTATTTGTATTAGTAATTTGAATGGGCAAAGTAATTAGCATAAAGCAGCATAAAACTGAACTACTCAAGTAAAAGTATCTAAAAACTGTACATAAGTCCAGTACTTGAGTAAATGTTCTTGGTTATTTTCCACCTCTGATGAAATCTGCTGTTCCTTCTCTACTCCACCCCTGAGCACGTGACCGTGGGGGTGATGTCACTGCAGCATCCGCTCATCGACATCTCCCGGCGGCGGTCGGCGTCGTCCTCCGGCACAATGCCGGCCTCAGGGGGGCCGAGCGACAAAGACCGGGCGCCGGATGTGCCGCGGAATCAACCGCCGCCTCTGTTCCCCTTGTTTTGCGTGACAAACGGCTCACATCCGCCCCGTCGGGGTCTCGGCGCTAATAACCCGCAGATCTGTGGGTTCTCAGGCTGCTGGGGAAAGAAGGGCGGCGGGGGGGGTCTGACAGTGTCAGAACAAAGCCCCCACTGTGCCCCCCCCTTAGATTTCGTCATCCTGGTGTCTGGAAGCCCTTGTCCGAGTGGGTGGTTCCTGACCTGTGGTTCAGGGCCCTCAGGAGGGGTCGTAGGATAAATCTGAGGGGTCGCGAGACGATTAACAAGCAGCAGAAAGAAGAAGGATAATTTCCTTTCTCAATTTTATCAACTTTTTTCTTTTTTTTTTTTTTAAGCCATGCTACCAACACTCGACAGTGTCGACCTTTCACCCCGCATTCATGGCCCCAGAGGATGAACCTACTGTCTTTGACGATCCTCTGAATTTTCCTCTAGCGCCACCATGAGGTCAACCCCTGTGGTTGTAAAATCTCAACCACTGGATGGATTGTTAATTATTTGTGTAGAGATTGATGGTGGCCAGAGGATGAATCCCACTGATCCTCTGACTTTTCCTCTAGCGCCACCATGAGGTTCACATTTGTGGTTCTGAGTGAAATACCTTGCCTGCTAGGTGAAGCCTTATAGCACAGACGTTCATGTTCCCCGGTGATCTACACACTACATCCAAGATCTGTTCAATTCAAACCTAGAACCTGAATGGCACCTAGTTGGGTGCAGACCTCTGCCGAGGCCAGTGTTACACATACACCAGACTCCAGAGGAAAACAATCCAAATTCACCGCAAATGAACAGAAATCAACAACTTCTTGATCAAGGTAAATTTTCAGCGGTTTCAAAAAGCGAATATGTGATGCATTGATACCAAACAACAAGAAGAGGGAGACATTTTCCTTCTTAAATGACATTTTTTTTTTTATTGGTCTTCACCACACTTTTCCCTTTTAACAATAAATCTGTTTTTCTATTTTCACCTATTTCTTAAGCATTTAAAGAGAGATAAAGAGAATATTGCACTTAAAACAAGAGATGAAAGTTCAACCTTGAAGCAGAGAGAAGGGACAAAAAACAAAACCAAAAAAAATCCCCAAAACAAAGGAAGAAAATCGATGGCGAGGCTTTTCTCTTACAGCACAGCCGGGGTCGTGCCCCCCCCCCCACCCAACCCCCCCGGCTTCTTCAATATACTTCTTTTAAAATAGCGTTGTTTATTTTTAAATTTTTATTTATTTTTTTCTAATATGTTAAGTTCGGTTTCTTCCTCAGCTAATTATGACAATGCGGAGAATTCAAAAGGTTCACATGCACATACAAGCGATGGCGGCGGCGGCGGCGGCGGCGGGGGGGCGGGGCTGGGTGGCGGGCGGGGCGAGGGGGGGGGCTCGCTGGAAGCCTACCGTCCTCGTGGTGATTCGTTTCACGGCGGATGAGCCTGATGCCACAGATATTTTCTTCTTGCTTTTTTTATTTATCTATTCATTATTTGCACAATACGAAAATGCAGCAGCTATTTGTGAGCGTGTGTGTAAATATATTTGTATATTTGTATTAACCTTTGTCTGGAAAAAAGAGTGAATAATAGTAATTCGCCTATAGATAAAAACGTATTGACCTGAGGGACTCGGGGACTCGGTGCCTCAGGTCTGGCAGTCTGGGTTCAGAGTGGTCGGTTCGTTAGTGGCTAGCGATCAGACTGATGGTGCCACTAGATGACGCATTGTTTAACAGATCAAACCGTCGCTGGCTGACCAGTGTGTGGGGGGGGGGCACCGTGGGGGGGCGCCATTAACCCTGTTATGTCATAGAAGCTGTAAATGGATGTGATCACACTGGTGATTTTTTAATCCAGAGGCAGATATAATGACTTTTTGTCCTGCACAGTTTTTCCCTCTGCTGCACAGATGTGTGTGTGTGTGTGTGTGTGTGTGTGTGTGTGTGTGTGTGTGTGTGTGTGTGTGTGTGTGTGTGTGTGTGTGTGTGTGTGTGTGTGTGTGTCGCACTCTCCGTTGAGGCTTCGTAGGATGTACCATGGACGATGCGCAGTAGCCAAGGCAACCAGGAGATCAGAGTCCTCCGTGGAGGACGTAAAGGTAATCTGCATCCTCACGTTCACAAAATCGGGGGGCCCGTCGGGGCTTTCACCCCCCCCCGGCTTCTTTTAGAAGAGCCGTGGCCTTTCAGTACATGCATCTCTAGACAGGTTGAAGGAAATGCTGATAATGTACAGAAGAATATCTGGATTGTTGATGTGGATCATAAAGTAGAAACCCTGGCAAGGTTTGTTGGTCCGGTAATTTGTTATGATAAATGTGTTGTAGTTGTTTTGTTTTGTTTTGTTTTTTTTTGTTTTTTTTTTTTGTTCCTGGTTAAAATCTACTAAATCACGAAAACTTACCAAAATATAAAATCATCGATATCAAATTAAAACACGTCTGCGTGTGTATACTAAGTTAATAAAGTGTTACTTCGAGACATCCGCTGATTTAACCACTCGAAGTGTAGAAATACGCCAATTAAACGACGCAGTTTAAAAAACAAAATTTGTGACGCAACGAGTTGAGGCGATTGTGACAATTTTGCAAACTCAAGACAAATAAATTTTTTGCAGTAATTAAAAGAAACCGGGGAAACAGAAAAAATCTGTGCAAATACTGTAGTTATACATTTTTATGTCGCACACCGGTTACACTTTGTGCTTCTTCGAGTGGCGGCTCAGGACAAAAACAAGGAAAAAAAAAACAAAACTAAATAACGAAGGCTGAAATACTGAGTCGATGCGTTAAAAGTGCCATTTTAGGCTCAATACGTAACGACTCCACGGACCCTTTTTCGGACGTTCTCGCTGGCCAAAAAGGAAAAATTATGATTTATAAAAAAAAAAAAATTAAAATAAATTAAAAAATAACAAAACAGATCCTCAACCACGGGGCAGCGAACGCACCTCGAACGCACCACGAACACGTCGCCGCGGCCTCGGATCTTTTCCCGCAACAAAAGCACGTTCCATTCTTTTTTTTTTTTTCCCTCCCATTCCTGCACAGCTGGGACACGGAAAGGCACATGTGGGTGACGGTCGAACCTCTGCCCCCCAGTCGGAACCGGCCCCTCCATCTTCTCCGCCACGGGAGGAATAAAACCACACCACACCACCAAGCCACATGTTCCAGTTGTTGAAGTGGAAAGATCTTTAGGTGATGATGAAGTTTATCTACTTTTTCTATTTTTTCCTACCGAGCTCCGAATAACACAGGAGCAGGATTGTGATTTTTCGTTGTTGTTGTTGTTTTTGTTGTTGCACCACCCTCTGCCTACATCTCTCCTCATGATCTCCTGCCACGATATGTTCACTGCAAATATCATTGGAAAAGAAAAAAAATTAAAGATTTTACATCAAAGACTATGGAAACTATTACAGGGAGAATCTTAATTTGTCAAATTCACTGTGAGAACGGCCTTGAGAAACCCGTACTGCCACGAGGGAGTTTCACTTTGAGAGAACGGCTGAAAACGGCATATTCTCACTACAGATTTTTATTTATTTATTTTTTAATACGGTCTCATCTCTAACGCTACGGCAAATATACGCAGGAGAGGTGTGGGAGGGACTGCTGGGATCGGTGGGAGGCACGAGGTTCCCCACTGGGACGGCCACTGGAAACCAGAGCGGGAGGAGAGTCACAATCAGTGACTTTTAATACGGAAAAGTGCCTAAAATTGATCGGCTGTGTCGAGGAAAGTTCGACTTCTCGGATTCAGGGGGAAGAAAACGTTTTTTGTACTTTCTTTCTTTCTGGCTTTAATTTGCGTCAACTTGTGCTTTGATTCAAGCCAATTAGAAGATCGGCAACCGAGCGTCAGCTTCTCAACTGTTTCCTGATTTTTCATTTGTTTTGTTTTGTTTTATTTTTAGTTGTTGTCGCAACTAGTAAACAAAGAAATCCGTTGTCTCACGGAGGTTGTTGGGGAAAAAACACGAGCTAAAAGACAGAAAAACTGCTTTCTTCTGTTCACGTGACTGAATAATAATAACAATAATTATAATACTAATAATGTAGTGGTGGAGAAACAGTTGCCAGAAAACCAGCTTTGTAATACAAATGGTGACGACCACGACAAGCTTATAAATGAATAGAAATCTAGAAAACAAACAGACCGTTATCCAGATCTGTTTCTGCTTTTGGACAAAAACGGTCCAACAAGCAGGGACAGATTTGCATATCAGGCTATAGAGCAAGTAAAAACAGATCCACGCCGGGGGAAGGCCGGGGGGGTCGGGGGGGAGAGGGGGAGGAAAAAAAAAAACCCAGAGAAGCCAACGACGAGGATCCTAAAACTCGATCTTGCAGGCGGGGAAGGACTCGTCCTGCATGACGACGGTGCTGCTGGAGGCCAGGACCATGATGTTGAGCTCCTGCTGCCTCTCGTGCGTCTGCTGGTACCAGTCGCGGGTCACCTCCGTGTCATGGGTGGGGATCAGGGTCACCTGAGTGGGGGGAGGGGGACAAGTCATGGCCTGAGAGGACGAGGGGGGTGGAGCCGTTCGACAACACCTGAGGCTACAACAGTGTGAGTCTATCGAATCTAATGGGAATCTTCTAAAAATATTAGAGACCTTTTGGAACAAAATTCCCACTTTGTGTTTCTTTGCTGAGCTGCAGCAGAAAGATGGAAACAAAAACAGGGAATGTTGCGCTAAAAAGGACGTAGCTTTCAAAGACATCCGCTCTAATGGGCTAATAGTTTCAGACAAAAGGTGGAGTGTGAATTTTGCGCCCCATCACTTCCAGGCTCCACTGGGATGAAAGCTTTTAATGGCCAGTATAAGCAGGAGGACGATTACAGGGAGAAAACCAGTTTCAGTATTGACGTAGGGAACCTGACTCTTGTTCTAGGACAGACTTTAATTTGTGAACTTATTCTATAAAATGTATTTAAAATAAACATTTTCTCTCACTTGTCATGTAGGCAGCAGAAGTTATCACCAGCTGATGATGGGGATAATTGACACATTTTTCATTCGCAGCAGTAAATGAGAGTCTGCGATAGTTCAGACACTTTTCTTTCGTGTGAGTAGATCAGAGCTAATCTCTTCTTTTTTTTTTTTTTTTTAACGTTGAGCCTTAATTGAAAAGGAAGAGCGCCCACTCCTTCCTACCTACGTCCTCAGGGAAAATGGCAAACACCAGGCTTCGCCCACTTAGTTTCAGCTTAAGCTTTCATGTGGAAAGTCACGTTAATATTGAGGGATGGAAACAAGGCACAGCCAGAAAAAAGCCCTGAAATATATTTTAAACTTAGTGAAATTTAACCATGTTTAGGAACCCCGTAGAAACAGGAGCCTGTTTTAGTCCCTGACACACGACTAGATAGAACAGATTTTCTTAGAACGCAAATGGACGTCCGGAAACGTTACCTGCAGGTTCGACCCCCACTGAGCTTTGCCATCCAGCAGCGCGTCGAGGACTCCCCGGCTTGGCTCGCCGCCCGCGGCATCGTTGCCGCTCACCACGTAGTACGCAGAGCGGATGCGTTTGAAGAACTCCTGGTCCACGTTCTTGGCGCTGCAGTGATTGGGAATGTACGCCAAGTCCACATAAATGGGAAGGCCAGGAGAAGACCCAGAGCCGGACTTCTGAGAACCTGGGTGGGAGAACGAAACCCAGCTGTCAAAAACATTTCATCTTACAAGTTCTCCTCAGTAATATTAAAAGTCAGTGATATCTAAAAAGCTACAAATATCCTCTCCCACCTGAAGTGCTCTTGACGCCGTTGGTCAGCCCCTTGCTGGGGTTGAAGCTCGACCTGGAGAGGTCATCGTCCTTGGAACCTTGTCCGTCTGACAGGCGGGACATGCGCGAGCTTTTGTCCGCCTCCTTCTTCTTCAGCGCGGCACTGCGAGGAGACGGTGTCTGTTTGACCGGCATGGGCGACTTCTTGCGCCTAGCTGGAGATGCTGATTTGGTTTTCCCCGAGGTCTTCTTCAGGCCCTTTGCTTTTGGCTCTTTCTTAACCGAGCCATTATCCAAAGTGTCGGGATCCACCATGCAGACGTCCGGGCGAGGGGGGTGGGGGTATGGGTCCATCACGGGGACAGGAGGAGGGTCGTGGCTCCTCCCGGAGGACTGGTGGCCGCCTCCCCCGGTGGCAGATAACTTATCGACAGGCATGTAGTCTGCATCCTCATCCGAGTCCATGTTGCCTTCCCCGAGGACCGAGGGGTACTCCTCGGTGCCTGGGGGCGCGTCAGCGTCTGACTGGGAACCGAGAGACTCGCTGACCGAGGTGGGCGGCGTGTCCTCGGTGGCCAGGCCCAATCCTGCCGACATGCCACCTGCTTGGTGCAGAGAGCTGCTGTCCCTGCTGTGAGACTGGTGATGATGAGGCTGTTTGTGAGCCCTTCTCTTGACTGACAGGTCCTGGTCATCGCCCTCCTGCGACTGGTCACTCCTGCGCCCTTGCTCCTCGTCGTCCTCGTCGCTGGATAAATGCCGCATACAGGGGTTGATGAAGGAAGGTGAGAGGTCCTCTTTGCCCTGTCTGAGCTCAGAGGAGGAATATCCAGGGGAAGTGCGGCTGGTGTAGGAGGAGGTGGCCCCTATGGGCGCGTGACCGGCAAGGTCCTGATCGCTGTCGTCGTCGTCGTCCTGTCCTCCGCGGCTGCACTCCTCGGCATAGAACGGCGAGCGGAACGGCTTGTCGGTGGAAGAGAGTGAAAGCGGGCGTGCAGGGTGCTCTGGCTCCATCTCGCACTCCTCTTCGAACTCATCATCATGACGGTAATGGGGAGGGGAGTCCCCGGGCACCATTCCAATCTGGGGCTTTGGTATCTCCCACTCATAGGAGCTCCTGAAACCTCCTGCTCCCTCCCTGGACTCTACCTTGGCCAGGCCTGAATCCGCACCACTGACCGCCACCTCAGCAGGGAGGGCGGAGCCTGAGCCGACCTCTGTTGGGCCGTTGGCTGTGTCTGGCTTGCTGGCCTGGAGAGGCGAGGGCATGTAGGAGCCGAGAACATCAGGGAGTACGCCACCCAACTTTTCGGTGGCAGCTGGAGCAACAGGCTTGTCGGGAAACGAGAGACCCGTCAGGCCGCTGCAAGGAGACCTCCGAGTCATCTCGCGCATGTAAGCCTCCTCGTCCTCTTCTTCACTGCTGTCAGTCTCCTCAAAGTAATGCTTGCCTTCTACGTCGGCACGTGGTGAGGAAGTGACACCAAACAAGGCAGCGTTGGCTGCCTCTTTGTCCTTGGAGAGCTCTGGCTGAGAGAATGGTCCTGCCAAGGCCCCAAACCCAACAGCCGAGTCCAGCTTGGACCCTTCAGACCATTCAGGCTTATAGAAACAGTCCAATTGAGGCCCTTTGTCCGTGACCCCACCCGATGGCATCATATGCTCCTTCTTGTCCTCAGCAAAGCCGGTGGATGAGAGTGAGGGGAAGGACTTGACCTCCTCGAACGGGCTGAGGGGCGAGAAGCGCGCTAAGCTGGAGGTGGACTCGGCCGTCGTCGTAGCGGTGATTTGTTTTTCAGACACTTCCAGATAGTCGTCCTTAGCGCCAGCGGAGCTGGAGAAAGGGGAATCCATGACCAGCGAGTGTTCGTCCTTGAAGGAGGAGTACTCGAAGAGAGGCTCGGCAGAGGCGGGCGTCTCCAGCTCCTCTCCGAACTGGCGGCTGGTGGAGAGCGAGCCGGAGGTGGAGGAGGAGTAGCTGTAGGCTGAAGAGGAGGAGTAGCCATGGGCGGCCGTGGTCGCGTACTGAAAGCTCGTGTCCAGGGACCTCTTACTCAGAAGGTCTGGTGTCTTCTGTTTCTCGAAATCAGGATCAGGTCTGTCATTCCGGTAATAACTGTCCTCCGTTGACTTTAGAGTGAAATCCTCTTTTCCTTTGTCTGTGGTTTGACTTGACAAAAATGAGTCCCCATGGCCACTTCCATATGGGTATTCAAAGCCAGAGGAGTAGCCAGAGAACCCTGTGGCACCTAAATCCATTGGCTTTCCACTGAAGGATGAGGAGTCGACCTTGACTTCGTCTTCAACCTTGGTGAGTGAGCTAGGGCTGCTCTCTTTCATACTCGGTTTCGCTTGACTGTTATATCCATATCCAGCCATGGAAACCATGAATTCAGGCCTATTTGATCCAAAAATTTCACTGATTGGACTTTTTACGTCCTTCTCGGACTTCTCTTTGGCACCTTTCTCCATGTCGGAGTAAATAGCACTTTCGTCGTCCTCCTCCTCCTCATCATCTTCCTCCTCCTCCTCATCTTCCTCAGCAACTTCATCGTCATCATAGTCCTCTTCGTCCCTCGCCGTTAGCTTTCGCATGTCAACCTCCAAACACGCTCCTTTCTCGCCAAGGCTCGTGGGAGCAGCTTTGTCCATGTTGAAAGCAGGGAATTCCTGGGCCTTTGTGGCGTCAGCTGGGCCTTTAAAAGCGAAAGGGTCCTTTTCTGGTGATAAGGAAGTGGACAAGGCCTCGGGTTTATCAGCCGCGCTGTATTCAAACGTCTCCGCTTCTTTGACCTCTTTTTCAAACGGAGGTATAACGTAGCTAACCTTGGAGTCAGGCCACGACGAGGTGAAGGACTCTCTTCCGTTGGAGGCAGTAAATCCCCCTTCCTCTGACATCTTCTTCGTGGCTGTTACCGGGGAGGGGGTCTCATGTTTCTGCAAATCCACTCCACCCTTCGCAGCATCCTTCTCAGTCTTATCTAAAGACTCTTGATGATAGGACTCAGAGTCCACTGAGCTTGTTTTGCTGTCATAAATGTCTCCGTAAGAGAACGTCTTGCCGTGCACGTAGGGCGTATCTTGCCTTATGTACAAGGCCTTTTCTTTGCTCTCCTTCTCTGGGAAATTATAAAGACTGAAATGAACGCTTTTCTCAGGCTCTTTGGAAGAGATATCCGTTTTCTCCCCGCTGTCATTCTTAAAGTCTAATTTGCTTTTATCTGTTGATGGGGGCTTAGACCCTACGCCGCTTTCGAAATCATCATCTTTTTCATCGTCATCTTCTTCATCCTCTTCCTCTTCATCTGAGTACATCACCCGAGGCTTCGGTTTCACCTCTGAGCTAAAAGACGTCTGTGTCTTGTCCGACCCCTTCACCTCTGCTTCGGTCTTTGTGGACTTTCCATCAAAGGAAAAGTCGTCGTCCAAGAAGCATCCCTCTTTTGCCTCCATAAGTTTGGCGTTAACAGTAGGCTTTAAATCCTTTTTAGCAAAATAGTCCTCTTCTTCTTCATTGTCTTCATCAGATTCTTCAGACACTTCAAATGCCGTCTTGTCTCCTGGCTGGCCGATAAAGGAGGTATTGTCCGAAATAGTGACGGATTTTTCCGTCCTCTGGGCGTCAGCTTTAACGCCGGTCCCTGCCTCATCTTTGTCTTCTGTCTTGAGAGGTTTGTCCTCTGTCGGGGAGTAGCCACTGCTTGTGGGCACAGACTGGGTGGGTGAGGCCAGTCTCATGGTACTGTCATCTGGACTCGCACATCTTTCCTCACTCTCCTGCCTGGAGTGGGACTCTAACCCAGGGGAGAGAGATGGAGTTGGTGAAACGGGCTTTATGTCAGCAGCAGCCTTTGATCCCTCGGCGCCAAAGAGAGCCTGGGTTTCTTCGACAGCCTGTGTGGGTGAGTGCTGCGTGGTAGTGAAGGAAGGGGGAGGAGAAAAAATCTCAGAGGGAGATTTCACCTTCTCCTGGAGCAACTTGGAGGTTGCCTGTTCATAGCCCTCTTGGAGTTTACCCAGGGGGATGTCAATGTTCGGGGTCTGGTCCTCGTCCTCATCATCCTCCTCCTCGTCTTCTTCGTGGACCAATTTGATCTTTGCATCACCCTCCATCTCGGGAATGTGTGGCTGGTACTCATCAGAGGAAGGAGACTTAAAGCACTTGTCGTCCTCCAGAGAGGAGGTGGGGGATATGGTTCCTGCCGAGTGGAGATAGTCCTTCCCGAGGGCGATCTCTGCACGCGAGGGGACACTGTTGATGGTGTCGAGCAGGAGAGAGTTCCTCCCGGCCTCCTCTGTCTGAGGCGCCGTAACCGAGGCTATTGACTGGTCCTCGGCCACGGACGTGGCAAAGGACGACAGTTTGTCATAATCCGTGATGGATGTCGCTGAGGAGATGTGCTCTTCCTCTGCAAGGGGAGCGGCAATGATGGCGGGGTAAGGCGCGAGCTCAGGCTCGTGAGCTCCCATGAAGGCTTTGGGTTTGACGTCTGGCGCATCAGACGCCGTGGAGCTCTTCATCTCCTTGATCCCGTGCATGGAGTCAAAGGTGCCGGGGACGTCGGGAACGGAGATGTCGTAGGAGGCCACATCATAGCGCAGCTGTGGGATCCTCTCCTCCGTCTCCTCGTGGATCTCCTCGTCGGAGATGGTCTGCTCAGTCTCGGAGTAACCGGGAATCGTCTCATCTTGGATGAAGGAGTACTGCTCCGAGGCGGAGGCTGCCACAGCTTGCCCAGCCAGGTTTGCAGTGGATAGAGGCATTTGCTCAGCTGGCTTGGTGTCCCACTCCTTTCCGTTTTTTTCCTTTTTGGCCTCCTCGGTTTTATATTTCAGGACCTCGTCGTCTTCCGTTCCCTCAAGTTCGGCCTTTTCAATCACATCACCCTCCTCCTCTGAGCTGTCGCTCTTCTTCGATCTGTCTTTTACGTCTTCCTTTGCGGGGTATCTGTCATATTTCTCCATTTTCTCCTCTTCGTACTTCTTGTCAAAGCCATCACTCGCATCGTCCTTTTTAGCGACTGCGTCCCGTTCTGATGCGCGCCTGTCTTTGTAGTCTTCTTCCTGTTTGACAGGGGATTCGGGGCGTCGGTTTTTTATCGGTGTCGGGGATGTGACTTTTTCTCTCGGGCAAACTAGGAGAAGAAAAAGTAGTGTCTGCATACACTGATACACTGAGCGATGCATCATTCTGGGCTCTGTCTCTGGACATATCTTCTTGTTTCAGAGCCTCAAAGTCCTCGGTGAGGTCCTCGGGGGAGGACACGATGGACCTGTCGGCCAGGGCTGCTGCTGCGACCTCCTCAGGGATGTTCCTTGGAGCCGGCCTTTTCTCATTGGCCTCCTCTTTGACTGCTTTATTTTTGTCTGCCTTGGGCTTGGCCTGAGTCTTTGCCTTGTGCAGGGTTTTTCTCACCTCTGGGGTCAGCGGCTTCAGGTCGGGTTTGGTGATTTTTCTCAGCTCCGGTTTACTTGGGTCTTTCTTTTTATCCTCTTTGGCCTTGCTTTCTTTTCTTTCTTCTTTTCTTATATTTTCATCTTTCTTCACTTCGCGTTTCTCCTTCTTAATTTCCTTCTTCTCCTTGTCTTTCTTTTCATCCATCTTGGACACTTTCTCTTGCTTGGCAGTTTTTTCCTTGGATATTTTCTTTTTCTCCGCCACGGGGGCCACCTCACTGTTCTTCTGTTGTTTTGTGGCTTTCAGGCTTTCGCTTTTGACTTTTTTCTCTTCTTTCTTTTCTACCTTATTTTCTTTAGCCTCTTTAGTAATGTCGCTTTTGGACTCGTCCTCCTGCCCACTGGCTTCTTTCTTTGTCGCCTTAGAGTGCGGTTTGGGTGAAGACTTGAGACTCTCTTTGCTGTCAGTTCTTGACCTAATTTTAGTCTGTTTGATAATGGGGGGTGGCGCGCCAGATGATATGTCTTTCTGGGTAGCCACCGGGTATCGCAGGAAGTCAAGATGTTTCAGTTTCTCAAGACCCTCGAAGATTTTATTCTGGGGTGCATTTCCTGGGAACAGAACCCTGACTATCTTTTCTGTTGGACGATGAGGAATCCAAACAATGAGAGCAGTAACAGATGTCAAATAGGGAACAGATATTTCTCCCTCTTTTCCATTGGGCATCATAATCCCTGTCTTGGCTTTGCTGTTTCCAGCCCATTTCTGCATCAGAAACTGCATCTCTTTGCTTTCTTTTACAGGGTTTAAGACATACATGTCTAGCTTCCCCACACCGAGTTTGTGGAACAGCGTGATGGGTTCGATGGTGTTGCTGACCACCCTGTGTAGGGGCTCTGGTGTGATACCAAGCTTGTTTAGATACTGCAGTGTGAGAGATGCTTCTTCGATGCTTCGCTTCACTTTCAGCGTTGACTCTGGCATCCGAAGCTTCTCTGGGACGTTGAGAAACACGATCCCGAGCTCGGGGGAGATCAGGTTCTTCGTCCAGTCGCCGTTGCTGCTGGAGCCCGATCCCTGGTTATGCTCCTCCTCTTGCTCGGCGATCTTTCTCTGGAACAACCCGTTGATGCCGGGGAGGTTGTCGGCCCCGATATGGGTGAGCAGAACCGAGTCGATTCTGTCCAGGTGGCGAACCAGCTTCCAGAAGCAGGACTTGCGCTCGGACCCTCCGTCCACCAGGATGTTGAACCCGTTGACGGCGAACAAAGCGGAGTCCCCCCTGCCCCCGGGGAAGATGTAGCAGCAGGGTTTGGACAGCTTCAGAAAACCCCCAGAGGTCGGGGGCTCCAGGAGGTCAAAGGGCGATGGCACATCGACCGTCTCTGAGACGTACTCGGTGAACTCCGTGACTCCATCCATGGCGGGAAGGCGGGGTTCGGGGTTCAAGCGGTATTCCAGAAGATTTTGGAGTGGCTGCTGCTCCTGGCTCTGGCCAAGGGAGCTCCAGCCCCCGTCTCCCTGACAGGAAACAGTAAGCTTGGACGGGTGCTCTGGGGAGGCCCTGGACAGGACTTCGATCACCTGGGGACACAGTAAGAGGGAAGAAAAGGGTGTCATCCACCTCGGCTTTATAATCACAAGTCGAAGTATTTGGCGAGTGAGCGCCTCTGGCTTACTTGAGGGTCAGAGATGACGTCGGAGAAGTGTCGCCAGGTGAGAGCTTCACCTTGCAGTAGGATGTCCCCTCCTTGTTCAGAGCTCTGGCCACTCAGTATCAGCAACTTGTTCGCAGCAGAGTCGGTGATCAGAGAGCGGATCTAGGCGGAGATTAATGGTATTAAATCCTCCGTAAGTCACCGACATCAAAACCAAAAAGTCAAGAGAACGAGAACTACGAGAGAAATCTTTTCACAGGGGCCAAATGCGAGCAGTGGAGGATGGTTAAGAGCTGATCCCCCGGAAAACAAAGCTCTGATATTGCCCACATCATCTCTTATGCATCATCAATACACTGGGTTGCAATATTTCTTTTGATGCGAGTGTTACTGAGCTTGAGAGATGCTCAGTGTGTCTCCTAATTAATGTCATCCAGGCGACACTGAGCCTCGCAGTGACAATAACGACTGAGTGATGAAAATTTTAAAGAACTCAAAGGTCAAACATGTCATGCACCAAATATAAAAATAGCAGTCTAAAATTAAGTTAAGAGTTGAACAGAGTCCATCAGTTCTGTTTCCTAATGAACTCAATGATAAACAGCTGGGGAAACATTAAGAGCAGCGATCAAATGCGGAATAAATGCACAATACAGTGTATGTCTAAACTTTAACTTCAATATTGTCAGTTTTACATGTCGCCGGTGGACAAAAGACAAGCTTACACCGAACAAATACTCACACTGATATTAAAGTAAATCTGAGGCATCCGACTGTGTTTATTTATAAGGTAAAATATCAAAAGAAAGTTTTTCTCTCAAACTGTGGGACAGGAGAAGATGTGGACCTCTCACTGGGGCTAAATGGTGAACAGCAGGTGTTGGAAGAACATCTGCAGGAGTCAGAGCATCTGGTTGCCATCGTCTTGCGGTTGTTGTGTTTGTTTGTGTGTGTGTGGTCAGGTTGTGATTCACCTCTGAAGTAGCAGTCTCCTCTGACGGGTTCACCAGCACCACGGTCTCAAGTACATCACTCTGATACTGGAGAATTCGTTGGCCTTCAGGAAACAGAGACGGGGAAAAAAAAACATAAATAAAACCAAGGCCACATCGTGACCAAAAGGCGATGGACACAAAAGGTGGACGAAAGGTATCCTCAGCACTTTAACATCGTTAAAAAACAAAAGTAATCAGTGGGATAAATTCACTAAAACCAAATTTAGAAGAGTATTAAAACACAAAAAGTCGTTGGATCTCCGTGATGACCTTTCAGGCCGACATCGCGTCTTTGATACTCCCGCTCAAAAGAACCGTATCGGGTTTCAGTCAGAACTATAGACCGTGCAGCCTCAACCGGAAGCAGTGATGTGAACTCCGAACTGGAAGGAGGTTATTTACGCTGAGGGAAAGCGAATAGAGCCTGAAAAAATGACACTTTCCGTATAAATCAACCTCTTTAGCGGCTTCAAACCAGCACGAGAGCCGTTGCCAACTCATGCCAAACAGGCAAATACTGTTCAATCCCAAAGATCTCATTTTAAATTCTAGCGGAAAACCCGACATTATAACATATCACACATATCAGGCTGAATTTCATGGAAATCTATGGAAATTGGAAATTGTTGCACGAGACATCTCAAAAATCTCAATTCAATGGAATAATGCAGCCATTGAATAAAAAAAGGTTTGAATATTATCTCAAATACGACAGTTAATGGCGAGCCAGAGCAAACAGACAGAACACATATATATATATATATATATATATATATATATATATATGTGTGTGAAGGAGTGTAATAAATGAGAAGATCCTCTCAGAGCTACTGGTGGGAGGACGAACGTCTGTGGGAATGGACAGAAGCACAGCTGTGCTCTGGGCTACACGCTAACATCAGCATGCTAACATGCTCACAGCCGCGATGAACCCAACCATGCTCAACAGGTAACGTTAACGATGTTCGCCATCTTATTATGCATGCTAACATTGGCTAATTGGCAAGTAAACGCACAGAACAGCCGAGGCTGATGGGATTGTGAGTAGTTTGGTCAGTATTTAGTCACAGAACAAGCCATTGGACAAATAGAAATTTTGGCTTGGGAGTCGCTCCGTTTGAAAGACTCAGGGATCGCCCGAGTCCCTACAGTTCATCCTATGGGGAGCGTGAACGAGATGTCGCGACAATCCAGCCAGCGTTGGTCAGAATATCTCTTGAGTCCACGCGGTCGAGCCGTCGCTGGTCGGCCGGCGCTGGTCGGCCCGGTGCTGGTCGGCCGGCGCTGGTCGGCCCTGCGCTGGTGATCTCTGCCGCTGGTATCGTTAAACGGGGGGGAAACCGAATGTGACGCAGTTAACTAATGAGGACTTAATGCGACTTCTTGACGCGTCCATCCTGATAAACTGACTGTGGCGCTGCCGCTGCTTCTCAGGACCAGACAACAGTGAAAACAGTAAAAGCTGATCACTCACATTAGAGGAACAGTGTCAGGACAGGAACTGTTAGACCGGGTCCGTTACCGGCGGTGCCCCTCGTGTGCACTACATCATCGCGCATAAGCCGCTTCGACCCCGCCCAGCCCCTCTTTTGTCACCTTTACCATCCACCATCAACCCCCCAACACCAACTACTATAGCCCCCCTGACGACTTTAATCCTGCAAATAGACGCTTTTCATATTTACAATCACAACAACAGTGCAAAAATAATGAAATACCTCCACCACAAGCCTGATTGGCTGTTGCTATGGGGACAGCTCTCCGGCCTTTTTGTTTTTTATCTTTTGCCTGCTAGACGAGTTACACTGACCCAGTCTTGGCTGAGGGAGACGCATTGCAGCATTTCTGACGGGGGGGGGCTGGTACATGAGAGTATGCAGGCAGCATCACCACATAGTGAAGGAGGTGAAGGCGAGTGCCAAAGCAGCGGAAACAGCAGCACCAGGGTTGTAAGCACGCAGCCGCTTCGGGGGGGGGGGGGGTCTATATTTAGCCTGGAAGATGCTGGTGGCTCATCCCCTGCCACAGAACCGCGAATGCACGGAGGCAACGAGGGGTGAAGAATGAATCAAAGCACTCGGGGAGACGATGCCCTAAAACGCGGGGGTTGGCGTGTCAGGTCAGGGAAGGTCGCGTCCACTGCACAAGCCACGCCGCCAGTGTCACCTTGCAGCGCGACGTCAACCCAGAGGCACGTTTAAAGAGTTAACGCGCCGCGGTGCTTGGACGCTGTTCCATTAGTCACATTCTGCTCTAAAAAGGTGAAAAACAACCCCAGACCAAAACACACACACACGCACACACACACATATATATATATATATCTATCTGAATATGCTCAGCTGATGATCAAATGAACCAACGTGCTTTGCTCTGAACCGTAGCGAGGGTTTTGCTTTCCATGCAGCACCAACACTGTATTTTGCATGAACTATCTGCCTCTGAGAGGAAATAAAAACCAAGGCCAGCGCTGGCGTTCCGTTCTTTGGTTTCTCATCCCCTTCGTCCTCTTCAGTACTTTGAAAGAAGCTTAGAAGCTCGTTCACCGCGAACACGAGCTCTCGAGCTACGCCCTCTCTTCCCCGTGGCGCCCGACGGGCTCTCGGTGATCCGTAGCTGCGGGCTGGCGTGTTAGCCGGAGGTCGGCACACAAAGCGCAGAGAATCTCGGCCATATTTTAAGAACAGTACAGGCAGTGGACAGCGGATTTGGGCGATAATTGGTTAATTTGGTAAAGTGTTGGAAGGAATTTTTAACGCCACCAAGCTACACTGAATGTGAAGCGACACCACATCTGGATTAATTTTGTCAAAAATAAATACAGACAGACAGAACCTTCCTCTATGGTTATTTTGTCCATCAGCAGCATCGGAGTTGATTTTCCGGTAAATTTACTGCATCGTGTCATGTATTGATACATGGTCTAGAATTAAATGTACCATGAGAGAGCATTTAATCCATCTACCAGCCTTAACACCTGGTGGCGAGAGGATTCGGGTAGAGATTTCTTCATTTTAAAGGCCTTCAAGCGAAAAAAGGTTCAGGAAACGCCAATTTAAGTAAGGTTCCAATCGTTAGGATAATGTTTCATGTAGTAAATTTGATTTTCTTGACGTGGTAATGAGTCTGTTCAAGGAAGAAGAAATATATGCAGATTAATATATAATACACATAACACAACATGTGCCGTTATCTGAGGCAAAGTGCGCGAGCGGGAATTGAAACCAAACTCGGCTCCCTGCAAGGACCGAGGACCGAGACTGTCTCGAGGTCGTAGACACTAAAACTTTTAAAATACCTCGGTTTGAAGACTACTTTGTTTTTTCCTGCTAAGCCTATTTTTAAAATATGCTAAACGTGTCACTGTGAAAGTGAAAAAAAGCCATAAAAACCTCACCTACACGCAAGCACACGGTCTGAACACGGTCTGAACCTGAGCAGATTTCCTCATTAGTGGATTCGTTTCCTTCCTGTTTCAAATTAACGGCAATTTTCTCGATTTCATCAGTCAATTCTTTGCACTGCAGGATGAGAGAAAACCGCCGACTCCGACCTCCAGAAAGATCCTGTAAAGTCGTCAGATTGCTTGTTTTGTCCGTCCAGCGTCTCAGAACCCGAAGCTATTTTAGTTTACGACGATGTGAAACGGCGAATCCTTACAAACGAGAAGCTGGAACCAGGTGATGTTCGGAATTTGTTAACTTAAAGGATTTTAAATTTGTTGCAGATTCGTTTTCTTTTGATTTCCTTTTGATCGACGGAGTGATTGTAGCTCTATACCTAAATTTGGTGCATGAAAAAAAATCACTAAAAATGTCTGAGAGTCGACCCATAGAGGGATTGATGCTTGTGTGTAAATGAAATGAAAAGCGCATATCCCATGATTCATAGCTGCCCCCCCACCCCCAACCGGTTCAAACGGCGGAGGAACGTGTCCGGAAGAAAAATCTCCAGCGGAGGAGAAAAGCTTCCAGGCCCTCGGCCGCCGGGAACCGACTGTTCTCCGGCCCCGTGCTAAGGAACCATGAAACCTGAGGTACGGGACCGGCACGAGTCCGGAACCAATCCCAGCTCAAGGTCCACTTCCTAGCTATCTGCGGGGCTTTCAACTCAGTAACGTGGTCTTCGTTGTTCACAATTTCTGTATTGTGGCTCTGCCTCTTTCCAAGGTGATTTACTAATTTTATTTCTGAGCGTTAAAATTGACGTTACTTTTTTTTTTTTTTTAATTTTGTGTATCTTTGTTCATCTGCTCCACTGACTTTTAACAGCCCTTTTTCTTTTTTCATTATTTTTTGGTTTGTTTCCTTCTGCTCTTTGTTTTTCTGGATCATTAATCTGACCACAGAACTTTTTTTTCATCTGTTACTAGTTTCTGCCATGTTGACACTTTTCACCACCGTCTCTGTTTTCAATTGGATTTTTTCCCTCTTTTATCCTCTTTCCTCGCTCTGCCGACAATCCTCCCTGGGATGAACCTGAGATGAACTAAACAGCTTCTGCTTCCAGGGTCAAGAACGAACTTTCAGTGAGTTTTAGTGGACACACACACAC
Source organism: Istiophorus platypterus (assembly GCA_016859345.1). NCBI lineage: Eukaryota > Metazoa > Chordata > Actinopteri > Istiophoriformes > Istiophoridae > Istiophorus > Istiophorus platypterus. The sequence continues at coordinate 2,856,792 of CM029118.1, forward strand.
ACACACGATTCCTGAGCCAGTGTGTTTTGTTCTGTTTCAATGAGCTTTAAAAGACTCGAAGCGAAGCCTCCCTCCACCCTGGACAGTCTTGGCGAGATGTCCGACGGCAAGTGGGTGTCCGAGCACCGGGGGAGAAATCAAAGGCAGAGCGAATCAACACGCACCCGTTTCCACGGTGCATGATGGGAAACGGTCCCGGCGGCCGCCACTCACGCCAAGCTCAGCGTGGAAGGGGTTTCCTGTGAGCAGCGGTGGCGACGCACCATTCCCGTGCCACAACGCGAAACCTGAGGCCGAAGGGTGAGAGGTCAGCGGCGTGTGTGTGTCTGTGTGTGAGAAACTCGACCCCCCCCCCCCCCATGTCGGTCTGTGTGACCCCGCGTGGCCTGATTCTCCTCCTGCTGCCGAGCCTGGCGTTTTGCTTTGTCTTAGTGAAAACAGGGAAACGTCGCCCACGGTGGTTCAGTGTTTCCACTGCTGAGAAATGAAATGAAAAAACCAAACACACCCACACACACATGGACTATCAGGAAGTAGAAGAAGTATTACTGGACACAAACAGGCATTTTTTTCCACTGTGAGAATATGAAGCATAACTCACTTTTATAACTGACAGACGCTGTACGAAAAAGCCCCAGCGATTAAATCGACCCTCACGTGACACAGTCCGACCGCGACACATGAAGAGTTATAAAAATGTTTTTAAAAACTCTCCAGTGTTCATAATGTGTGTGTGTGTGGGGGGGGGGGCAAGGAAGCTGAGGCAACAGCAGCAGCAGAGTCCGGGACGAGATAAGGTTGCTCTCCGTGAGGATCCCGGGTCACAAAAGGGTCCAGTTTTGTGGCACTGCAAATGTGCCGATTTTGCAGAATTTGCAGAACAGTCTACAGAGACACTGTTAAGTGAGGAGTTCATCTGGATGAATCTCTCTCCGGGAAAAGGCTCGATAACCGAACGTGGTCCTGACAACGTGTCCACGGACCGTTTCCGTTCAGAGTGGTCACGAGCCTGAAGCTCATTTAGCGTCTGTACTGGAAACGTATACCAACATATCGCACTGGAACCAGTCCAGGCCCGTGAGTGTGTGTGTGTGTGGGGGGGGTTTGTTGTGCACGCCCCTCCAACGACTCAACGGGCCCGAGGCTCTCCGGGCCGAATCCACAGCACAGACCGCGGGAGGCCCGTCAGAAAAACCCGCCTGGTTCATGAGGGAACAAAAGAAGCGACTGTGTTCGCAGCAACTTCAGGAAACAGGCGAAAGAAAATAAATTAAAAAATAAAAAATTTGTTTTCAGTGTCTCATAAAAGACATAAAACAACCCATATGAATATTCTGTGATCCACAGCCTCAGATCTGGACCAGGTCTGGTAGCGTTTAGGCATCTGAAACCACTTATTCAAAGCCATAGCTCCATTTTTTTGTTTTTATTAAATCACATCCTGTTTTTGAGGCTGTATTGTGATTATCAGGAGGATCAGGCTCCTTTTCGACACCTGAGAGCGTATCATCGTCTCTGCCTCCTGAAGATGGTTTTCAGGGCATAACTTTGTGTCAAACCCTCTTTATTTCTGTCGCTGTAAAATGCGTCTCCGCCCCGATGACACATCTGCAGCTCTATTAATATTTCCTAACCGTTTCTGGTCCTTTTAATATTTCCACTGACTGTCGGTCATGTTTTAAATGCCGATTTCTGAGAGCAGGACTTTTAAGCTCCACGGTTCAGGAAGTCGTTATTGCTCCCTTAATATTTTCGTGCATTAAACCTGCCCACAAATTGGGGGGTGGGGGGGGGGCTGTTTGCCCTACGTAGCAATTTGTGGCGCCGGTTGGTTTCAGGCCACAGCGGCGACGATCAGACCTCACGAACGCACGGCTACTCGTGGACACGTGGAAGTCGTCTGGGGTAAACGGGACTTTTGGCGAATCCGACCGTTGGTCGCCGGTCCCACACGAGTCCCGCCGACAGTTGGACGTGGACCCTGGTCTCGAAGACGCTTTTTTTGCCTGTGACCGTGATTTTTCTTCGACTCACTATTATCATATCTGGAGCTCTTTTCTAACTCAACGGATAAAATCTGCAGTTTGTATCCGGTTCACCTTTTGGCTTCTTGATCAATTTCGGGTCGAGTGAGCCACGATTATGCGGTGGATGTTCTGTTTTTACCAGAGTGCAATGACAAGACATTACCTACAGAGAATATCAGGTTTGGTTATTAAGGTTTGAGGTTTTTGGTCGTTTTTCTGCTTTTAGAAATTTCAAACTGAGAGAAAAAACATAAAATTATTGACCATAATTGATGAAATGTCTTGATAATTCCTCTATTGCTGATTTATCAGTGGTATTATGTTGACTAACTTAAAATCAATGTTTCATATCAATCTTTTCCACTGCTATTACCCAACTTATTCAATTTAAACTGATGCTTCCTTTTTTTTTTTTTTTTAATATTATATCCTACTTGAGTTCATCTCATTCCGGACACATTTCATAACACAATACTGCACATCCCATAAAAAGAAAACCGCTCGAGCACAAACACACACACGCCCGGTTAAACGAGCATCTGTGCCCCGCTTCGCCATCGGGTCAACGTGAATCCATCGGGAGGAGGTCGCCATGGTCGCCGTGAGACGGCAACACGCCGCCGGCAAATACCCCCCCCCTGCCGGTGAGAGCACCGATACGGATCAGAGTGTAATTACAGCTCACGGTGTGACCAAGCACAATCCTGAGCTGGTCTCCGGGAAAAACCCACTTTCAATCCACAAAGCCGCCAGACCGGGGCCCGGAGGACGCAATTTTCAGGAAATGTCAATAAATGCCAGGTCCTTATCTCATCGTCACCTCGTGCTGTGACATCTCCGAGTGTCACAGCACGAGGTGACGACTCTCTTCTTTTTTTACTCATTCTACTTGTCACCTGCTGGGGAGAGAAAAAAAAAAGAGAAATCCTCCCCTGGGTTACCGAGGAACGGAGCTCGTTAGCAGCGACAGGAACAGAAACCCATTTAGTGCCACCGGAAAATGTTCTTCTCGGTGAAATATCTCGGTGCTCGACAGCAGAATCCAATTAAACGTCTTCTTCCGTGTTACCTAAACACCTTACTGTGGATTAAACCGTGTATTGTACCTATGCTACTTAGCACCTAGTTACTTAGCATGCGATGGGCACATCTTAAAGGAGGAAATCGGCAACATAAATCTTATATAAAACAGCTCAGACATTTATAGTTTTATTCTTGAAAATAATGTCAATGAAATCCCGAGACAACTGGGCACCAGGCGTTGCTCAAAAAGGGAGAAAACGGTGCATTTCTCGGGACTATTTTCAGCAGCGGATGAATCCACGTTTGCTGCTCTAGAGAGTATTTGGAGCAGCAGAACGGTGTGTGTGTGTGTGTGTGTGTGTGTGTGTGTGTGTGTGTGTGTGTGTGTGTGTGTGTGTGTGTGTGACTGAGTAATAATGAACTACAGTGTGTGTGTGATGAACGGACATGTCATCCGGAGCAACGGTGTGACTCACCGACGTGCTTTAGTATTTATAGCATCTGTGACTCAGTGGGTTCAGACCTGGATCAGATCGGACCTGGATCAGATCAGACCTGGATCCACAGAGTTCATCCTTTGGTCCTGCTGGGTTTTTTTTAATGGGACTGGTTCATAGCTCCATACATTTCCTTTTGTCTAGGTCTTTAATTGTTGAGGTCCTTAATGTGATTTCAGATTAAAACTTGTGCCGGATTAAAGCATTAGATCAACGATCTAAAAGCCAACGCTAACGGCGGCAAATAGTCGGCAGCAACATGCCAGTTATCATCATTAATAATACGTCTGTCATTTAGATATAGATTATTACCTTAAAGTTGTTCTCAAATAATTTTATTCTTGGTAAAAGGCTTAAGAACTTAATAGATGATCAAAATGTTGTTGTTTCTTTTGTTATTCTCTCCAGTGATTGTTTCATTACTACTCTTCAGTGTGTCCACTCTTCCTCAACCTTCCTTATCCACTAGTTAATGGTTTCCGTCATATCCCATAATGCCTCGCTTCAACCCCCCAGAGGACACACATCTTGCCTTGCTCCTAATTTGTCCCAGTGGTCGTTCGGGGTATTGCAATGAAAAAAATTTTTGCACTCGCCTCAAAAAACAATTTCCACATAGAGCTCAATTATAAAAGAGGAAATCGATAAGACTGGTGACAGGTCAGTCACTGCTCTTTCTGTTATGGAATCTTTAACCCACATAAGTTGTATATCTGTACCGTTCTCTAGAAAAGTTGCACGAGTGTGAATGTGCCACGAAAGTGCAGAGGCGGGTCGGAAAAAGCTCTGGAAGGTTTTTTCGGCCTCGGCGCCAGATCGGAGCGCGTGGGCAGCGTCTTTGAGTCTGGTTTCCAGTCCTAGTGACACATCCACGGTTAGGAGAGAGCCCGTTTAGCAGAGATCCGGCTGCATTGCATCCTGGTCTTTTAACGCCAAACTGTGGGTGTAGATGAGCCTCTTTTTCCTTTTTTTTTTTTTTTTTGGTGGATTTCTCTCTTGGGTGTTGGGGCGAAATTACAGCTCCAGAAAAGCATCCTACGCCCTTTTAATTTTGAAACAGAACCTGCGAGAGCATAAAATGGAGGAAGCACCGGCATCGTATCTGCTTTTAATGGGTGCGGAGGTGAGGATCGGCACCAGCGGGGTGAATATAAAACCAGTCAGTCTGGGGCCGACCCTCCACCCAACAAGCAGACGACTCTCCCCTGTTTCCGGGACATCCGGTGTACCCGAGCTCCGCCCTGCCCTGATCCCGCCGAGCACAGCACTCTGCCCCTCACTCGCCCCACGGCATCGTGGGAGTTCACAGAGCGCACCGCAAGGTGCTGTGAAGGAGGGGGGAGGTCGGTGGTGCTTATGTAAACCAGCGTCCGCGGACGCGCTCGTCGACGGGGGGATCTACAGACAGTAAAAACCTGTTCGCATTCAGCCGCATGATCACAGAGTCGCAGACGACCCGGCTGCTCTGCTCCGTCCTCCTGCTCGGCATAAAACCTTCGGCCTCCGTGAAGGATGAAGCCTCAAGGACGTTTCAAAGGCAGCGTCCGCTTCGGACGGTCGGAACAAACCCACCGGCTGGTTTAGCTGTGACCGACGATCTCTCTCAATCAGCCGATCCATCGTTCGGCCGAAATGTCAGAAAACCATGAAAACTGTGCGACCGAATTCCTCACGACCTCCAGCCGACATCTAACAAAGAGCCCGTCTCCTCCGATCAGCTACGGCTGAAAGGATCAACTGATTGATCCATCAGTCGAATGACAGGAAACTGCATGTTTTTTGGTAATCGATTAATTGATTAAGTCACTTTTCAAGCAATGATTTCAAACAGTTTCTGACCTCAGTTTCTCAATTGTGTGGATTCGCTGCTTTCATGTAAACTAAATATCTTCGGGTTTTGGACAAAACAAGCAGTTTTCTAAAAGTCATAAAAGTCAAGACTCTGGGAAGTGTTATTGGGGATGATTAACTCTTTGCTGACATTTTTATGGACAAATAAATTTAATGGGCAGATTGTCGGTAATGAAAATAATCTGTAGAGGTAGCACAAGTCTGAGCGGCAAAGATATTTACTCTACTATAAAGGAAAGCAGGAACCCAGCAATTATTCACATTTGAAAAGCCTTGAAAATAACTAAATTAATTAATTAATCGCGTATTCAAAACTGTTGATTAAATGATGATTTGTTTCACCTCTACTGAAGACGTCACCTTGGGTTTCTGGAATATTGTGATCACATTTTATCGACAAACTGATAAAAATCCACAATTGAAATAATAGTTGCAGCCCTACAACAAAAAACACCAAAGATATTACATTAAAATAATTATAAAACAGATAAGAACATTTGAGAAATAACATTTAAAATTCCAGTGTTTTGATGTTTTGTCCCATATTATTATTTGTCTTGAACTATTGAATCATTAGCAAATATATTGCAGATTAATTTTCTGATTAATTTTACCGGATTAAAACCTGCACCTGTCTCTGCCTTTCTATTCTTAGATGTTTTTTTCTGGTCAGTTGCATTAGTTTGAGGTTATTCGGAGACTGGAGCTTAATCCGCTTCCCTACGGTGTTTTCAAATGAAACCAAGGAGCTGCTAGAGTCTGACCAGACCAGAGTCTCAGCTTCAGAGTCAGAGACTCAGCTTCAGAGTCAGAGAGTCTCAGCTTCAGAGTCAGAGACTCAGCTTCAGAGTCAGAGAGTCTCAGCTTCTGAGTCTGTGAGTCTCAGCTTTAGAGTCAGAGAGTCTTAGCTTCAGAGTCTGTGAGTCTCAGCCTCAGAGTCTGAGTCTCAGCTTCAGAGTCAGAGTCTCAGATTCAGAGTCAGAGAGTCTCAGCTTCAGAGTCTGTGAGTCTCAGCTACAAAAGCAGTGAGTCTCAGCCTCAAAATCAATGAGTTTAAGCTTCAGTTTCTGTGAGTCTCAGCCTCAGAGTCTCTGAGTCTCAGCTTCAGAGTCTGAGTCTCAGCTTCAGAGTCAGAGAGTCTCAGCTTCAGATTCAGAGAGTCTCAGCTTCAGAGTCAGAGTCTCAGCTTCAGAGTCAGAGAGTCTCAGCTTTCGAGTCAGAGAGTCTAAGCTCTAGAGTCGCTGAATCTCAGCTTTAGAGTCAGAGAGTCTAAGCTCTAGAGTTACTGAATCTCAGCTTTAGAGTCAGAGAGTCTCAGCTCTGGAGCTGCTGAGTCTCAGCTTTAGAGTCAGAGAGTCTCAGCTTTAGTGTCAGAGAGTCTCAGCTCTAGAGTCGCTGAATCTCAGCTTTAGAGTCAGAGAGTCTCAGCTCTAGAGTCAGAGTCTCAGCTTTAGTGTCAGAGAGTCTAAGCTCTAGAGTCGCTGAATCTCAGCTTTAGAGTCAGAGAGTCTCAGCTCTAGAGTCGCTGAGTCTCAGCTCTAGTGTCAGAGAGTCTTAGCTTTAGAGTCACTGAGTCTCAGCTGTTGCCTTCAGGTCAGATGATGACTGTGTTTTTTTTTTTTCCCACCTCAGAAATCAGGTCACCCAAATCTACTGGACTGAATCGTGATCATCGTTGACAAATGAGCATAAACTGTGGGTTAGAACGTAAACATGAGTCATAAGTGGCTGTTTACGCTGAGGTAGATGAGAGACGACGAAGGCCTTCAACCTCTACACTGTAAAATACATCATCGTCCTATAGAACAATAAGAAAAATGCAGCGATTCCAGGACGGGCTGAGGACATCCAGGTCGTGTCCTTAGAACAGTTTTAGGGAACTGGGATATTTTAGCAACCCGATGAAGAGTTTATGTTCTAAAAATGCACATAAATCAAACATGCCATATATTCAAAGCTCATTCTGAGTCTTTGTTTCACCATTTTTGAGGCCAAATGAGAAAGAAACAACAGTAGAATAAAATTATTCGCATTCCTCCTACAGAATTATATTTTAATTATATTATATACCTGTTACTGTGGAAGGAGGGTTTAAGGCACCCGACGTTTACAGGAACTTTATATTTCAACATTTGGATAAAGAATAAATCCATTTAGAGTCGTTTTCAGCCATTTGAAGGCTGCGAGCGAGGCACCAGGACTCATGACCTCTGCATCTATTCGATCCAGGCCGCTGCTCCGGCACCACAGGATCATAATGCGCCTTAAATGCAGCGCAGCGAACCGCTCGATGCTGCTGGTTGAGGATTTTAATGAGTAAATGACAGAGAACTGGCTCCTGCGTTAACGAGAGACCCGGACTCACGCAGGGACCCGGACTCACGCAGGGAACCGGACTCACGCAGGGAACCGGACTCACGCAGGGAACCGGACTCACGCAGGGAACCGGACTCGCGGTGAAACGGTTACTCACGTTATCCGCAGCCTCCGAAAAACGCGTAGTTACTGAAAGATGAAAATTCCTCTCGACGGTCCGCGGCTCGGCGATGCGGTTTTCAGCAGCCGAGCCGAGCCGAGCCGAGCCGAGCCCAGTCAGACCAGCAGCCGTTCGGTCATCCTCCACATCACCCTGCGTCTGATCCCTAACGTCACGGAGGATGAGGAGGAAAGGGAAGAAGAGAAGAGAAGAGAAGAGAAGAGAAGAGAAGAGAAGAGAAGAGAAGAGAAGAGAAGAGAAGAGAAACCCTCCTTCGCTCCGTCTGCGGGGCGGGACTCGATCTGAACCCGGGAAGCAGCTGCGGACGGCGGGTTGTCTTACCGAGCCTCGGCGGTGTGGAGGTAGCGGAGGGAGGAGGAGGAGGAGGAGGAGGAGGAGGAGGAGGAGGAGGAGGAGGAGGAGGAGGAGGGGAGGAGGAGGAGGAGGAGAGGAGGAGGAGGAGGAGAGGAGGAGGAGGAGGAGGAGAGGAGGAGGAGGAGAGGAGGAGGAGGAGGAGGAGGAGGAGGAGGAGGAGGAGGAGGAGGAGGAGGAGGAGGAGGAGGAGGAGAGGAGGAGGAGGAGGAGGAGGAGGAGGAGGAGGAGGAGGAGGAGGAGGAGGAGAGGAGGAGGAGGAGGAGGAGGAGGAGGAGAGGAGGAGGAGGAGAGGAGGAGGAGGAGGAGGAGGAGGAGGAGAGGAGGAGGAGGAGAGGAGGAGGAGGAGGAGGAGGAGGAGGAGGAGGAGGAGGAGGAGGAGAGGAGGAGGAGGAGGAGGAGGAGAGGAGGAGGAGGAGGAGGAGGAGGAGGAGAGGAGGAGGAGGAGGAGGAGGAGGAGGAGAGGAGGAGGAGGAGGAGGAGGAGGAGGAGGAGGAGGAGGAGGAGGAGGAGAGGAGGAGGAGGAGGAGAGGAGGAGGAGGAGGAGGAGGAGGAGGAGAGGAGGAGGAGGAGGAGAGGAGGAGGAGGAGGAGGAGGAGGAGGAGGAGAGGAGGAGGAGGAGGAGAGGAGGAGGAGGAGGAGAGGAGGAGGAGGAGGAGGAGGAGGAGGAGGAGAGGAGGAGGAGGAGGAGGAGGAGGAGGAGAGGAGGAGGAGGAGGAGGAGGAGGAGGAGGAGGAGGAGGAGGAGAGGAGGAGGAGGAGAGGAGGAGGAGGAGAGGAGGAGGAGGAGGAGGAGGAGGAGGAGGAGGAGGAGGAGGAGGAGAGGAGGAGGAGGAGGAGGAGGAGGAGGAGAGGAGGAGGAGGAGGAGAGGAGGAGGAGGAGGAGGAGGAGGAGGAGGAGAGGAGGAGGAGGAGGAGAGGAGGAGGAGGAGGAGGAGGAGGAGGAGAGGAGGAGGAGGAGGAGAGGAGGAGGAGGAGGAGGAGGAGGAGGAGGCGGAGAGGAGGAGGAGGAGGAGAGGAGGAGGAGGAGGAGGAGGAGGAGGAGGAGGAGGAGGAGGAGAGGAGGAGGAGGAGGAGGAGAGGAGGAGGAGGAGGAGGAGGAGGAGAGGAGAGGAGGAGGAGGAGAGGAGGAGGAGGAGAGGAGGAGGAGGAGAGGAGGAGGAGGAGGAGGAGGAGGAGGAGGAGGAGGAGGAGGAGGAGGAGGAGGAGGAGGAGGAGGAGGAGGAGGAGGAGGAGGAGGAGAGGAGGAGGAGGAGGAGGAGAGGAGGAGGAGGAGGAGAGGAGGAGGAGGAGGAGAGGAGGAGGAGGAGGAGGAGGAGGAGGAGGAGGAGAGGAGGAGGAGGAGGAGGAGGAGGAGGAGGAGGAGGAGGAGGAGGAGGAGGAGGAGAGGAGGAGGAGGAGGAGGAGGAGGAGGAGAGGAGGAGGAGGAGGAGGAGGAGGAGGAGGAGGAGGAGGAGGAGGAGGAGGAGGAGGAGAGGAGGAGGAGGAGGAGGAGGAGGAGGAGGAGGAGGAGGAGGAGGAGGAGGAGGAGGAGGAGGAGGAGGAGGAGAGGAGGAGGAGGAGGAGGAGGAGGAGGAGGAGGAGGAGGAGGAGGAGGAGAGGAGGAGGAGGAGAGGAGGAGGAGGAGGAGAGGAGGAGGAGGAGGAGGAGGAGGAGGAGGAGGAGGAGGAGGAGGAGGAGGAGGAGGAGGAGGAGGAGGAGGAGAGGAGGAGGAGGAGGAGAGGAGGAGGAGGAGAGGAGGAGGAGGAGGAGGAGGAGGAGGAGGAGGAGGAGGAGGAGGAGGAGGAGAGGAGGAGGAGGAGGAGAGGAGGAGGAGGAGGAGGAGGAGGAGGAGGAGAGGAGGAGGAGGAGGAGAGGAGGAGGAGGAGGAGGAGAGGAGGAGGAGGAGGAGGAGGAGGAGGAGGAGGAGGAGGAGGAGGAGAGGAGGAGGAGGAGGGCGCCGTTCATTTTCCTAATTATTTCTCTCCTCAAAAACTGAGATAGGTGGAAAAAAGATGGGTTGTGGCCATTAAAGCTACATTCACTTCAATTGTTCATCGACCCCCAAGAGCCTGACAAACAGGATCAAACTATACAAAATGATATAAGTTCAGCCTGAATTAGAAAAGCTTTCTTCACTGCAAGGCAACAGAAATGCATCTTAGCACAACAGCAATAAAGCTCATGCTGTAACATGTTCGCAAGTAGCGGCTTAGTTATGCATCCAGCAAATATGAAGCAGTGTTATCATCCCTCAGTCCAGAATTTTCTCTCTTTCAACCTCCGCTTTGTCTCCACCAGCTCTTGGGGAAACTATCTGGCCTTTCAGCCGCTAAATGCTCCACTTTCTTCACGAGCTCAGGGTGTATTAGAGGGTTTTTTTTTTCTGAAAACAGCTGCTGCTGGAAACACGGTTCATTAAAGTGTTGAGACTGAAAAGTAAACAGGCAAAACTCTGAGCTAAAACAGGCTGAAAAGCTCAGTTGACCTGCACAGTGATAATTCAGGTGATAATTCTCTACATGTTTATCCCTGAGAAAAAAAACATTATCATTATTATTATTATTACTATTATCAGACGTGGCTTCCTGGTATCATTCTTTAGTCAAGCTGAACTTATTAAGCCTCTGCCGTAACTCGCCAACTTCAGTTTGTGGCCTTTGATAGTAATCGGTTGTAAATGTGATAAAACGTGTAAAACACATTGGATTTAAAACATTAATTTAATTTTTTTCACGCAGGTGTTTCTCTCGTTTAGAAACTTTTCGTGGAAACTACAAAATTATAATCACAATCATGTTCATCTATTTAAAATCTGTAATTCAATCCCAATCACAGAGCTTACTGGGGGTGGGGGTGTTGGATGATGCAGGAATGTGGTCCATCTAGACCAATAAAGTTAGGTCTTATTACTCGTAAGGAAGCGAGTGGAAGCTCTGTTCAGGGACAGGGACTTTTCAAACAGCTGTGACTCAGACAGCAGCTGCTGGGCGGGATGAGAAAATGAACTTAAATAGATCTGTTAGCTGGACCCGCTATAATATAAACCATGAATCATCATTTTGACAAAAACAGAGAGAGAGAGAGAGAGAGATGCTAACTCAAAGATGTGGACGTCGCCGTCCCAGTGACCCTTCAAGTCTCCAGACAAAAGGTGGTCTAGACATTTGCTAGAACTCTGTTCCAGAAATAACGTCTCCACCTGTTTTTTTGTTGTTGTCATTTTTGTTTTGTTTTTTATCTTTGATCACACAGAAAACAGTTTTCTCTGATGAAAAAATAGCTCACAGAAAAAAAAAGAGGAGGCTTTCAAATATCAACTTCAAGGCTGCAGTGTGTGACAAAAAAAGTCTTCCCCCCTCCACGTCCACTTTGGATTATTAAAAGGAAGAAATGTACCTGTTTTTCACCTAATTTAATCGATGGAAAAAACATGTTTATTTCATTGTGTGAAAAAGAAATAGGCTTAAACCACATTTTGCCCCACGATGACAGAAAACACTCAGCGTTGCAGATGTGACTGATATAGTTAAATTAAACAAATATTTTGTTTTTTCTAATGGGTTTTTTACTTTTTTCCTTCAGCTACTTCTTCTGCCATTGGAGTCGGAGGCAGCACCTAGAACCGTACTGTAAAAAAAAGTTTCGATTTGGGACGGTCCCATGATTCTTTGCACCAAGTTTCAGGTCTGAACCTCGAGCGCTCTGGCGCCACCAATGGGTCAAAGTCGGAGGCGCGTTTGTGCTTAGAACTTTCGAACCACGTGTCCCGTTTCCAGAAGTCGGTTACCCTTGGATTCCTTAGATCGAACCGAGGTGGACGCTCCCCACGACGCTCCCCACGACATCTCCAGACCGAGCCTCAAACAGCTCAATGTGGCTTTGTGTTCGCCCTCGACGGCCATTCGAAGATCGGTGGCGAAGCCGCCAAATGAGAAACGAGGTCGTATCTCCGCCTGTCATTTTCTCAACTTTCATGAAACTCGTCGAGAGCACTTACAGCAATACTCTGGAAACAATGAAAATAAGTTTCCATGGCAACTGTGCCCTGCCGGACTGCTTGGCCCCACATCGCCGCTGGCAGCTCTATTTCTTTTTGTCTTTTTTCGATGGGCGGCCATTGTGAAAGCATGATAAAGCAAATACTGATCTTGGCAGAGGAAGCCCTCAGCTCTTGTTCCATCACTGTTACTTGTTTTACTGCACAGAAGCAGCGGACTGAGGCTGTTTGTGTAAAGCTGTTGAAACATGAAGCCTTGAAGCCTCAAAGCTGTTACAGCTCGCACTCCGTCGCGCTCTCCCGGCTGTGACGGACAGTCGAAGCGATGCTCGTGAAGAGGGCAGAGAAAACCGTCGTACAGCGACCGGACGTGGACGATGGCCGCCGATCGAGACTCTTGAAACTACAAACGCGAAGCGAAACACGCTGCTTCCGTGCAGATGGCTCCGCTTTCGTCTCTAAACCAGAATCAGTTGTTGTCTCAACCCCCTTAAAGTCAGAAACCATTAGCTGGATCAGAAAAAGATAAAAAAAGAACATCTGCTTTTGTTCACCTCTGTTCTGAAATCAATGGCCCATTTCTTCAGAGCCTACTGGGGATTTTAACCTCTCAAGACTTTTGAATGTAAATCCGCCACCTTCATGACAGCGCCTAGCAACAGTAACCATGGAGGTGAGGCTTAGAGAGCAATCAGTTGTGGGAGTTTTTATGTTTTATGGAAATCCGGGCATGGAGCCGTCCTCCTGTAAGGCCCCCACCCTCCTGTACAGGAGGAAGACCCCCCCTGTCCAGCAACACCCCCACAGACACACAAAGTGACTGATTTTGTGGTTTTGTGTTTCCTTTGTCATTTTTATGTCTATTTGTGGACATTTTGCATCTCTCTCTTTAGCCTTTCCTCTGTGGCCTCGTCTCTTATTAGTTCTTTTGTTGATTTGTTCTTGTCTTCTTCTAGTTATTTTGTGTCTCTTTGTGGTCGTTTTGTGTCTCTTTGAGGTCGTTTTGTGTCTCTTTGTGGTCGTTTTGTGTCTCTTTGCCTCATTTTGTTTCTGCTTGTGGAAGCAGTGCATCTCTTTGTCCCCTTATCTTTGCAGTTGTTTTGTCTCTTTTAGGTCTTCTGTGGATTCTTTTGTGTCTCTTTGTTAAGTTCTGTGTCTGCGGATGTTTTGTGTCTCTCTCTAGTCATTTTGTGCCTTTTTTCTTGGTCATTTCATGTCTCTTTGCGTCATTTTGTCTCTTTGTAGTTCTGTTTTTCTGTGTCTATTTGTGGACGTTTTTCACGTTAGGGTCTAATGACGGTTCTGAAAGCTCGGCTCCTTCCTTAACCCGTCTCTGACTCCAGGGATACGTGTTGTGTGTGAATTGTAGGTTCCGAACACGCAGGTCTCCGCCAACACCGAGGGAGTTGCCGAGCCGAGTGCTGCCCACAGCTGCTTTGGTATTTTTAAAGGCCTCCGTTAAAGAAGTGCATTAGTGAAACTCGAGTGCGGCCGCGTGCTTGCCGTCGAAGCGGCAGCGAGGACGCGGTGGCGTCTCAGATGACGGGCGGTCTCCTCTAAATGTCACACAGCTGTCGGCCGTGCGGCCCAGGCGCTTGGCCCTGCCGCCCCCCTCCTCCCCGGACGCCCCCCTGCCCCGGGGTGTCGAAGATACTCCAGCCCTCCTCCTCCTCCCTCCTCCTTATCCTCTCCTCCTCCTCCCTCCTCCTCATCCTCTCCTCTTCCTCCTCCTTGAGGCCTAATAATGAACGATTTCCTTCAGAGCTGACTGTTTTGGATACTGTTCGTTGTCAATATTCATGTTTGCCAATGTTTTCTTTTCTTTTTTTTCTTGCTTAATTTCATTGGGTTCTTTGGCTACATTTCTGTCACCAGCTGTCAATCAGCTGAACCTTGCTTTCTGCAAATATTACCTCAAAGCATTGCATCAAAACATTTCTTTAAGCAAAAATGCAGTTATTCACTCTAAAGTTTTTATACATTTAAATTTGCCACTTTTATCAGTTTTATATCATGAATTGAACAATGTGGGATTTGACATATTGGGCTCTGGGATCTTGTGCATTTTTCGTGTTTTTCTCACATTTTCCTTGAAAAAAAAATTGATAATTAAAGCAAGAATATTCTCAATTCAATCAGCAATGAAATGAAAGTTGGTTGCAGCCAAAACAAGTCGTGAAACATCTCCGTCAGCCTGTGAATGGGGTGGACGGGATAGAAAGAAATGCTTAAACGTCAGGCAGTTTCCATCCAGCTCTGGCCACATTTTTCTCAATAACAAAAACAGGACGACGTAAGCCTCTGAAGGATTAAAAGATTTCACGGCGGGGCCACCGTCGTGGATTGATGTGGACTATACAGATGTCCCTGATCAAGCAGCAGCTCGGCGTATTCGTCCTCTACCCCAAGGACATTGCAGACGTCCCCACAGACTCTCTCCTTCCACCACGCAGTTCACATTACAGTAATCTGTCTTTCGCGTCTTTCAGTGAGTTCGTTATCCCCTCACACACACACACACACACACACACACACACACACACACACACACGTCTGTTGGTATCTGAGTGTGTGTGTGTGTGTGTGTGTGTCCGTGTGTTGGTCATGTCCAGGATTAAAAGGGTGCAGAGGCAGGGGAACCTCGCTCTTAAGGCACAGAGCAGCCGGGGGACGGATCAATAAAACGCCTGCTGAATTATTAATCGGCACACGTCCTCCTCGACCACAGCCGGGGCGAAACGCCGCCAGCCAGGCCCCCAGAAAACTTCACCTAACCCCTGGGACGGCTTGATTGGATGGCGCAGGCCGCCGCGTTATTATCTGGACTCCATCCAATCGTTCTCTTCCCGCCGCTGTGACCAGTTTTTGTTTTTTTTCTAGACCTGCGTCTCTGTGATTTCACTGCACATATCCCAGCCCTTTCTCTGGGTGTGAATTGATGACTGAACATATCGGTGTGTGTGTGCATGCATGCATGCGTGTGTGTGTGTATGTGTGTGCGTGCGTGTGTGCGAGCCGAGCATGCGCAGTGTGGGACTGGGAGCTCGCAGCTGGCTGGTTCTGGTGATTCGGCGTCGTGATAAAAATAGAAAATTTCAAAGACGATGGACGAGAGAATGTGTAAAAAAAAATGACATCGCATGAGTTGCAGGTGCAGTTAATAATGCAGTGATGCAGTCGCCTCACACGGGAGGAGCTACGCCTGCTACACCTGCTGACACTGCAGGCTTATTTTACCGCCCACTCACGGTGCATCCACCTCCTTTACTCTGCCAATAATGTTTGCTCTGCCCTGTGTTTTCATGCCTCCCGTCTCCCTTCTAGCATCATCCGCTGTAAGTATGAGAGTGTAGCAGCAATAATATTACACCAGTGTGTCCGGTGTGTGTGTGTGTGTGAAGGCTCTTTAATAAAGCTGCTCCCCTGCTCTTCTCAAGGCCTCTGCTCTGCGGCAGCCATCATTCATCCCCGTCCGTGCCTGTCAGCCTCGGCCTCCGGTCAAGCGATGGGTCACGAGCATTTGCGAATGGGAAATGGAAATATAACACTCATCACTATTATGGAAAATAGTGACACCGAACTTTAACCAAAGTGCTTTTGTTTCCCGGAACCACGGACAAGAGTCAGGAGGCGAATTATTAATAAATGCAGAGCTTCATTCATCAAAATTGAAAAAAAGAGGTTGCCACTGAACCTTATTCACCCAGTGATTATGTTGCCACAACATAGCTGGGAAAACAGTTCAGCAGCGTATATGAACGCTATGAGGACAACACATTGCCTCCAACAACTAGAGCCTGGATATGGTTAAAATCAGTAATACAGTACAGTCTGAGGTAAAATGTCTTGTCACACTGTGGAAAATATACCACGGAAAAATAACTGAGTGGCGTCGGACAGTGATGGGCCTGCATCGAACATCTCATCCAATTAGCTTTAGTTGCATTTTTCCTGGAATCGTTCATCCCGTCGGAGGTATTTGGTACCGTGACATCACTACACCGTCATCCCACCGTGACGCGGTTCCAGTGACGGGCCGTGAGCAGCGAGCCCCGTCGATACCGGCGACCGGAGGGCGGACGCATCGACGACGCCAGGGCGGATCCGTGGCCGTTAAAAAAATTGATTATTAAATAAAAATGCTCACTTATGCAACGTGTGTGTTTGTCTGTGTGTTCTTGTACGTAAGATCCACTGAGCTTTACTGCCCTGTATTGACTACGTGCCCCCCCCCCCCCAGGGGCCTCTGATGCAGCCAGGTTTTGTTTATTAGCTCCCTGTCTACAGCGCAGGTCCACTGAGTCTATATTAATTGCACCGTGTGGGCGACAGCTGCATTCATGGAGACCATTACCGCCCACCCCCCTTCCTCCACACCCTCCATATCCTCCACATCCTCCTCATCCTCCTCCTCCTCTTCATCCTCCTCCTTGCCAGACTGTCCCTGTGGCTCATCAGTCAGTCAGGAAACTAATGGACATGGAGTGATGGATGCGCCGGGTTGCCTGTATGAAGTACCGTGTCCATTTCATCGTGACACACCAGACGCAGGAGTGCATCAATACCCCCCAGCTCCTGTGGGTGGGGGGGGGGGGGGGGCTGAGAGCATCCTCAGGGATCTGAAAAGGGGCCACAGGGGTTTGAAGACCAATAAGAAAAGACACTGGGACGTTTAGGTGTCGGGAAGATGAGACGTTTTGACTCTTTGCCATTTGGAGCCACAACATAATTTGTTAATGAAATATGTTAAATGCAAATGTTTGCTAACAAGTTCAACCTGTCAACTTAAGAGGTGATGATATGACAATTATTTGCTCACAATTTAATTCTGCTGCCCCCAAATGGAGGGCAAAAAAAGCCAGCAAGTGTCCAGGAGCCCCAGACCTCCAGGGGCCCCCAGAAGCCCCAGGTTCACTACATGTAATTTGGGTAGCTTTGATAAATTGAAAGAGATGTGCATCACCAAAGTACAACATCAACTACGCCCGTCCCTCCATCCTCCAGCCGTCTTTTTAAGGGACTCTGTGTCAAAATCTAGTTTTAAGACCCAAACTGTTTTAGGTCATATTGAGCTTGTTTATTATAAAGTTATGCTTTATCGAATTGCTTTAATTTTTTTTTTCTGTTAACACTAACTAACGCTTAGGAAACCTGGGGGAAGACTGTATTATTCCCTTGAGGGAAAAAGTTCTTTTCATTATCAAAACGTCTGATAATTATTTTTTTATTTAAAAGATTAATTGTTCAGTCTATAAGATGCCAAAAAATAGTCCAAAACAACATATTGCTCACATGCGTATTGCTTGTTTTTGTCAGAGCAACAGTCCAAAACCCAAAGATGATGAGAAAAGTGAAAATCAGACATGATTTGAGAAACTGGACCCTTTGAAAAGAATTAATCCAATATCGCAATTGTTGCCAGTTAATTTCTGAATTCATCTATTCGATTAATCAGCCAGTCAGATGTAGAGAACTGGTTAGTCTCTGGGTGTTAGGGGGAATACTGAAACTGCTATGTATGGTGGGGGATGGGGTTTGGGGGGGTCAGTAGAGGTCCAGTGGATGCAGTTTCTCCCAGGGACCCCTCAGGAGCTTTTGGTGAGTTCCTACATTTCCCAGAATGCCCTCCAACGGTACCCAATGAAAAGATGTGAAGTAACTCGTAGTGTAGGAGTAGAAAGAGAAAGAAATCTACACTGGCTGCGAAACTAAGATTGAATCAGCCCCAGCATGATAATGCATTACATTCAGGTCTGCTCTGACGATAGCGCTGTTGTGCTGGACGTTTTCCTGTCTGAATACTGATGATTCCAAGATGGCGTCTCTACGATGAAGCCTAATGAGCCATAATAATTCCCCACATCCCAGAGTGAGAATGAGATCTTTAAATCATTGGAAAACATTTTACAGAACCTCATCAAACCCCACATCTACAGTATTGTTGGGACCTTCTCTTTTACCTGCCTCAGTGTCAAATCCCATCACAGTCACCCCCCCCCCCCCAAATGCCCTAGTCAGACAACATCAGCCACCCCCTGTCTCAACCCCTGAACCCCTCCTGTCCCCTTCGTAGAGTTTTTCTCTCTATCTGTCCTGCGCCAGTGTGTTAGGGCAGATCAGTCTTTGTTTAGCTGTAGCGAGGCAGAGCGAAGCCTCCAGGAAGGGGGGGGGGCTGCTGGCTGTCCTTCAGCACATATGCCAACCGTCAGGGAGGCGACTGCCGTCTTGGCTGCCCGAGCTTTTTCCGTGTTTTTTTTGACCGTGGAGGGGTAAGAAAGAAAAAGAAAAAAGAAACCATGTGGAACTGAGATGTTGTTTTCCCACGACACTAAGAAAAAACCCTGAAAACTGTCTCCGTCTCCTCCAGCCTGGAAATCTGATTCTGCCAGAAGCAGCAGGAAAAGCTTTCCCTGCCTGGTACGCTCGTTTTCTGAACCCGGATCCAAAACCCGTCGACAGATTCCGTCGCGTCTGTTATAGGATCTCTGTGCAAAAAAACTTCGATTGGCAGGGTGAGAACCGGAGGAAAATTTGGAAATCGGTCGGAATATAGAAAGGTCATCAATCTGTGATCATATATAAACAGTTTATTAACCTTTAGAAACGCTGAGAAGTCCCCACCTTTCATCTGATTACATTCTATACAGTAAATGGCAGCCGGCGGATCCCGTCTGAGGACGAAAAGCCTGCCGCCCCCGCCCTCCCCGGGCCCCACAGGTTCTCCTGTTCTCTCCCTGAGCCTGTCGACCATTATGACTGTGCAGTCCTCCGCCAGCTGCGCATTAGTATTCGAAGCACAGACCAGGGGAAGCTTTCAGCATCGTGGGCGGGGGTGGGCCGATCCTGCAAAATGCTGGGTTTGCTGTGAAAGGTTTTCTCTGGAAAAAAGCGATAGGGAATCAGCCATCACAATTATGAAGAGAGCCACGGGAGGACTGGCCTTCAAACATTTATCTATTTATTTATTTATTTTAACTGCCTGGATCCGATCAATTTTTTTTTTCCAATGTGACCTTTGCTTGCCAGTGAGCAGCTCGGACACCCGGTTGTCTCATCTTACCTCATCCTCCAAACCCCTTAGCTGTGAACTCAGACCCCCCCCTCCCACACAGACACACATACATACACACTCCTGGGATCATATGCAATATAGAAAAAAAGCCAGCGCAGCATAAAAAGAAAAAAAAACGCATCATTTCTTTTGGGAATCCTGGATGAAACGTTTATAATGGGGATAACAAGCTGCTTTTTATGGGCCGCTCTCGTGTTTCAGATCCACAATTACTGAGCTTCTACTCTCTCCACATCCCCGTGCACCTTGTCCCCCCCCACGGAAATTGAGCGCTGTCTCGGTTCACTCATTTTCACTCAAGCCCCTGATGTCTTTTAGAGCCTGCCAAGCGGAAACATGACCGAGGAAGGCGGCACAACAAATCATAGAATCCCAGGAGGCGGAATCCTCGAATACCCTTTATTTCCTTCATTCTGTAAAAAAATAATTATAAATGGTGATATTTCATCATTTTCCTCCTCATGTAAAGACAAAAACCAACAATGGCTTGATCCTACTAACAAGTATCCTGATCTCTCTGAGCCATAGATGCTCCGTTGTTTCCAAAATCTATTAAAAACACATCAATGAGCCGCACTGTTACACTGGGTGACATGTTCTTTCATCACCATGAACACACACACGCTGTGGTTTATTTAGACTTAAGCCCACACACACAAACCCACACAATCACGCATTCACACACACACTCACACATTGTCCTGCTGCCCCAAATACTCACTAGAGAACCAAAATGCGGATTAATCCGCTGCTTAAAATAGTCCTCAATGAACGCAACGGTTATTGCTGTTAGAATAGTTAGAGAGTTGCTTAAAGTTTTAGTCTCTTCCTTGGATTTGTTGACAATAAGAAAAATATAGTTTTATTATACTGATACCCTGATCTTGTCCAATCAGTGTCAGGAAACCACACGTCGGTGAGCGATGTTTGCCGCTGGGCCTGTCTCTGGATGTGATCCTGTTTGAAGCTCGTGCCTCAGGCAGAATGGCCTTTTGGATTTACCCCCTGTCAGTTAAGTGATTTTTTTTTCACTATAGATTCACTCCACACATCCCTAAGTGTTTCTCTCTCCATCTAATTCTGTAAAAGAACCTCCTGCAGCCTGTTTCATTTTAACTTAAAGCAGTTTCCTTGATCCCTCGTCTTTCCTCGCCGCCGTCAGGTAACAGACATTAAAGTCTGGCTGCTTTTTTTTCCCTTTTTTCGACGAGATATAACGAGAACACTGACTTTTCAAAAAACAAAAAAAGAAGAAGGAGAAAACAGTGCTCACTCAGGGGAAATGGCCGCTCTGCTGTTTATCAGCCCTCACGTCAAATTCGTTCGCAGCTGAGCCAAGGCCCCGTTGAACCGAGGGGTTACTGTAGCTGCTCATTTCCCTCGGGTCTGAACCAGACAAAATCCCTAAAGCCATAAATGATAGTCTCCGGACATTTTGTAGGTTATTCGTGTTGGTTTGTGCCCTCATTCCTATCGGCTGTAGACAAGATCCACTCAGTCGTGTGAAAAACCCGTTGTGATCCAGATCCAGATCAAGAGAGGTCACACGCAGATGGAGTTGAGAGAAAGTCAAGACTGAGTTTTGAGTAAACTGGGTCCTGTTCCAGACTAATGTAAAAAAAACATTTTTTAAACATGTTTTTAGCCATGATAAGCCGCGTGGCTCTAAGGTTCGTGGCATCGGTTGGTTCACCAACAAAGTTGGTGATAACTTTGTTGGTTGTTTCCTCCTGTGCAATCATTGTATTAAAATTTCAGTTTGTCAAAAACTTGGGTTCATGGCCAAAAAACCTGCAAAACTAATGACGTTCCCATCAGCCTGAGCTGCACTTCGTGTTGAGTGCTACTTAGCAAACGTTAGCCAGGATAAAATGAAGTGGTTGAGAATTCTACCTGTTAAACATCTAGGTGTTAGGATTTCGCTCGAAGCATCGCCAGGCCCAGGAACAGCCTCACAGCACTGTCTCTTCCAGAGAGTCGTTGATTTGCACTGATCCCACCATCATGCAGCTTATCAGGGCGCGGAATGACAATGACATTTTATTTAAAATCCCTTCTTTTCTGGTGCCGAGAAGAAAATAAACCAAACAACACCTGTGATGAAAAGGAGAGTGGACTCAGTACTAATGTGCTGGTTCCTTGAAACCCTGCAAGGCTAATCTCTTACATCATATTAAATTACAGAGACAGTAAAATCTCGGCATGTTGATAAGCAGCATCCACAGACTGTCTAGACAAATCCCTCCAAATAACTGAAATATGATATAGCTCCTAAGTGTGTATGTACTTGGTCTTACATCCCCATGGGGACTTTAACCCAATACACACCAATCCATTCGGACTGGTCCATTCGGATAGCTCCATATCATAATAATAGAGAGTATCTCGTGGCACTTTTCGGGTCAGGGTTAGGGTTTGGGTCCGGGTCTGGGTTAGGGTTAGGGTTAGGTTCAAGTTTAGGTTAGGGTTCGGGTTAGGGTTAGGTATTTAGTTGTGATGGTTGAGGGTAGGGTAAATGTTCTTTCAGGGCTGGTGGAACAGCTCTGTGTGTTTGTATGTGTGTGCATATACAGATGACTGCAGCAGTCTGCTATTGGACCTGAGGGACATGTTGTGTTTGCTTTAGGCTGCTGCTCACGTCGCTGTACATTCATGTCGATGCTTCCAGCTCTGCGTTTAACTGCATAGTTCACTGCAGCAAGTCTCAAGACTCTAGCTAGATACATTTTCAGTCAGTGTGAGCAGGCAAAACAAACAGTTTAGAACCAGTGATAGTAAGAACCAGTAAGAAAGTAATCAATAGATTCAATAATAATTGGGTGTCTTCCACATATCTAAATAAAAACATTGTTGCTGATTGTGCGATGATGTGACTCCATGATGATTCCCCATTTGCTGTTGCTCTTTCAAAATGAACTGATGCAAACAGTCTCTATTACATAATGAGGGTGAGTTTACAGGCAGTGTTGCATACGCAGCCGCTGCCTTGCTAGATTTACCGACTTTTCAGACCCCTTTAGCAACTTAACACAAGCACCTAGCATCAAATCGTGACACTTTTTGGACAAAATCTTTTCAGTACAAAAGTCAAGAGCCTGTATGTCTGGACCTTGATTGTGTCAATTGACTGGACTGGTTTAGAAAGGCGAACACCTGTACATTATAAGAGCATTTCTGGCAGATGACAGTGCTGCATGAAGCGATTTAGTCTTTTAGAGGTTTTTTTGGTTTTAAGGCTCTTCAGTGAGAAAACACATATTTTATTTTTTATCACTGTACAGATAAAATGTACAGATGTTTTACTTTGACTTTGCATCAATCAGCTTGGATAGAAAGATGTCCCATGAGCTAAGATTATTCCTCTCTTCTTCCAAACTGCTGTAACAGCAGAACTTTACCTCTCCCACATCTTTGGCATGCAAATGTATGCATGCATGTAAAACCCTGTTAGAAACCCTGATAGTGTTAAGTTATGTATATACCGTATATAGCGAAGAAGTCCATCCTTTTTACAGGAACCAAGTTTCTTTTTCAGTAATCTCCCCCTCAAACTATAGACATCAGGCTTCTCATTTACTTTGAAGTAATACAATTACTGCAGAAAGTAGATAGTAACCTGATTATTTAAGTGCAAGATATTGTTGAAATTGGAATTAGAGGCGGTTGTTATTGGCTGCATTTTGGAATAGATCTATTCTGAGGTATTATTTCTAGAAGTAATACAATTACAAGTATATGTAATTAAAGTACAATTATAACCAAGAAGCAGGGGCAGTTTATAAATTGAAGGTAGAGATGTAAATGCTACTTTGAGGTAAATGCTAATGTCAGTAAGCTAACATGCTCATAATTACAATGCTAATATGCTGATGTTTTGCAGATATAATGTTTACAATTCTATTAAAAATTGTAATGTTCCATGTGTTAGCATGCAAACATTTGGTAACTAAGACTAAGCACAAAGACCAACTGAGACTGATGGAAACATTACTTTTACATGCATTCTATTATTAACCAAAATTCTTGCTGACGTCTGGAAAAAAGTCAGATTTTTCCTCTGAGAATCATAAATGTTTTTACAAAATTTTATGCCAATCCATCCAGTACTTTACACTAGATAAATTTCACTAGATAAATGAGAACTTTGGATCACCAAAGCAACTAGATGGTAGAGCCAATAGCTGTTGAGGCTGGACCAAAGCGGTGGACCAACGGATGATCATCCATAGAGCCATGCTAATAGTGTGGCTAAAAATAAAAGCAATATAGGCTATAATGTTCCAGGGGTTATAGTAGAAGTAATACAATTACAAGTATATGTAATTAAAGTACAATTATAACCAAGAAGCAGGGGCAGTTTATAAATTGAAGGTAGAGATGTAAATGCTACTTTGAGGTAAATGCTAATGTCAGTAAGCTAACATGCTCATAATTACATTGCTAATATGCTGATGTTTTGCAGATATAATGTTTACAATTCTATTAAAAATTGTAATGTTCCATGTGTTAGCATGAAAACATTTGGTAACTAAGACTAAGCACAAAGACCAACTGAGACTGATGGAAAAATTACTTTTACATGCATTCTATTATTAACCAAATTTCTTGCTGACGTCTGGAAAAAAGTCAGATTTTTCCTCTGAGAATCATAAATGTTTTTACAAAATTTTATGCCAATCCATCCAGTACTTTACACTAGATAAATTTCACTAGATAAATGAGAACTTTGGATCACCAAAGCAACTAGATGGTAGAGCCAATAGCTGTTGAGGCTGGACCAAAGCGGTGGACCAACGGATGATCATCCATAGAGCCATGCTAATAGTGTGGCTAAAAATAAAAGCAATATAGGCTATAATGTTCCAGGGGTTATAGTATTGGGTATATAAGGTATAAATATATATAAATACACAACCATATAACCAAATCCAAGACTCAAGGGTTAACTTCCCATACGAACAGGAGAAATACTCTAGTATCTACTTTTCAGTTTGCCTGCCCACCCTGGAGCAGCAATGATGCTCCCTGCCACCTCTGCATCTCTGAGACCATCACGCAGCTACTCTGGAGAGAGATCAGGAAAAAGAGAGCGTGCTAACAGAGAGCTAGTGGAGGGTTCACAGCCGAGAAAGCAGCATGAATCTGTAACAGAGCAGGACTGAAAAAAAAGATGGAAATTTGGAAAATAATTGCTATTTATCAGCAAACGGCAATCAATGGAGAATGCTGAATTATTCATCATTCCAGGACAATGAAGGTGAAAATGCAGGCTCTGATGAATGCTACCCTTGATGGATGTAAGAAAGCTTCTGAAATTGTTAAATATTCCGTCTTAAAATACATGTTGGCGTGTCGGTGTTAAGAGAAGTGTTAGCTCGATGTTAGAGGAGGCTGTGGATTTAAACAAGTGGATTATGAAAGTGAGCCGTGACATAAAGGGAAATTATGCAGAGATGAGTCATTGTAAAAAGAGCCAAATGTTCTGCAAACAAATAAATGGTGCAGGTTTAACCTCTGACCTAACACTGAGGCTAACATATGAATAAGGTCTTGCTGGTGAGCAGCTGGTGAACATGGGGATTATTTAGCAGCCAAAGAGCCAGAGATTTCCCTCAGGAGCTGGTGGAGACCAAAAACAGAGATAAAAGAGAGGGAACACCGGACTTGGATTCATTCAAGATGAAGGATCGGTTTCCTCTCTACCTGCTGAATGTTTAGATAAGCACCTGTTTGAGAATAAATTCAACGTATAAACTTAA
Source organism: Istiophorus platypterus (assembly GCA_016859345.1). Taxonomy (NCBI): domain Eukaryota; kingdom Metazoa; phylum Chordata; class Actinopteri; order Istiophoriformes; family Istiophoridae; genus Istiophorus; species Istiophorus platypterus. Next base: position 2,881,847 of record CM029118.1, read on the forward strand.
AAGCCAAAGTTTTGTCAATATTGTGTTCAGGGCTTGTTTTGGAAAGAGAGTGGTATTATCAGCACCAGTAATGTTCACACGTTACGTTTTCTCAGTATTAAGCCATTAGGTTCATCACAATCTTGTCTCGACCTGTCCTTGATTTCTTTAAAGGTGCACTCCACACATTTTTTTTTTTGTGCATCAGGCTCGATTTGCTCATCATGTAGCATAATTTTTCTTAAATCCCTCAACTTAATCTAAGTCATCATTCACATGAGAGTACCTTTTAAGATGGATTTCTATCAGGAACTTATTGATTATGAAATGGATGAAGACTGTTTTTATTTGTAATACTTGTATATTGCATATTACACAGACGTGCTTGGTTCTGCTCTTTACATAACACTGCCAGCCCAAGGACCATGTGGGAGGAAGGATCGAACAGCTCTTTAAAAATCTTTTGCTCAGCGCCCAGCGGACGCCCAGTTCCATTAATTCACCCCGGTACATCTATCTCCTCTGAGCTGTTCATCTGCCCCCCCCCCCACCGAGTTTAAAGCTGGATACGCCCGTGTTCATCGTAAAATGCGGGTTGACACAAGTAATTTCTTTGTAAACACTGAGCAGCAACCTGGAGAGCAGAGGCGTTCGCAGCAGCAACATCGCAGTCGGATCCACATTGACACTGGTCCCATTGACCGTCTGCTGCAACAGGGTCTGGTCTCACACCCCCCCCCCCCAACAGATAGTGTCGTCTCTCACATTCAGCCCCTTATTGATTCCCACCCCTGATCCATGCAGTCTGCATACGAGAGGCCCGATCGATAAAGGCTGTACCGTCTCCAGCTCCCCAGATATCGCCACATACGCATGTGTGGAGAGGAAAGTGGAACGAGGGGCGAGGGACGAGGGACGAGGGAGGCGCAGAGGGGAAAGGACATGCCGCTGTTGTCAAAAAAAAAACTGGGATTGAATGCGGCCTGAGTGCTGGACTGGGATGGACATGGCCGACAAGACGACGGGCAGGTAGGGGCATGTTAGCTCCCTCCGGCTGGACTCTATCATGACCGCGACCCTGGTGGCGATCGTTGTCTACAGGCAACAGCCGACATGTTTCTATTCAGTCTGAAAAAAAATTTGACGAACCGGGACTGACCTTTGACCTGCGCTGAAAACTGGGCGGTGTGCTTGGACTCGAACAGCTGCAGCTCTTTGTTCAGGTCACAGACGGTCAGATCGATGTTCCAGGAGCGAAGGCCTGGAAAAAGAAGAAAGTAGGGATTTAAAAACGGTCCCCAAAAGTAGGAACATAAGTGTCTGATGCTGCTTCTTTGTCAGAAATTCTGACGACTATAAGTATATAAAAGTAAAGAACTATCATTTCTGTTTAGTCAGATCCAGTATCCGTGTTTCTCATCAATTTATGCAATAATAAAAAAGAAAAACCTCTAAAACTCATTACAGATTTTTGTAAAGTAGGTAAATATCAGTTTTGTCTCATTTTATCTTTTATAATCTCGAGCACCACATCATCCCGAGTAAACAGTAATCCTATCAACAATGCAACAACAGCAACAGAGCGAGCTATTGTCTAAACTATCCAAGGCCCAAATTTCCACAATGAACTCGTGAAATAACTTTAAAAAGTAAAACATAGGGAAATAGAGGAAGTGTGACTGGAGGCTTCTGTATTTGGCAACACTCCCACATTTTACACATGGTGAATCTAGATTTATTTTGAAGTTATTTTTTTAATGTCGAAAGAATAACTAATTACAGATATCCAAAAACATTTGGGGACGTTGGGGGTTTTGGATACAGCCATGGAATTTACTCAAGTACTGTTAAGCGATTTTAGTTACTTTCACTTTACCAGAGCATTTTCATTTTATAACACTTCATTCTTCTACTTCGCGATGTTTCAGGGATAAAATATTCCCCCTTCTACTCCATAGCATCTATTTGACACTGTTGCTCACTTGTTTCTTTTCAGATTTTAGATTTTGAGCTTATAATATACACTGTAGTTCTACATTGTTAAACTATAAAACACCTGGAATTGGCTCCAGATTGGCAAACTATAACACCAAATTGCCACCTACATGTTTTTAATCAGTAACAATATACAATTTACAATTTGATATCAGACTGAGAGAAGCCATTCTGTCTGATCAGTGCCTTTGCTGATAATATGTTAGTACTTTTATTTAAGTAACATTTTGAAACAGCACTTTACCCTTTTCTGGAGTATTTTTAGACTTAATGTTTGTATTTTTGACTAAGTGAAGGATCAGTATAGGGATAGTTCTTCCTCTACTAAACAGCTTTCAAGAACCTGAGGCTCGTTTTCGGACAATATAAGACCGTCAGGGATTGAAATTTCCACATTCTATGAATATTTGCTTTGAATGACATAAGGTTTTTTTTATGTGACAAAACTAAAACTTACATATATGTAAAGACAAACTGGGGGGGGGGCTGAATCTGAACACGCAGTTACGACTTACCGTGCTGCCTAAAATTACTTTTTCTGACAGTTGAATTTAACAACAGGTTATCGGATGAGTGAGATGTTTTGGGGTTTTCAGACCTAGAAGCCTTCTTTTTTCCCCCTGCAGCCCTCGGGGGCTGCTGACCCCACCCCCCTCCCCCGTCGCCTCACCTTGCGTGATCTGCTCCCTGGCGGCGTCGAGGTGATGCCCGGTGGAAACCTCTCCGACCACGATCAGCATGCGATGGTCCCTGTGCTGGAATGCGGCTCCGGCGTGGCGCTGTCCATGGTGCTGAACAGACTCCTCCGGCTCCACTTGCTTTGCCGAGGCAGCGGCTGCGCTGGGGATCTCCATGGTAACAGTGCCGCCGGCGGACACCGAGCCCTTTTCCATCTCCATGACAACTGCATCCGGAGCGGGCACCATGACAATGCAGGATGCGCGGTGGGAGGGGTGGTGGGCGTGACTCCCTGGATGGTGAATACTCCATTGGTTTTCAGGTTATGTGGCTATTTGATGTCACAGCTTATTATTGGACAGAAGGGAAAAGAGGGATATGAGAAATTCATCTTAATCATATTTCCTACATGACATGGCTGAAACACAATATCACTGAATCATTGATAAAGCAAATGGTGAGGGTGATGATGCTGAAGAAGACAGTGAAGATGTAGATATTATCATATGAACCATGAAGCTGAGAAATCATTTTCCGCTGACAAGTTTTTGAAGACCAAAAATAGAATGGGCGAAAACATTCATGCGCTCGTCAATAAATATCATTTTTTTGGGGGGTTTAATGAGCGTAAACCATTGTCACTTACAGAATCACTCAAATTGCTCTTATATTGAACTCCTCTGTCAGACAAAAGGGGATGAAATGAATAAGACGTTTTCGGCAAACAAAGTTGCTATTTATATTGGTGTCACTGCAAGTACCAGGCAATGTGCCTCGGTTACTAAACTGACGGCTCTTTGTTCCCATCGTGAGCGAGACAACGCTTTGTCTGTGCAGAGAGTTACTGTGACAACAAAGGTTCTCGCAGTCAGCGAAGAAAAAACTGTTTATTTTAGGCCTCACGGGAATAAGATCATTTGGCAATGTAAAAAAAAAAAACGCTGCAAGTTGTAATTATATTCAAAACAAATTCGGGCCAATATTAGCGTTACACATACACCAAACAACCACAAGATTAAAAACCAGACACCGGATGGATGATGTATGTATAGTATATACATTTTGATATATACAAACTGTTGATAAATTAAAGGAAATTTTTTTAATAAATAAGTGGAGAAAGATAACAAATACAGATTCTTTGACACAGCTGAACTTTGTGGTACAGTTAAGCAGTTAACACCCACTATCGCTCTTCTGCAAGTATAGAAATACTGAGCAGGTTCAGTGGATTTTTAACTTTCAATTAAGATGCAAGAGGGAAAGATCTAGGAGACTCTGAGAGAAGGTTCACTGCTGGGGTCAGAGGTCACAGGGGCAGGTCTGGTGACCCGAGTCTCAACAGGAACCGAGACTGAAGTGACGTCTGCATTTAGAATCGATGGGAAAGACTCAGTGAGTGTGATTAGTGTGAAACGTGAGGAAGACGGAAGTGGGATTCTTCCTCGGGCGACCGAGAACGTCAGTGCAGGACCTGATCGGTCTGTTTAAACAGAAACAGTCAGTCAACAGTAACATAGAGAGGGATGTGAGATTGGGGGGGGGGCAGTGTATAACCCCCCCCCCCATTCAAAAGGTGAGCTCAGTGGTGTAGGAGCCACAGACACTGGTCTAAGTGATGTGGTCTAGATGACTGATCCTTCATCAGGTTGTAGACTAGAGGGCGAGTGCATGTGTAGACCAGGAGACCAGTACAGAACGAGGGAGCCTTGCGCGGGGGGGGTCCGGTGGCTCTGTGATACTTTGGATGGGGGGGGGCATTTAGCTGGTGATGATTGGGGTCCACCTGTCCCCTTAGAGGGAAGAGACACTACAGATCAACACAAAGTTGTTCTGATTGATCACCTTTATACTATGATGAAACATTTCAATCCTGATGTTGGGGGGGCTCCTCCAGGATGACAATGCCCCCCCCCCATCCATAGGGCACGGGGGGGTCAGAGAGTTTGGAAATGATGTGAATCACCGGATCTCAACCCAGGTGATCAATTATGGACCAATGTGTTGATATCAAAACACAAAACGAGGGAACATCTTCTGGAAGAACTGGTGTTTATCTCTCCAGTAGAGTTACAGAGACCTTTAGGATCAAAGCCAAGCAGGACTAAAGCTGCTCTGGAGTCTCATGGTGGCCCGGCATCCTACCAAGACACTTTATGTTAGTTTTTTCCTTTAATTTTTCATTCCTCTGTTTGTTTGTGGCCCATTTTTTTACAGAGTTATAACTAGAATAAAAACCAAATGGCTCAGAGCTGAGATTCAAGGACGGTACCGGGAGTTACGCATTGTTCATGTTGTCTTTTCATGGAATTTGTAGCAGTAACAAAAAATACAGAATAGTGCCAGTCTCATCCAGGATATACATGACAAGGCAGACTCACACAAAGACACAAAACCGCAGGACAAGACAAAATCAGCGCAACAACTGGCTCCACGAAGCTGACGCTCAACAAGATACAATATTTCTCCCATATAAACAAGTGCTTGATTTCTAGAAATGACCATCAACTGATTCCCACACATGCCCGATCATTTTAATGTTCATATAACAGCCCTTAAAAATATACACGCTATTCTGTCAGGCCACTGATGGATGACAAGAGCCCGGCGCTGCAGATATCAGGGGTTCTCCAGCAGACGTCCAGGTCTGAGGGGGAACCGTCAGGAGCTATGTTCTAGCATCTACTGATGCTAAGACAGCTGTTGGTTTGGCAGCTGTCGTTAGACACATAATATAAACTTGGAATCCTGCTTTATATTGAGGTTGACTACAATATCCAGACCGAGAATGTACTGGATACCATGAAATTCAGTCTGCACATTCATGGTCCCCAGAGGATGAGACTGATGACACTCACCGACGCCCTCGGCCGTAACCTCGCCTTTACTGCTGTTTAGTAAAACCTTAGCAGGCTTGTACGCTAAGCTAAGGCGGTGACATGATTAAAATACCTGCCGACCGTCAGCATGTTAGCACCGTCACTGAGGTTTGTTTATTACTACCACTCTTGGCTGGAACCAGTAACCCAGCCTCTATTTAAACCAGCCAAATGCAGCTGAAATGGAGTGAGACAAGTCAATCTACAGTTTATTTCACAGGATCAGATTTCCCTATAACAGAATGTTTGGAGAATCCCCCCTAGGTGACCTAATAGCCTGCTTTCTCTCCCTGCAAGATGATGTAGGCAGCGACATTGGAAGTAGATTTGCAAGAGAAATCAATGCAAGAAATCAATATAATACAGAATTCTATTGCTCCTTATGTTCCCATGACATAAATGTGATTATTTTTTAAATTAATATATCTTTAGAAAGAAAATCCCACTGAAACTTGACCTTTTGCTTTCACTGTAATGGGAAAGAATGATGTCACATTCTCAATTATTTAAACCTTAACCCTTCACAAAGCAACTTTCCACTGATCATTCTTGGGTTTAATGGCTCCATGGTTCTAATCGGTTACTCTCAAAGCTGGTTCCTGCCTACAGGCGTGTTCCAGAGGCTGGGGTGACGATGCTGTGGCAGGTGAGCAGTGACACCCGCCTGGGTGACGGATCACCGTGGGGGGGGGGGGGGGTAATTCAGCTCCTCTCTCTGTTTAAACTTCTATCTCCTCTGGAAGATGTGTGTTACTAGGAGTGAGTCAGCACTCCCGGTCACGCACACGCACACACACACACACACACACACAAACACACACACGCAATAACTCCAGAGTGTCTGCTGGCCTCTGCTGGGAGGACAAAGTGCTACAGGAGCAGATTTTTACTCCTGATAAATGTTCAGTGTTTGCAAAACCAAGAACCAAACAAGTTCCAAACAACTCGACTTCAAATTAAATCAACTTTCTTAGGGATGCTGGGGAAATATTGCAGTTGTACAAGAACATGGAGTGAGAAAATTATACAGGCAAAGACAAAGAAAATAAGGGGAACAATAAAAATCATCAAGAGTGACCCAATGACAATCTATCGATTAAACCAACAAATGCATTACACATGTATCTTATAATGATGTTACACCAGGTTCCATTCATTTGAGGATCTCTATATGTTTTATTAACATGTTATCATATTTTAAAGCCATGGCTTGGTCAAAAAATAAATAAATAGATAAAGAAATAATTGAAAACCCATTGAATTTACAGTTTTTACTGTTGTTGCTAAAAATAAGGGTTTATAGAGGCTTGACAAGAACTTTTCTTTCTTTGATTGGCTTTTCAATTTAACAAATTTTCCAACTCTGTCCAATTCATCTCTATATAATAGATAATAATATATAATATATCGTTATCATGATTATCTGTTTATACGTTGCAGTGAAACTGTAAATACTGTGTGATATAGCACCACCTATGCCGTAGATGCACTTTCTGAATACAGTAGTATTCTTTTGCACATTTGGATGCCAACTGCATTCCATTGGCTTTGCACCTGTACAATGAAGTTGAACCTAATTTAATCTGATCTAATCCAAAAATTAATGCTTTTGTTTGCTATCAAAGCCCAGAGCCTGTTGGTACAAACTGCGGCCATGTCAAGAAAACACTTTAGTTTTAATCCAGTCTATCCTGATTCTTAATTCCTTTGTCTACCACAGTTACATTTGCATATTCCACTACAGTAAATGAGATGGGTTTAGATAATAACTCAACTATTGCATCTGCAAAGGTTTATAATCATTTGCAATCACAGGCTGGGTCTGACTTAAGAAATAATATTGAATAAAGCTTTTCTATATATGACATAAATTTCAAAAGCGAGAAGCAATGTTCAATTCAATGTCGCTCTATTCTATTACATATAAACATTAAAGGTCCGAACAGTAGATTTGCATTTTAAAGTTATTCTAAAGTACATTTTGGCATCTGGGAAAAAAAACATTCAAGTGGAGTTTTTTCTTTGCTTTTAAAATTTAATCCTACAGATGATCTGTGAGAATCTGTGTGTGTGTGTGTACGTATGTGTGTGAGAGAGAGAGTGCGTGCGTATGTGTGTGCGTACGTGCGTGTGCGTGTGTGTGTGTGTGTGTGTGTGTGTGTGAGAGAGACACTCCGGAGGAAACGAGCATGGTATCTACATTTAAAAAATGCCTTTGCATCTTTACGTGCCATGCGTGTGTATTCCACACCCCGACTCTCGGCAAAACAGAGGCAGGGGAGGACTGAGCGATGTCGGACGCGTTATTATTGCAACCGACGGGACAGTGAAACAAATTGGGAATTAAAAAAAACAAACAAACCCCGAGAGCAGACCTATTGATTCCTAAGGTAAAGCTCTTTATGTTTCTCTCTCTTTTTTGCATTGCGTGATAAATAAATAAAGGAGCGGTGAGCTGGGATTGTTGGAGCCGCGTCCGCTCCGCGGTCGTGCGCCCCGGTGCCCCATGCGCTCCGGCGGGAGGCGGCTCGGATTCCGCGTCTTTCGGGGACGGTGGCTGCGCATTTCTTGACGCGGGTGTCGGCCCGACCCCGCAGAGACGGCGACGTGACGCTGAACTTTGCGGTGCCGGCCGGCTCCGGGAGGCTGGAGCCCGCCGGCATCCATCCAGCTAAAAGATCGTAATAAAAATCACATTTCCTCATCTTTTTCAGAGAAAACCACTGAACCACTGAGATGTATATGTGGCCATTTAGCAGAATCAGGTATATTAATCATTGCATTGTCGTGTCGCAACAGCTAGGATTGTCTCCTCTGTGTTTCCGTATCGAGTTGCCGGTCAGTAATGTCCCTGCCTCTGATGCTGATGCTGATGCTGGCGCTGATGCCGGTGCTTTCCTGTAAACCCCGGCACTGTGGCCCAGGCCCATGGCTGCTGTCTGGCATGGATGCACCTTCAGATGACTTGGAACGGAAAAAAAAAGACCTCAAAGGCATCACACGCAAACAGGGCGAACGCACGTGGGGGGGGGGGCATCTATCTCTGTGTTTGCTGGAATCTTGCAATTCTCCTGCAGAAACCTGCAGAGGACCCCCCCCACCCACCCACCTACTATGCCCTGATGTTGTGAAATTGAATTACAGTCTTTCTGTACAGAATTGAAATGACCTTCTTCATCAGGGTAATTAATGTCAAGTGGTGCCATCACAGCGGATTGTGATATTTCCCACTAGAAGCCATTAGCATCCCCATTTTAAGAATGTATTCATGCAGCAGGTAACTAAACTTTCCTGGTGAGTTTTAAAGCGACCGTGCCTGTCGTGACCTACTCAAGAGTGTTCTTGAGGAGATGTTTGTCTCTCTGGGGTGAGGAGGCAATCACCCAGCATTGTGTGACCCCCCCCCTCATCCCCACCCCACAGATTTCGGTGGAGCAGCAGCACCCTCCCCCCCAGCAGCCTCGATCAAGTCGAGTGATTGGTGCTTTTGTACCTCCTCCTCTCTGATCAGTATTTGCACAGGCAGGGAAAAAGAATCAGGCGTTTCCATGGAAACTGAGGGATGTCAAACGATGGAGATGAAATTGGCGTTCACGTCTTTTTTTTTTTTTTTGAACGGCCGCCTGCTCATCTTTAAAAGCCGCAAGCTGACATCAGGCTCGGGAACTAACACCTGATCGGACCTGTGCTTGCTGGCTGCTTTTCTTTAATCTCTCAAAGTCATTCACAGTCACAGGTGCTGACACATATTCACATCTGCTACGAATCCAACACAGATTTCCCATTTTTAGAGGAGAAGATGGTACTCTACAAATTCCTAAACTGTCCCAGGTGAATATAGCAGATAGACCTGATCTAAATCTGTGAATTTGTGTCTTGTGTCTTGTGTCAAACATATCCAGCAGGTGTGGAGGGAACGATAATATGTTCAAAATAAACTTAAACAGAAAAACTTTGTGACTCTTTGAGCTGAGGGAGGTGATGGTGAGAAAGTTAACCTATATAACCAATTTGCTGGAGAGCCTGGAAGCCCCTCAAGGGCCCGTGAAGGTCCCTGAGATCCCACAGCACTGGCCTAGATTTTGCTCTTTTATATGTTTTATCATGACAGAGAAGAACTCTCAGTAGTGTTACATGTAAAACGTTGGAGTGTCTTTAACAAAAAAAAAAGAAAAAAACTCTCCAGTTAAGTCCAGATCTTTATTTTTTCACAGCAGAAAAATTTCTTTTTTTTGGTGAGGCCGAATAAAAATGCAAAAAGCACGAAACATAAAAACGATATAAACACAATAAGGACACTGAAAACATCAAAAGATGCTGGTGCTATTCACATAATCCCAAACAAAATAAAGGGCACGATAAAAGAAAAGGAGAAAGCGATAAGAAGAATAAAGATAAGAAATATAAACTGAGGAACAAAGAGGCAGTTTAAAATGTAATAGAACGAAGGGAACCTATTGCACATGAAAGAAATTAAACTTAAACCTTACTTTACAATAGCTAACAACAATATTTAAGAGGTTTTTAATTCCAATGAACAAAACCCAATTTACAAAAGGTTTGTAGATCATATGTAAGACATGTATATGAAAAATATATCTTGTTGGCCAAAGTATTACAGAGACATTAATGATATATATATATATAGCATTTAAAATGACAAAATACTGATATTCAATGAAATTAAGAAAATACTAGGAAACTAAACAGCATCAGCATCTAGATACAAGGTCCAGTCGTGATCCCAAATTATATGAAATATATTAGCGGGTAGAGACATTAAATCAATAATTGACTATCGACAAAGACCCTGCGACCACGGAGCTGACCCGCCCTCCCGTGACGTCATCGCACCACATGGACCAATCAAAACGCTGCGGCCAAGTTTTGCCGCGAGGAGCGGAACCGAGCCGGAGGGGGAGTGTGTGTGTGTCCGTGTGTGTGTGTGTGTGTGTGTGTTTCCGTGCGTTTCCTCGAAGGAGCAGAATAAATATATGAATTAAAAGTTCGCGAACTTATTGATTTGACGGTAAACTCGGCCGCTCCGGTTCCTTTTCCGTCGACGTTTCCCCGGAGCTCACCGACTCTCCTCGGTTGGGCGGAGCGTTTTCTCGCTAGCTCGCTTTAGCTAACATGCTAGCCCCGGGTGCTAGCGCCCGGTAACAATGACTCCCTGTGGACGTGCACTCACACGCCGGCCCCTCTTGTCTCACTGCCGCCTGGGTAGCTAACAGCAGCCCCCCCCCCTCTCTCCCGACTCCCGTCCTCGGTCCCGACCTCATGGATCCCGGCGGAAGCGACCTGGACTCCAGCCTGCCTCAGCCCGAGAACCCGTGCCTGATCGTGGAGGACTCCCAGCCGGACAGCGTCGCTCTGGAGGACGATCCCGAGAGCAGCTACCGAGCCCTGCTGGCCCGTCGACTCTCCAGCCTGCAGCCCACCGCCCGCAGCCCGGTTCTAGTAAGCAGCGAAACCGATCCCACCGAGTAACCCACACCCAGAGGTTTCTTTTTGGTTTCTTTGGGCTTTTCTTGTGTGAACCAGGTGTAGCACGGTTGAGAGTGTTTATTGTAGGTCGCACAACAAGACGAACGAATGTAGGTTACGGAGCAGCAGCAGCAGCTGAGGTGGAAGAAATATTCAGATACGTTGAGTGGAAGCATCGATACCACAATGCAAAAATACACCTGTTCGGTTAAAGTCCTGCAGAAAAGATACAACTAAAGCAAACGTACTTGAAAGAATCATCTTCAGCAAGATACACTTAAATTATCAAATTTTAAACCACTCATTATGCAAAGAAATTGCCTTTGTGAGTGTTATTTTATTATATATTATATATTTTAGGTCTTGATACTCACGCATTATTGTATAAGCAGCATTTTACTGTTTGGAATGGGGTCGTTTTAACTTATTTGGTAGTTTAAAATTTGCCCATTGTCACTCAGTACTTGAGTAAAAGTATTTAGTTACCTTCCAACACTATTTGGCCATTGACACTTATGTACAAAACTGGAGTTAATTTGGGGTTTTTCAACACCGTTCTGCACACAACTGGTCCACAGATGGTCCCTTCCACCCCTCCATCTGTCCATCCATCCATCCATCCAGCCACTGTTCAGGGTCACTCCGAGAGACCGGGAGAAGGTCAGGGGACACTCTGGACAGATTACCAGACTTCTGGAGGTTATACGTGTTGACAGGCTGCCCGTCTATCACAAGGCTGACACATCTAGACAGGCAACTGTTCGCACTCAGGTCTAGACTTACGATGGTTTTGTGAGATCTCTAACCTGCATGTCTTTTGAATGTCTGTGTTGGGGGGCGGGGGCTCCGAAAGCACCCTGGACATCCATCCACACACACAGAGAACGTGCAAAACTCCAGACAGAGAGGCCTGAGCCGGCCCGGCTCTTCGGCCTACCAGGCTTTGAGGCGAGGGCGCCCAGCCCAAATGGCCGCGTATTGCAGCCGTGTCTGAATCTCTGAGACTTTTTGCTCATTAGCATTGAAAATTTTTTCCCCCCTCTGTCAGTGAAGAAACAGAAGGTAAAAAAAAAACAATTTTCCAGCAATAGTTTGATCTATTATCTGTTTAAATCTACAGTGTGATTTAATTTACTATCAACATGACATACATCTTTTAAACTGGTTTTTTACTTGCTCTCTGTGAATGTTGCTGTAGCAGACTGGAGGAGTTCTCCGACAGCTCTTAAATCAGAGCGAACCCCTGTCATTCATTGTTAGCTCTGTGTCTCTAATGCATGTGTTTTGGCCATGATCTTGCCGCAGACCAGTCTATTTAAACTTTGTACTTCTCTGTTTATAAGTACATGAACAAAACAATGCACTTTTCCCTCTTGTTTTATTTTAAAATATTAACACAGGTAGGAGGGTTTGTTGCTCAACGAAATAACTGAAGCTTCTCCCCCCCTCGCAGGAACTCATAGCCTCTCCACTAGGAAGCAGATGCTCTCAGACCGACAGCCAATCAGAGAGCTCCCAGAGTAACAACCAGGCCGAACCTGGTCAGTACCTTGCTAACAGCATATACATGGCACACACATCTACAGTATGTCACTCACTACGTATACATAGAATAACAAAAAACAAAGAAACATTGCCATTGTCTTTATTTAGACATTCTCACTGTGGCCGACCCGAGCTCAGCCTTCCTGGAGGAGAGTCAAGTCATGAACGTTTGCCCCCCTCCAAACAAGAAAAAGTAGGTTTTGGGCCAGAAATATTTTTACAGTGCTGCTCAGGCACAGAGGGCGATCAAGCATTTTCACTCGGGTTCCTGTTCTTTCAGGTGCGCGCGAGAGGACGCCGATATGGATTCTGGGGCTGATTCCACCACACACTGCGTTCAGTCTGAGGGTAGGAGGCCTGATGTTCACACAGTAAATTTCAGGAGGTGGATATCACCGCATGTGTTTCTAAGCCTGGTGATGTCTTTACGCCCGTGTTTCAGGGGGAACCTCTCAATTTGGTTTTCTGGAGCTTTCCCAGAGTCAAGATCTGCGCGGTGAAGTGGCGAACAGTCAGGAGGAGGAGGACATCGACCCCCCTCAGCCGGACAGCAAGAAATGCAACAAATCAAGTATGATAACTATTTTTTTTTTTTTTAATTTCTTTTTCATATTTTTTTTCGCTTTCGTCCTCTAATCTCATTTGAACTGATGGAGAGAACATGACCCGTGCATCTCAGATGATTTCCACATAAAACCAGGCTGCGATCAGGCCTGGTACCAGGGTAATTTGGGAAATTCAATTTGAGCCGACTGCTGGGCGACAGATAAAAGGAAGATCCCAAACAAATGAGCGGAGCGGCTAAACCTCGCAGACACATATCCATGTAGGACACAAGTGGTTTTCTCAGGGGGGTTGTTGATGAAAATGCTGTGAATCTCACGCTCTGACCTTCACGGTCGACATTTTAGACTGCGCTCTCCACCACCATCATCGAAACATCAAACGATAGAATAAATTCTGGAGGAGTTCTGGTGGTGTTTTGTGGTGGAAGAACATCTGTTTGTTTTGTTTTGTTTTTTTAATTTTCCAACTGACTGTAGAGCGAGCACGTCTTCGTTTCATTTACACTTATCTTTGCAGCCTTCTGTATTTCATCAGCTTATAATGCATAGTTGAAAAATAAACAGGATCGAAATATCCCTCGGCAATACAGTTGATCCCTTCATGCTCCAGGGGAACCACTTATGGCTTAATTTGTGCTATGATGCTGCTGGTAAAATGTACAAATGTACAGTGTGTATGTGGGTTAAGGAGGAAAAATGAATTCCAAATTTGCACTGTGGGGCAGCTTGACTGCCGGGTGCCACAGTTAATTATCTGGTTTCTGATCGGGGTACTTCATACCGATCATCTAGGTTTCCTGCTGCCGATGGTTTGAGAGAGTCAATCTGACTTTGCTTTCTTTTCTTCACCAGCTGAGCAGAATGTCAGCCCTGAGACTCCAGCAAGTCAGGACAACAAATCTGTCAGGTACAGGTCCGTGTGGTGTTCTTAAACCCTGCATTCATCGGAGATGAATCTGGTTTCAGAATTTTTTTTGTTTTGTTTTGTTTTTTCCTTGTCCCTCTCCAGATCCGAGGTGACCTCCAGCAGCTCGTCGGACTCCCCGGCTCAGTCGGGCCAGCAGCTGAGTGTCCAGGTCCTGCTGCACTCGCAGCGACACCAGGCCCCTGGCAAGCAGGACCAGCAGGAATGCGAGATCCTGTCCTCGCAGGAGGACTTGTTCGATGCTGATAAGACGGGTACGTTCAAACACGCGAGGCACACGTGGGTACTTAAGGGATCAAGTTGCTGTTTATCTACGTTCTAGCATAAACCGAATACATAGTAAATCCTGAATAGAGGGTTATTATTATGGTGTAAATATTAAGGTACTTGAGATAAGCAATTCTTCATAAAGACCTTTTTGTGAATAATTTTATCTGCCAGTGTGATATATTTATATACTGAGGGGGAGCTTCAGCATCTGGGACCTGGGAGTCAGCGGCAAAGCAGAATTATGCTAATCTGAGAGTTGTGCTGTGAGAAAATTAAATCAGGAAGCCAAACGGTGGGATGGATGTGGACAAGACGGATGTGGTTATTGGGAATGTGGTGATTTCTTGCATTTGGAAAAAAAAGAAAAGTGGGTGTTTGCCGCCTGATGCTGAAGTCTTGGCGTGCAGTTTGTTTGGGTTTTTATTCACCAGCGCATGATCATCATAGGGGAAACAAAACTTTGGCAAAAATAAGTTTAATATGCTTAGAATTCCTGCATGTTTATTTCTATACCACTGTAAAACCAACTAGTGGCTTCTGAACGACAGAAAAGAACTTTTAAAATTCTTAAACAAAACCATGGAAGGTTAGAATATGAGGTATAGCAAATTGGCTTAAACCTTCATGGGTCTTTTCTGTTTTATTTACAACCCGGCAGTGTCTTTTTTTTTTTTTTTTTTTTTGTGGCTAAAACTTTGACTGTAGTGACCTGTGTTACCCCCGTGCTGCTTTCAGGTGCTGCCGTAGACAGCACGGTGTCTGAGCCGGAGCAGCAGGGTCACCCAACCCCGACACCAGCCCGCACCCTGCGGCTGCTGCACCTCTCTGGACAGGGAGCGCTGGTGCAGGAGAGTCTGTCCCAGTGAGTCACGACAGTGCCTGGCTCACCCGTCTGACCACCAGTTTTACGGTCGGGCAAATTGCATGACCTTCATCTTTTACCCTTTGCTTCTTCTTTTTTTTTTTTAATCATTTCCAGGAGCTCGGTCGATTATGTTGCCCCGACCCCCGATGACTACACCCACACCCCTTTGATTGTTCCCAGCTCGCCCACAGGACCAGAGAGTGAACACGGTAAACAGCTAAAACTCCCTTAAGTGACTGAATTTCCAGTTTGAGCAAATCAGTTAGTGAGTAGACCTAAAAAAACAAAAAAGCGCTTGCTCCATCAGGTGCCGATGAACCGATGGATACTTCGTTGCCTTCAGACATTCGAGCGGGGGAGAGGGAGGAGCAGCCGATGGAAACGGAGGCTTCCTCAAAGCCACAACCGTCTGCCTCTACGCCTGTATCCCAGAATTCCCCTGGTTTTGCATTGGAGCGTCCTTTGTCTTTACCCTGCCAGCCAGAATTCTCTCATGTATGTACTTTGTTTTTCTTTAGTTTCATCAATTAGCCTCTTCATTTATTCATTCGTCTTAGGGATGCAACACAATTTGTTTTCTTGAACCATTTCCCTCGTTGATAATTTCTAAAACAGTTAATTGTTTAGTCTGTAAAAATATCTGAGGAAAATTTGGTGACATCTTCAAACTGCTTATCACATCCAAACCAGAGTCCAAAGCCTAAAAATATTCAGTCTACAATAATATAAAACAGGAAAAAAAGGAAAAAAAATCCTCTCATTAGTCAAGCTGGTCCCAGAGGATGTTTCTCATTTACTCAACAAACGATAAATTTTTGTTGATTCATGGTCCTGTTGTTCTCCCATCTGTGAGTGGACTTTCAGTACTTATTTGTTTTTGATTGACTGGAAATCAATTGTCAACAAGTTGGATAATTCATGAATATTTTAAGACATCACCAAGGAAATGTGCTGTGCATATGCTGGAAACAGCCTCTCAGAATATGAGAATTTTCTTGTTTCTCAAAGGACAGTACCTTTTGAGTTTCACATTGTTGTTGTTTTTGACATCACTTTGGGCTTTGGGAACTCTGGAAACACACAGTTCATCCATTAGATTATAAAAAAGTTAACCAGCAGGATATTGATGATGAAAATTATCTTTAGTTGCAGCCGTATCATGCGATGTTCTTTCCTGTTTTCTCAGGATGTGTTTATCCCGACGCAGAGCCAGGAGGCTACACAGCAGTCGGACAAGACGACAGCCTCGTTGCCTCGTGAGACCCAGTCTCAGCATCCGGAGTCAGCTCCTTTCACTTTGCCTTTGCAGCTCTCCGTCACCTCGGAGAGCAGCAGCCTGGCTCGGCAGCAGACCTCAGAACAGCTCGAAGACGACAGCCAGGCCACACAGATAGAGGAGCTGGAGGAGGTGCCTGGTGTCGACACCAGCGATGCTGTGATTTTGCGTTGCGACCAGAGGAGCGGGAGCAACGGCGTCCCCTTGGAATCACATGCCACCACCAGTCCGAAAGCTTCAGCCACTGACAAATCACCGAAGCGCCACGACGAACCCGCCGAGACAGAGCAGTCCGATCCATCCAATCTGTCACAAAAGTCTGACGTGCACACAAAGACGTCGACTTCTTTGAATGTACAAGATGTGAATGTAAAAGATGGCAAAAGTGACTGTAAAGAGGTAAGCTCTGCCGACACGGTGTCCTGCTCTCAGCCAAAGTGCGACCCCTCTGATCCAGCTGTGAACAGCTGTGTACAGGAGACTCCATTGGACACCACGCCCTGCAGTTTGCCCTTGCAGTCCATGATCTCTCAGGTGTCTGTTGTGGACGTAAGAGGAGGAGGAGGAACTGGCCATAGTCAGTCTGTAGAACAAGTGTCACAGCAATGTGGGACGGTCAGCAACATCCAGACTGAGAAGGACATGATGGATGAGCGCGAGCAGGGCGAAGTACAAGAGGAAGAGGAGTCGGAGGAGGAGGTTATGATGGAGGAGGAGGAGGAGAGCGCAGGGGCTTCGGGCATGGCTCTGGCTCTGTCCCAGAGCCAGCTTTTGTCTCCTGAGCCCATGGAGGAGGACAGCGAGGACCTGGGAGCGGACAGTGTCATCGTGATCACGGACAGCGAGAGGGACTCGCAGATCCTGATGAAAGACGCAACGCCACAGTCGAAGACCGGCGGCTCCCAGCCAGTCAGAGGGCCCACCTCCACCAATGGCCACGAGTCCCAGGCTCAGGCAAAGGAGGCGGATGCAGCTCCCGATAGGTTCTCCCCGGCTCAGAGGGTGGGGCCGGATCCAGAGGGGCTCAAGGACAAGAGCCTCAGTGACAGCTCAGGAGGTAAGCTGGGCGCAGACGTACCGTAATCCACAGTCAGAAAAGAGAGAGGATAATTTTTCCAGGTAGGAAATAAGAAAACCCATGTTTATTTTCCTGGATTTATTTTATCTGTGCTTCATTATTGTTGAATACCCTTTCAAAAATGATTGTGATGAAACCAAGAGAAAACACCTGTGTCTGATCTCCTTATTGCTTGTGTTTTGGTCCAATCCAGCAGATTTTTCTACTGATGCTCTGTTTCCCAGATCTCAGCAGTTAATTTAGTGAATGGAGCCTCATCCCTACCGATAAAAATGATGAAAAAACTACAAAAATTAGACCAAAGCTGTCATAAACCAGAATCCTCCTTTAAAAAATGGCACTTTACCTCGTCATACCGTAAATGGAAGAATCCTCAGGAGGAGAAGCTGAGGAAGAATCACTCTTTGGGACGGAGAGATGCGCAATCGATTTTTTCATGATTCACATTGAAGATTTACAGAATTGGCAACCACGATGACAAAATTATAGATTGGATTTTGCTGCGTTGTTTTTTTGTTTTACTTTTGTGGATAACACAGATGACATGACCGCTTTCTTTTTTTAATAAGTTTGATTCTTCTCTAGAAATAAAAATTTGAAATTTTACAGCAGGGATTTTTTTAATCCATCATTGGAGGTTATTGTGCCCATCGTTGACTTTACCCTCAGTTCGCTTAAATGTTTTGTAAAACAGCCTCATTTCTCTGCAAAGGAGTCAAAGGGGGTTGAAGGTGAGGTGTTAGGATTTTGGAAAACCATCATCTCCGTTTGTCGCTCGAAGATATCTGGTTTCAATGAGAACAAGATACTGAAACAGATCTTATCTGACTCCAATTGTGCTTTTTCCCACTGCAGAAATTTCCTTCCACTTCACACTTCCCAAAGAAGGGGAGCTGATTGGTCCTTCGGTCGGTGCGACTCCTCCTCTGATCAACCAGCTGAAGCAGACCTTGAGACACAGTACCCCCATTGGTGGGTTTTTGTGCAGGAAAAACTCGAGCGGCACGACAACGAGTGGTGCATCACGATCTGATACCGAGCTTTGACGATGTTTTTGTCTTTTCGTCCAGAGATCACTTCCTTTTCTGAAAAGCCCGATGTGGCGGGCGACGTCTCCACGGAGGTGGCGATGGCCGCCAGCGACATCGTGTCCGGGGAGAGCGGCGAGGACACGACGGAGAAGGGGGACGGGAAGCTGAGTCTGAGGATGAAGCTGGTGACCCCCGTGGAGGAGGGCAGCTCGGAGCGCTTCAGCCTGCAAAGTAAGGAGCCGCCCGCCACACTCGCGCTTGACCCAGGGCGTGGGCAGCTTCTCAGGAGGGTCGGGGGGGGGTTGGTTTCCACGGAGATGCTACATGCTCTCATGGCCCTTCTCTGTGATGTGTTTTCTCTCCACCAGAGCCGGCGCTGTCAGAGGAGGACGAGTCCGTCGTCAAGGTTACCGCTGTTTCCAAGGCTGTAACCAGGTAACCTGCTACTCTCTCTTCACGCACATCAGCTGAATTCCTTCATTAGTGGGCTAGTGCTTCCCACTGAGTCTCATGAGAACGACAAGGAGCCGGAGGACCGGTCTTATGTGTCCGTTCCTCAGCCTCCAGAGCGACGCTCGCACTGTTTTTGCAAATGTCTCCGACCATCTTACACCTTCATTCAGCAGAATCTTTGATAGTTATTTAAATGTTTTAACAAGAGGAAGATGTCTGAAGGAGGGAGGCAACTATTTTTTAAAATCCATAAACCTTGTACAACCTGACTAATTTCGCGGATAGAAGATTTTTTATTTATTTATTTTTTTTAAACTGATTTTACCCAACTGCAGATTTATCGATATTCTCATATATTGATGGCCAATAATTTACAAGAAATTGCAACAGAATTGCCAAATATTCCTCTGAGGCAATTAGGAAACACTGTCTCCATTAGGTCCATCAGCGAGCATTGACAGGTTTATTTTACAACCGTAAAATGTCAACTCAGCACTGATCTTGGTTTTAAAAAATTAAAAAACTTATGGGAGCCCTATAAAAATGTCCGTTAACATTTTGTCTCATAGCCATATATCTGTTCTTGACTGAAATATCTCAGCAGCCACTGGATGGATTTGGTTCAGATTATTAATGGCGCCTGGAGGATGAGCCCGAGGGATTTCTCTGACTCTAGTTGCCAGCAACATGTCGACACTTTGGGCTTTTCGGGATTTGCCCTGACTTTCAGTTCAGATTATTAATGGTTCCCAGAGGACGAATCCACCGACTTTATAAAGCCAGAACGAGGTGGACATTTGTGGGTCGAAGTGAAATGTATCAACAGCTGTTGGATGAGCCTCCGTGAAATCTGTTACACATTCATGTCGTCCTCAACACGACTTGAACTAACTTTGGCAATGCCCTGTTTTGTTTTGTTTTTTATTATTTATTTTCCTTCAGCATCATCATCAGGTCAAAATTGAAGCTTGTCTGCTAGGTTTATGACCAGTTACATTTTGAAAACCTCATGACATTTCCATCAGCTTCAAATTTACTTTGTATATAGTACAAATTAGCAAGTAGTAGCATGATAGCATGATAAATCAAGACGTGTTGGCGTTTAGCTAAAGGCACCGCTGTGTCAACACACAGCCTCACAGAAGAAATAGCCACTAGCCACTGGCTATAGACTCTTAGCCTTGTTTAAACTCCTGTAATTGTGTTTAAAATGGTTAAACTTAGGGCTTCTTGGTTTTGTAATTAGGATAAAAAATATCCACACTCTTGAGGCCCTAACTCCTGCACCACGAGTTGCTCAAAGCTTAATCTGCAGATCAACTATTTTCCCACTGAAATCTGTCTCTGAGTGTAATTTTCCGTTCTCTCACTTCTAAATTAGTTGTGGGATCATTTTTGAATTGCCCTGACCAAAGGCTCTTCCTACATTATCAGCCCATAGTCATTCACAGTATTTTATTAATTATTTATTTTTACTTTAAGTGACAGAAGCAGACCGAGTTAATTTAGTGCGAAAAAACTGTTTCACCTTCTCTTTGCCAATACTCATTTATGGACCTCGGTAGCTGCATTTTCAGTTTTTTGTCACCTGTCAAAACCTTGGTCCTTGCACTCTTCTGCACTAATGAGCTATTCCACCACTTTGCAGAGGCTTATTAAACCTGTTGTAGAAATGAGAGTCTAACAGCGCGAATGTCTGGTGTCCCAGCAGCCCGTCGGTGTTCAGTCGCGTCAGGCAGGTGCACAGGCAGCAGGAGGCAGAGGACGACGGCCAGCCCGCCAGCAACTCTACCCCTGTCAGGTAATCACGCCCGCCATCTTGGCACAGGAGTGAAGCTAATGGTGTAGCGTCATGTGTCGTGTAATCTCATGAAGCCAAAGGTGATTCTGTCACTTTTTGACGAAAATACACTCAGAGAAAACTGGTTAAAACTGTGGAAATGTCTCCCCTGACGACCTTACATCCTTTGCAGTTTCTCATATATATACTTCTCCTGCCCCTGTTTTTTTTTTTTTTTTTTTCCCCCGGGCGCTGTCTTGTCAAGGTGTCAGATAGGGGGAAGAAATTTCAGGCTCGGTTTAACAGACTCAAAGGCACTGGGGTAGGACCTGCCATGCACTCCCAGGTGTCACTGCTGACCCACTTTTGTCAGGTTTTTTTTTTTTTTTAACACATGATTTTAGAAACGGTGACTTTGGTGACTCCTGGTCATCCTGACTAATTTAAAAAAACATGCCACAGCCGTGTACATTTATTAGCCAGCAGGGTAGATTGTATCCATCTGGTTTGTTTTTTTTAATCCCACTCTGTCTGTTGAGGCTCTCCTTGCCGCTCCACCGGAGCCTCGCATGTCCGTCCGACCCAGGGAAGCAGGAATAGATTTCCCCTGTTGTGGTGTATTTCAGTAGACAGATATAGGTCTGCTCTGGCTACCCGACTGTAAATGTGTGCGAGACCTACTTTTGGATTCTGGAGCCGGGGTGGATTGTTATTTTTTGCACCATGTGCATAATCTCCTGGGACGCCTGGAGCGGGAAGGTGTAGCTGGCAAAGTCGGGTTGTTTTACAAGATGTCTCCACCAGTTGTTTCTCTCATCTGCTTGTTTCTTGTGGGAATTAGTTGAGGGAACTTTTCTGTCTTTGCACTCCAGTATAAAAAATGTTTGGTTCTGACAAGCCACAGTTTGTTTAGGTAGTTTCATCGTAATTGTCACAACCACCTGGACAATTTAATAAATGCAGAAAAAATGTAAGGGGAGGAACGTAATGGAAGGACAGCTCAGACTCAGCTTCAGCTGCACTTCATCAGATTTGACCTAACTCTCATCAGTCTAGAGGAGAGTTACATCGCCTGAAAGCAAAAGAGCTCATAGCTGTTTGTGATGAGAAATTAACTCCCGCCAGGCACCAAATGCGGGTAGATTTTCTCTTTGGTGAGGAAATCGGGCATGCACAGACACACATATTCTGTGAAGCCCTGCCCTTACTTTCCCTTCACGTAATCCAGGTAACCAAGGTGATGTCTCTGAGAGAGTGAGAGAGAGAGAGAGAGAATGTTATAAGCACATATAATGATAGTATAGTGTAGTGGCCTATAATATATATGAGTGTCCAGAAACCTTTCCGGTGTCAAGACGCTGCAAGACGCTGCCGCTGATTTTGACTCTGAGGAGAGAGATCAGCTAAATAGACACATAATGTTAACCCAGCTGGCTAGATAACAGTAGACATATATATATATATATCTATATATATATATATATAGATATATATATATATATAGATATATCTATATATCTATAGATATATAGATATATAGATATCGATATCTATAGATATATATATAGATATAGATAAAGATGAATTGATTAAAGCAATGTGGCGATATTTAGAAAATAAATAAAGTTTTCATTCAAATTTGAATGTAATGGATTCATGCTTGAACTTTAGTGTTGATCAGTATTTTAAAATAATTCTGAAAATGTGTGTACCCAGCATTTTATAGCATTATCATAATGAAACGCTGACACATACGTGACAAAAAGGTAATTTATTATTTTTGGCCGGTAAATTTTCTTGTATTTTCTTGAATACTGGCCACCTCGGCCAGTGAGAAAAAAAGTTTAGTTTCAAAAATGACCCTTGACATTCTCAGTCACTCCTCTCTGAGTTGCACTTGTCTGTAGGTAAAGAAAAATCACAGAAGTAATGACAGAATGAGGAAAGCCCCGCTAACACTTTCGTGCCTGCACATCTGGCCAAATCCCTGCAGGGGGGAGCTGTTCGCCTCACCGCAGAGGAGCTCCCAGGCGTCCTCGCTGGAGTGCAACAGCCTTCGCAACAGCCAGTTGGAGCCCTCCCAACAGGAAACGTCGGTGCAGCAGAACCCCGCCAGCAGCCCCGCCCCGGCCGAGCGGTCCGAGGAGAGGCGGGGACCCCTCGGAGTGTCGAACCGGACGGACGCCAGGCAGAGGGTGGTTTCCCAGCAGAGCTCTGACATTACCATCACCTCCAGTCCGTCCAACAACAAGGTTCGTCAGTCGCTGCTCAATGAACATGGTTATTACAGTGTGGTATTATAATAACTTCATTTATTTATTCATTATTCTGATCAAAATTTCCTTAACATACAAGTCTGATTGTCAACAGCCCATTGTCATGCTGGTGTTGATCTATCTGTCCCTTGTGTCTCAGCTCCGGCAGAGGACGGTCTCCCAGCAGACCAGCTTCGATGCACCGGGCCTTCGCTCCCCAGGCGGCAGGGTACGGGGATCAGGGGTGCGTGAGTGGGAGGGAGAGGAAATTTACAGCTCATGCCTGTGAACGCTGTCCAGCTGACACTGTCCCATTTTGTCTGAAAAAGGGGGAACCGGAGTCTCCGTCCTTCAGGAGAGCCGCAGGCCCCTCCCACTGCCGACACGTGCGCACCATTCAGGAAGTACGTACCACCATCACACGGATCATCACGGACGTGTATTATGAGGACGGGAAGGAGGTGGAGCGCAAGGTCACTGAGGTAAACCAACAGATTTATTCATGTATTTGTCTCTGCGTGACGGACTGGCCTCTGGAACATGTTAATCATTTTAAAAGTTGTATGTTGGCATCAGGCTGCAATTGCACAGCCAAACCACTAGCCTGCGACGACGCTTAAACGCCACTGCATCAAGTTTCTTTGCCATCTTTTCTGCAGTTTTGCAGGCGACTGAAGCCGAGTGGATCCCAATGGGGGTCAGAACTTGGCAGATGTTGAACAGCGGCACTTGTTTTTCCTGAATCTACCGTAATTCATCGTAGGTTCAATGCAGAAGCATAAATCAGCCTTAAGTCTGCGTATAATTTTTTGTCCAGTGGACCTAATAAACTGGAAACTAAGTGTAAATGTGTACAAGGAGTATTGTATAGAGTATAGTATAGAGTATAGTATAGAGAGTATTCCACTCATTTGTTATCACACCCCTGTGAAGTCTGGGGACTTGCAAGCGGCAGGTTCAAAAAACATTATGGTTAAATAAATGCAGCCCGTGGATGTATTAAGGAGCCGGGTTCGCTGCTGATTTCCTGTCGGCTCCCTGCGCACATGAACGGGATAAAATGATTGTCATACGTCTCCTCTAGGCTTTTCTGGACGTTGTTGGTCTGAATGGATCCGATTCTGATAAAACACAGAGCCGTCATTGAGGGTTGGCGATGTTCAGAAAAATGTAATCACTGTTTTTACAGCCTTTCACTTTCCAATAATGGCGCATGGGAGGAAAATGTGTTTTAGGGGCAGCATGCGTCATAGGATGCCGCTGCCCCACAGCTCATTGCTGCCCCTGGGGGCTTGGTTGAGCCCCAAATGCAGCAGCCTGCATTTCCAATAATGCAAACCGAGGAGCTCGGGCCTTTTGCTGGAACATGCCTGACCTCGTTTTTTTTTTTTTTTCTTTTGTTTTCTTTTTCCAAACTCTCAACCCCAGTTTATAACACAAAATTACTAGTCTCGAGCCCGATCCCAGGTAACCTTGACTCAACATAAGCTCTTACAGGGCAAAAAAAAAAAGAAGAAAAAAAAAAAGAACATTCAACAATTGTTTTCAGAGGCTGAGTAGGAAGGACAAACTGATCTCTGTGTGTAAATTTGATGGACTGCCCCTTTAACATCCAGCATGGCTCTAGATCTCAGCAGCTGTCGAATGGATTGATATGAAGTTTTGTACAGACATCCATGGTCTTTGATGACTCTGACTTTTCATCATCATCAGGTCAAAATTTCAATCTCATTTTGAAAATGTTCATATCCGGTATCTTTGTGGCCCTATGAGTGTAACTGACCTATTTTTTTGGCGTCACCAGGAGAGCGAGGAGCCGGTGGTCGACTGCCACGTTCTGGACAGCGACATCTCGCCGTGCCGCACGGGCAGCAGCTCGGTGACCTCCGGCGACCTGGGTGACATCAGCTCCCTTTCGTCCAAGGCCTCCAGCCTGCAGCACAGCTCGGGGGGGACCAGCAGCAGCACCGGCCTCACCAGGCCGGACTTTATCATGCCGCCCAGCCGGGGGGCCGGATCCATCAGGTACCGCCGCTGCCGCCGCCGCCGCCACCTCTGGACGCCCAGTCAGATTCTCACTGTTCCTCTCCGGTTCTGGGATCTCTCTGCCTTACCTGTTGGTGCTAGTTGCATGCTGATTGCCTTCTCTGACTTTCTAACGCCCTCATTTCTCAGTGACTCACTGATCCCTGCCTGCTTCGGGTACAAGTTGCTCCCAGGCATGAATCTGGGATATCGGTATCCCCAGATCGGTGCCTGGGCAACCTGACCGGGCTCCGTTCGTCCCCTCTGTGTGTCCGCAGTCCCAGGAGGGGAGGTGGGCACCAACAGAGGGGTCACAGGGGTCAAAGGGCGGGGTCAGTGGTCACGAAGGACAGAGGCTACGGCAGCCTGGGGTCCCGGGCCTTCGTCCCGCTGACTCCCAGAGGAAGGGCTAGAAGGGGCCGGCCCCCGTCCCGCTCCTCCCTGTCCAGGTGAGTCCTCGCTGAGGCTCCACCTGCACTAAAACCACAGACGAGAAATAATAACTGCCCAACTGCTTGACTCACACTATCTGCGGTTTCCCTAGTAACAGTTCACTTCTCCTTTTTCCGCTAATCTTCTTCTGCCTTAACGTTTCACTCAAAGCTGCAACTAATAAAAATCTTCACTATCAAGGAATCTGTCAATTATATTTTAGACTGATTGATTATCTTTTTTGTTTATTGATTATGAAATGTCTTTAAAAAGTGCCAAATGTTTAGTTCTCTTCATCTTCAAATTGTTTTGTTTTTTTAACTAACTTTCTAAAACCCAGGTATACACAGTTTACAGTGATAAAACAGCTCAAATCAGCACATTTTCCCCTTTAAGAAGCTGAAACCAGTAAATGTTTGGAACCTTTTCTTGATAAAGACTTTAGAACTGATTAAATCATCCAGAAATATTAAAGTGAAATGTTCAGATTTCAGAATGCTTTTTTTCCAAATTTTTCCCATATTAGCTATGGATCCAAAACTTCCCCTCACACACAGACAAGTAAATTGCTTTTGTTTTTTTTCCAATATAAACCAACCATTGCAAATCTGCACATACTTTTTTATGAAGAACAGATTGTGTTTACATCTCCTGTCTGCAAACACTTAACGGTTTAAGGTTTCCAGTAGCGGGGAAAAGGACGTGGAACCAAACTAAGCTGCACAGCTGCTAAATGCAGATGTTTGAGCCAAACTTTTTTTTTTTAAACAGAAAAGTTAATTTTTTAATATGTTTTTGTACATTATTCAGTTTGTTCTTTACAGAAAATCAGAAAGAAATAACACTGAATACTGAATATCACTGAATGAGACACAGAAGATAAGTTTTAAATGGTAAATAAAGCCATAAATCCTTTATGAATTTGAATGGAACACAGTGTTCTTGTTGTCAGGATAATAGCAGCACCTACATTCAGATTTTGATAAATCTCATGTAAATTATAATTATATCTTGTGTCGCCTTCAAAATATCCAACAAAGCCAACAGATTCTCCACCAGCAGTGAGGTTTTTGTTAGTTAGTTCATCTTAGAAATATTTACTAAATGAACAAAATACCAAACACCGATTCTAATGGAGTATGTGTGATTAAACTGGGTTTCCTTGTGTGATATCAAACTCTTCCACTTATGAGACACAGTCTGGGATTTAACCATGTGAAAGAAATGCTCCCGTCGTCTTCCATTTTGGATTATATATGGATAGAAGTAAAAGAGGAAAAAACACATTTTCCCAACAGGAGTCCTATATATCAGTGTCTGCGATCTGATCAGACCCCGTGTTTTCCCTCAAGGGGCGGTGGCGCCGGCTCGTTCCAGAGACTCAGCGCCCAGGGCCAGCCGCAGTCCTCCTCGGAGGATGAGCCCTACACCCGCATGCTCCCGCCGCGCCTCCCCATCAGCCCAACGGACGCCGAGCTCCCCAGCCACTCGGACTCCCTCAGGTCGTCGCCGGGCGAGGCGAGCCTGGCCGGCAGCAGCTTCGTGGGCCTGCGCGTGGTGGCCAAGTGGTCGTCCAACGGCTACTTCTACTCGGGCCGCATCATCAAAGATGCCGGGGAGGGGAGGTTCCGTCTGCGCTTCGACGACGGCTACGAGTGCGAGGTGGTGGGGAAGGACATCCTGCTGTGCGATCCCATTCCCCTGGAGACGGAGGTCACCGCTCTGCTAGAGGACGAGTACTTCAGCATAGGTGAGGGTGAAGGGGGGGGGTGGGTATGTAGGAGGCAGGTGACCTCTGAATATTAATTGTTTCTTTATTGAAATTAGAAGAATTAACTATTGCACGTTTGCATGCAGGCGTTGTGAGGGGCCATAAAACCGAGGGCCAGGAGCTGTTCTACAGCGTGGAGAGGGACGGCCAGCGGCAGTGGTACAACAGGACCTCGGTCATCCTGTCCCTGGAGCAGGGGAACAGGCTGCGGGAGCAGCACAGCCTGGGACCCTACGAGCCCTCCACCCCCCTGGCCAAGGCGTCCGACATCAGCCTGGGTAGGACGACCACGGACGGATGCACGGATCTTTACAAGGCATTATTTAGGAATACGTTTTTTTTGTTTGGTTGGTTTTTTTACGTGTTTGATTTAATCAAGAGCCTTTTTTTTTTTTTTCAAAAAAGGAGAGGCCATTTTAAAATTAAAATACCAATAACATGATTCCTTAAACCCGAATCTACGGAGAATTAAACTCCAGTCAGACTGGTGACATTTATCAACTTGCACTAAATTCAAAGCACAGCTGAGGACTAATGGGAATGGGATTAGTTTCGCAGGTGTATATAGAGAAACCAAAGAATTTGACAGATTGAAATTTTAATGTGATGATAATGGTGGATGAAAAAAATTAAGGGATTAATTATTACTAAGTTCTTTTTTTGGTGGGGGGGTTCTGAAACCAGATTTCATTCCAATCCATTTCTGTCTTAATTGTCGAGATATTCCTCAAACACAAACTATCGACCTCGTGGCGGCGCTAGAGGAAAAGCCAGGGGATGATGTAAAGTAGCATTTATCCTCTGAGGACCATGAACATCTGTACACGCTGGGACAATTTACTAGATAAGTGAAAACACCTTCCTGTCAGTTTTTTTGGGTCCAAGAAACATCTCAATAAAAAGGACATATTCAAATTAACTACAGAGGGAACCAAACACTGCGTATTATTTACATTGCTTTTTTAAATCAGTCAATGATATTGTAGCAAAATGCACAATTACATTAATTAGGACCAAGATGTTTAGTGATATATTCGTTGTTCATGTGATAAATTCCCTCATAAACCATGGATCTTTACTTTCTTTGTTCTTAGTTCTCTGTTCTACCCATGGATCCTTTATTCTTCTCCTCAGATAACCTGGTGGAGGGGAAGAGGAGGCGCAGGGTAGCCCCCGGGGGTCAGGACACTCCCAACCGCAGCTCGTCCAGCAGCCCCCGCACCCCAGGCCCCTCCGGCAAGAGAAAGCACGCCATGACCCCCGGCGGCGACAGGACGCCGGCCAAGCGGGGCCGCAGGAGTCTGGGTGTCAGAGCCGGTACAGAGACCCGATCGCCAAAGCCGTGAACCACATCTGAGCGGGGGGGTGGGTTGGGGTGGGGGGGTTGATATCATGATTTCAAGGGGTTTACAGTGTTTCTCTCCCATGTTTTTTCTGATCTTTAGTCGATAATTGTAGTAAGTCTCTGTCCTTTGTGATACACTTTTTTGACCATAACACATACTTGCCTAATTAAGTTTGTAATAATCAGCATCAGCGAAGGCTTGAATCAGTTTTAGATTTGATATAAAATATGTGAAGTTTTTAACTAAGTCTTCAGTGTCTATATGTACTTTGTTGGTGAAATAACACTTGATATTTTAAGGGTTTTTAAAAAGTTTTAGCAAAAATGATTTTTAACATGTTTTTAACATGGTACTTTGAGGATGTGATTTTTTTTAAATTTTTTTTTTAAATCTTTTCCGTCTCAGTTGAAATGTTACAAATGATTTGATGTAGTAATTTCATTCATGTTTGACATGGAATCTGTAACGTGTGATTTTTGCACTGAGCAACATTCTGACCCCCCCTCCTCATCCTCGTGGCCCGTGTCCGTCCTCGGCTGCTGTTTGCCGGCCGCCACGACTCTGATTTTGGTAAATGGCAACATGCCACCAGTGTTTACCGTGGTGTTGGTCCCACAGGTGGCGGGAAGAGGCGAGGTGTATTCAGTGGGTGCATTTTAATACAGCTGGTTATGCTTGGATGCTCAAACGTTCAGTTCAGCCAAATCACAGAAAAACATTTTGTCTCTCAGCTCTGGTCGTATCATCCAACACATTTGGTTTTATTTTCCCACAGGCCCAGATGTTTCTGGTTTTAATCCATCTAACAGGAGAATTTCTTCCTGAGGCAGTGCCCCCGTTACTCTGGTTGATTCTCATACTCATTGGTTTTAACAGGAACGATTTCTTGTTTATAAATCTCAGTGATGATATCTGCATAACTAGATCAAGCGTTAAGTGAGAGAATGTATTTTATTTGTAATTTGGGTGAACTGTTCCTTTTCTCTGATTCCTACAATAGATTCCTACTCCCCCCTCCCCCCTTAACACGCGTGTGTGCATCTCCGCCCACAGCTCAGCGGGCGGGTGTGTGCAACACCTCCGGCAGCGGCACCGACCTCCCGGGCCGGTCCTGCGACGTGGCCGAGACCCACGGCCCACTGCCCCAGAACACGTCGCTCTTCATGGGCTTCGCGTTCATACTCACGGCCTCGTCGGAGATCGACCGTCTGACCAACAAGCTCAGCTGCGAGGACGAGGAAGGTGAGGCTGACGACGACGGTGGCACTGAATCTTGATCAATAATTGTATTCTCATTATTTTTGTTATTGTGCCCCCCCGCCCAAAAAAAACAGATTTTATTGAAATGGGTCCATACAACAAGGCGTACACAGAGTCCCAGCTGCAGGCAGGTGGAGGCTTCATCCTGCCTGACTTCAATGAAGAACAGGTGAGTTGTCTTGACCATAACCCTGAGTAAACTTGTTATGATTGCCTCCAGTATTCATAACTGTAAGTGACTCTGTCTGTGAGCAGCTGGTTTCAGATAAGCATTCCCTCTTCTGCCTGCTTGTTCATTTCAACCGTTACGACATAAAAGGGAAAAGTTGCAAACTTTGATTTCACTTCATATTTTCTCTTCTGGAACGCATCTGGTGAAATTATACCGCAGCGTTTTCATATTTAAATCCTGTTTTCATATTTAAATCCTGTTAGTGCAACGTTTGCAAAAAAAAAACAAAAAACCCAACAGTGCTCCGCAGTTTTAAGGTTAATTTAGGCTTTTTAAAAAACTAAATTTGTATATCTGGTATCTGCTTTTAAGGATTTTCGTTTTCCGTTTGAACGAATACACTTGGCACTGACCGTAAGACACTGTCTGTGAACGTTGGAGAGTTAAAAAAGATGCACTAACAAATTGTTGCTTTTTGTTTTTTTATGTCATTTATTGACAATAAAAAAAACACTTTTTTTAAAAATCCAAACTAACCCCTTAGATGCCAAACTTCTAATCTGCTGTTTTACTCACTCATGTTCACTTTACTCATTTTCCCAGAACTATAGTTAACAACCTAAACGAGTGAATGTTTGTGTTACATAATGTCATTTTTCTGCGGATATATCTGATGAGTATTTCTGCTGTATTGCTGTGCTTATATAATATTACTTAGTCTAGTTTTATTGTATTTATTATTCCAAACTTTACTGGGGACTGATTTTCATTTCTTTAACCCCCCCCCAGTGTAAGGCGGCGTACCAGAGCCTGCTGATTGCGGACCAGCACTGCCGCACCAGGAAGTACCTGCTGTGCTTGGCCAGCGGGGTGCCGTGCGTGTCGCACATATGGGTGCGGGACTGCTGCAAGGAGAACAAGCTGCTCAACTACCGGAACTACCTGCTGCCCGCTGGGCTGGGGCCCGACGACGGCGTCGTGGAATGGTACGACGGAGCGTCACCGGCTGGATCTGGCCTCGGTTCTTACCCCTCGTACAATTACCATCACATTGCAGCCTCAGGCTGTAACAGCTGTTTTTCAAAATTCTGCTGTTATGATGTGATTTTTGTTTTTTTCCCCCCAATCCTCAAAGATATTCCTGTCAGTTATACATTAAATATCATTATTAACCAGTTTTACAGTTAAAGTTATTATTCACTTTCTAGCAACTCAGTCTCTTAATCCAAGAAAGACTGAAGCCAGAGTTGAAATATCCTCGTACTTGGTGACGCAAGAAAAAGAATAATTGTTAATAAAAAATAAGATAACATAGTTAATATAGACATTATACATGATTATTCATTTTTTTTAAATATCTGTGATGCATCCCACAAACCAGGCAAACTAAGAACTGCTGTTGAACTGGGATCAGTGTTGTGTCCAATGACGTTGGGGCTGCAACTCACGAGTATTTTCAGCATTGGCTCATGTGCAGATTGTTTTTTAGACTATAAAGTGTCAAGAAAAGAGTTTTCTCGCAAGGTCCGGGGCAACATTTCAAATGTCTCGTTTTGTTTGAGTCAAATATTCAGTTTATTATTGTAAATGAGAGATGAGCATCGCATTCCCATTAGGGAAGCTGAAACCTGAGAATGTGCAGTTTTTCTCTTTGAAAAACGACTAATTGATATTCAAAACAGTTGATCGTTTCTCTTTAACCGACCAATCGTTTAAGTTTAAAATTCATATCGTTCCTTCTCTCCGATCAGGCATCCTCGCAGCAGTCCCTTCAAATCCCTGCGGGTCCTGCTGGTGTTCGAGGAGCCGGTGGAGCTGTGGGCCCAGCTGATCACCATGGGCGGAGGCTCCTCCGTCCGGCATTTCCAGGGAGACAAGGAGGGCTCGGGTATGGACCCCACGACACATGGTCTGAATAACGGGTTCCATCAGAAAATTGTCCCGTAACGCTGTTTGTAATCGAGTTCTCCCTCCCTCCCTCCCTCCGTCCTCAGAGGTCCCCGCCGGCAAGTACGACGTGGTGGTGACGGACCGCGCCTGTCCGCGGCTGGTGGAGGAGAACGTGACGTCGCAGGAGGTCCCGCTGGTGTCTCCCGAGTGGCTCATCCAGAGCCTCATCTGTGGGGAGTGTCTGGGCTTCCACAGCAGGCCCCAGTATCGCCACGACTTCTCCTCGTAATCCCGACGCCACGCGCACGCCTAGGACCGTGTTAAATGTTCGACATTAAATCCGTTGCATGCCTCCACTGTACATATCTCTATCCTGTCTGTTTTTAATGAGATAATAAATTGTGACCCTGGTTTCATTTTAATGGATTTGACTTTATTGTCTCTCATGGAGCAAGATCTTTCATATTTACAGTTTGTACAAGAAGCGTTTGTCTCTAGCTGAATCAGTTCATCCAAATCGCAAATACATTTTTCTTTTCCTCCATAATCCCAGATGTTTTCCACTCTTCAGAGCTCTGGGCGTTAGTGTAAAGGTGTTGATATGCGTCTTTCAGATTTCTGCCTCGCCAACAATACAGAGGAGGTGAAAGGAATTTCGTCTGGGATTGAAAAATGACGTTTAAAAATTCAACAGCAGCTTGTTTCATAAAACAGGTTTAATAAGTTGGACCTCTGTATTTTAGAGGCTTAATATTTAACAGACATATGAAAAAGGGTATCGTTGATCCTGTCTTAAGTGTCAGCTACAAAGCAAAAAAAGCACATTTCCCCAAAATGTTGAACTGTTCTTTTGACGGTTTAGATTAATTAATCTGTTCTACACAATCTGAAAACAGTTCTCAGACCGTAACTGTTTTGTGTGAGAAACCGGTCTCTGATCCAATTGCACCTGTTCTCTCTTCCTCCCGTTTTATCGAGGCGATGGCAGAAATTTCAGAGGCAGATATTCGATCATAAAACAGAAAACTATCTGTGTAGCCAGACTTTGGATGAACTGACCCTTCTACAGTTCACTCTAACATACATGCCGAAATAACAATGGTTTATGTACAATATCTTCTGTCCGGCGTCAGAGCTCAGCCCAGATCGGACACGTCTCCAAACCTTAGTCGTCTCTGCTCTTCTTAGACGCTGAAAAGAAAGAAATTTTTAGTCATTCTAACTTAAGAAACGATCAATTTAGAATTGATTTAAAACTAAGCCCTGGCTCGCGGTCTCGGCTGTGCGTCCTACCTGCCCAGGGTGCCCCCGGCCTGCGTGTAGTACTTGTTGTAGTCCAGTCGCAGCAGCAGCTGAGCCAGGTCCGAGTTGATCTGATGGTTTCTCACGCTCGAGAGGATTTTGAACAGCAGGGACGACTGGCGCCTAAAGCCCTGAGATTAGACCGCGGCAACATTAGAAAAAAATGTCCGTGCAGTACAAAGCATTAGACGGAGAGGGAGGTAAAAGGGCCGCACCTTGACCATGATGTCCAGCTGAGCAGCTCCCCTCTCGTCCAGCGACGCCACGGTCTGACTGACCAGAGAGCAGAAATTGTGACACAGCTCCAGGATCTCGTTCAGACAGTGGAACACCTGAGGGCGGAGAGCTCGAGGTTACGTAGCAAGAAAGAAAAAACAAAGTCTCGGCCTGAAGTGAGGGTGTAGTTTCAGACATGGTTGATTAATTACTTATTTTAATCTGTTTGTTTGTTTGTTTGTTTGTTTGTTTGTTTGTACCGGCTTCAGGAGGATGAAGGACTGGGCGAGGAGGTTGCTGAGGAAATGGTCGTGGGCCAGTCGGATGCTCTCGAAGTCTCGCGTGGAGTTGATCTGCTGAAGCAGCTGAGAGAACTGAGACTCCAGGACGTCCACCTGGGGACAAGTGGGCGGGAGGACGACTTAAGAATGCCTCAGCCAACGTCAAAATCAGTTCACAGGTGACTGTCAAAGGGTAAAGTTCATCACTAAACTAAGCGGAACACACCTTTTTGAAGTAGAAATATATTTGGGGCCAGATGCATAAAGACAGAATCGGTTTCTCTCTTTTGTCAAATTTCAAAGCCACAATTGAACATGGTTTTAATTACTGTGTGACTGTTTAAAAGCAGGAGCCTGATTTCTACTCCAACATTTAAGCCTTTAACACATCTGTCTGAACATCTGGCAGTGATTTTAGCGATCGCCTCTGTTGCACTGGTGAAACCCTGCATCCTTTGAGAAAACCCTCATACACGGCTGCAGTTTTTCGCAGCGGATTCATTTTCACAGACACATCAAGTGTGTCCCAGTGATAAGTCAATCGTCTTTAGCATTAAACTGCCCGGATGCTAGTCAATAAAAATTTGGTTAATTTCAGTTGATGGCCCTTATTCTGAAATGAGACAGGCAAAACTGAGTGCAAAAATGTTATCAATAAAAATAGTTCAATTAAATTTGCCTTTGATTAGACTATTACAGACCGGTATCAAAATAAATTAACACCAGTCTAATGAAAATGCACCTTGAAAAAGTCGAAAAACTTAAATAACTAATGTTTTGCTGTCTGATTTTATTCTTGGATTCAGTCCCTCGTCTTATTCTTCAGCATTTTACATGTGAAAACCTTGATTTGTTTGACAAGAACCAACATTAAAAAACAAAAAAAACAAAAAAACAAAACTTGAAAAAATGGTTTTAAAAAGTTATTATAATGTTCATAACTTGGTAAAAAGGTGAAACCATGCAGCAGATTGTTGGGTTTGTTTGGTTTGTTTTTCATCTAGATGAACAGAAGATTCTGCAAAAACCTTTAAAGCTGCAGCAAATGTTGTTTGATCACATTATTCAATGCTGAGAGGTCATCAGGGGAAAATGGACGATTAGCTCGAACAGAATAAAAATTTTATGAGAGGCTCTTTAAAACCGCGACTAATCGACAATCTAAACACAAACTGTTTTTATAAAACCTGCTCTGTTTCCAGGAAACATGCTTATGTCCACATCATTTACTCATCTCGTGCTGTCATCACCTGCAAGTAGTACTGCAGGTTGTCAATCAGGAACGCCATGTGGTTGCGGAGTCGCCACTTGACGGCGTCCGTCTGGCTGGACTTGAGGTGCTTCCTCTGCATCTGCAGAGCCCAGCAGTGCTGCAGCTGCGACTGCACCCTCCGCACGCTCAGCAGGTACCTGAACACCACGTTGTACCTGGGCACAGTGACGGGGAGGGAAGAGGGAGCTCAGAGGCCGCGCTCGGCGTGAAAAAGGCGCATGAATTTAAAAAAACAACAACAGCAAAAAACAGAACAAATGCTGCGATGGGGAGAGGGCACGAACTTCTCCAGGACGGCGGGCGTAAAGAGGATGTGCAGCGGCCACTGGACCTTGTAGGTGAGACCGAGGGCCGCCCAGCCCGTTGGAGGGACCTCGCGGGGGGAGGTGTCCTGTGGGGGCGTGGCTCCGTCTCTGGGGCCTGACCCCTCTGGGAAGAAAAAAAAAAAAAAGGCATAATGACCATTAACTTCTTAGACGCAAACCGAATAAGTCGAGTTTACAGAGATAATGAGAATAAGCTCTCAGAGTCAATACTGTGCCTCACTGAACAGAATCAAATGAGTCAGATAATAATCTTCCACTGTGTGTGTGTGTGTGAGAGGAGGATTCAGGATCTGGTTTCTCTCTACATCCACTGACTGATGTGAAACATTTGTGTTGATACGAATCATCTCTTGTGCAACATTTGGTCAGAAAACAGGGATGTAAATATTGATTACTTCCCCTTTTCAATTAAACCATTGAGTATTTTAATAATTAAAATAATGAAATAGTATAAACAATATCAATAAATTTTTAGTCTTTTGATACAAAATATGTCAAAGAAAATGAAACAGTAACTGTGTTAGTGTTTTCAAACTGGCAATATTTAACATTTAAAAAATTTAAAACGGATGATGTTTTTGGTTTTTTTCTTGATAAACAACTTTAAAAAATTATGAGAATAATTTTGGATTAATTTTGCTTCAGCACTAGATGGAAAGCTGCACCAGTTGTATGTGACTTCACAAAGTATATAAATAAAAAGATGGAGCAGCTGTGGTCAATGCTGTTCTCTTGATTTTCAAGCTTGCTTGATCAAACAGCCACTAGATGGCGCTAAACACCAAGGAAAAGAGAAGACTATCCTAAAAAACATAAGACTTCCTGGTTCATCCTGTCAACACGCCATCATCTGGGGGGTTTCCTTCCCTTCCTCCTCTGATCGGTTGCTTCCGGCCGCTCACCTTTGCCATCCTTGCCCTGGTGGTCCACCGTCAGGTGCAGCAGGGGCAGGAGGTTGTCGTCGTCCAGGAGAACCTTGTGCGCCGCCTGCTGGAAGGCCACGTTCACGTCTGGGGGGGCGGAAACCATGCGGCTTTAAAAACGCACAGTGGTATTCTCAAAGTTCCAGTTAAATCATTTTTCCGTCTGTACCCACAACTAGTTGATGAGTCCTGACAGTGAATAAACTGTGTCCCTGTCCAGGTGGGTTTGATTTTTCAATTTCTGTCACATTTGCTCACATTTGAAAAAAATGAGGGGGGGAATAAAAAAAAAAAATTCTAATGTCAAGTGCTGATTGATGAGTGTGATACACAGTTTACCTGTTTATTTATTTATTTATTTATAACTTTATACGTAATTTAACTCCATACTGAGGAGTTAGTGAAAGGACCAGAATAAAGCAAGAGAACAAATACACCCAGGATTTAAAACCAAAACCAGACCCTGCGGATGCTTCCAGCGAACATTTGCTCCACTGCCCCCCCTCCCAAACGATACTGATAAAGTATATTTCAAAGCATCACGGTTGAGGGTAGACACAAGTCAAAAAAGACAAAACAAAACAAGTAATATACATTGTTTTTCCACCATAGGAGATTTTATCTCAGGATTATATCGACATCAGAGCGAGGACCCCGGCGGTGCTCTGAACCGCCGCAGCGGCATCCGTGCCGAACTTCACCTTTCATGCTTATCTGGCGATATGCCGAGCTCAAAATCAAAGCCCTCACTCGTTCCGCTTTTCTCAACGGATTCAAGCAACTCCCAGTTCATGTCAATTGGGTCTGGACTCTTTAAACTGTAGAGTGGTGGCACAGGCCGACAGGACCAGAACAGACATTTGCTCCTAGAACTGGCCTCATTTCTGGGCTGCAAATGGCTGTTAGTACCTTCCCTTTTTTATCTTTACTTCTGCTTTTTGCTAATGAGAGGAAGATGTTCCTACTTCTCTGGGTTTATTACCGTCTTTTTCGTCAGGGGTGGATGAATACACTGTAAAACTGTAACCATAAATATCAGCAAAGCAGCAACTACGCATGCAAAGTAACTATTGAAGAAAAAAAACATGGTTAGCGGGGGGGTTCCACACATCTTAGTCAGACGGATAAAGTCACATGGGAACATTTACCGTGCTCGGTGACGGCCGTCGGCGGCGTCTTCAGCATGTGCTGCGCGAGGTCGATGAAAACTTGGTAGAGCTCGCCGCGGCCCAGCAGGTAGAAATCTTTAATGATCTGGAAGAAAGAAAGAAAAAAGAAATTCCAACAAACCTTAGCACTGTTCATTTTCCCTCTGGTTTATGATCCACATCTGAGCACAGACGAGTACGAACCTTGAGCTGCTCGAGCAGATCAGACTCCTCCACCATCAAGGTCCAGAGATGCTGCGAGCGGAATGAGAGGGTGAGGGTTTAGCTTTGCTCTTGTATGGCGCCCGGTAGCGTTCGTTTGCATTTTGGCTGAAAGGGGAGAACTCACCTCTGCCACCGTGCTGCGGATGCGATCGATGAGATTCTCAAAGTCCACCAAGCTGAACAGAGGCTGCTGTTTGAGCTTGTGCAACTCAGCGGCGAAGGTGTCCTCCTGGTGCTTCAGTATGGAGCCTTCAAATCAACAGAGTGACAATGTGATGCAGTGTTTCAGCGGCACAATGAGTCAGTACAAGGATTCACTGGGATTTACAGGGAAATACCAGCTCTGGACGGGCTGTGGTTGTGGTTTTCGAACATTTGGACCGATTCCCCCACAAAGAGGATCTTCTCGGCGACTCGGACGGGGATGTACGAAGGCAGCATCTCCGTTCGCAGGGAGAACTGCTGCAGCGACGGGGCCAGCATGTTCTCCTCCTCGATCAGCCTCTGCACAACAAGAACATGATCAATGACTGATTTTTTAAAAAAAAAGGGCCCTGAGACTCCGTCCGGCACAGGATGTCGGGCCTCACCAGGTCCTGCAGCTCCCTGAGTTGTTTCCCGCTCAGGCCCCCGAGTCCCAGGTCTTCCTCCTCCTCCTCCTGGTTGGCGGCGGCCCCTCCGGCACTGGGCCCCTGCTTAACGAAGAACTCCTCGCTCTGGTCCAGCAGCAGCCCGTGAAGCATCCAGGCCGCCAGCTGCTTGTACATCACGCCGTGACACACGGCGAGAATCCTGCATGGCAAAGGCGGCTGTGAGAAGAGGGTGTGGTAACGCGGAGGATTCGATGGCGTCCGCTGAAGTTTGAGTTAAGACACACTGCAGCTCAAACAAACCCATAAAATAGTAGAGTAGTTTTTCAATTAGCAGGAATCGATGTTACACAAATTAAATTTCCTTCCTTCAGTTGGAATCTCCCACAGTTTGAAGTGTCCTTCCAAAAACAAGAATGAGGAGTCCTAGCATTAAAGTAAATCTACTTTGAAATGAGATGAAAGTCATGACTTGTAGGTGTCATTAGAATATTTACAATTATATAGCAATGGGAAGGCAACAGCACAAACCTGGTCTTCCATCAATGTGAGCCACATTAAAAACTGCCAAACATGGTTCTATGAACTTGTAAATGTCAAAAACCTTGACCCTAAACTGACTCATACTTGAGCCAGAAATGAATTAATAATGTATCCTGGGTCTTGGTTCTACACTGCTGACCAGATTCTGGATGGGATAAAAAGGGGAGCCTGATCTAGACGGATGTGGTTCTGTGAATCATTTAAAACTGGATTAAAACGTGTCTGACCAGGAGGTTGTTGGGCTCATCTGAAAGGACGACTGCAGCTATAGTATCTAGTTCAACATTGCGCGATGCTGTATCGCACCACTGTTTTCACAGGGGAGTCGACGTTCTTCGCACCAGGCGCTGCAGTGACAGACAGGTCGCTGCACAGGGAATAGTGCTTTGAGGGAGGATGCCACAAGTGTCACATGAGCATGTTGTCAAATGAGGGTCAAAGAGCTACGAACTGTCAGCACGAGCAGGGAAGGAGGGACACACCTATGCCTCGTGGCAACCCCATATTAAATATAAAACAAAACAAAAAAAGCAAGTTAGTATTTAATAGTTCCTCCATCTAGACATCTAATAAAACAGGGTCATTTGGTGTCACAACACTTCAACTCCGAAGGGATCCAACTTACTTTTCCAAGGCCATGCGTACAGGAGGGAGCCCCCCACAGCTGTGCTTGTACACCGTCTCCAGGATCTGGCAGCCGTGGATCTAAAGCAGCACACACAGGACGGGGGGAGCACACGCCTGTCAGTTCTATTAACCAGCTGTTAATCGGGGTTTACTTGACACGTCCTGCAAACGGACTCCCACACTGCCCCCCCCAGGTTTCAGGATAAGTTTCAGCCGGTCTCCTTGTTCATTTTGTTTACATAAAATATAGAGGGATGAATAAGGCATGACCAGAAATGAGTTTCTTGATCGACTTGTATCCTGTTGAATATTTAAATCAGCTGCTGTGGCGATAAAAAAGAAAAAGAAAAAAAAAAGGACGGGAGGGTGGAATGCAGTGGGAGCTCCCATCTGGACTCGAAACCAGGGACACTGTATTTACTTAATACCCAAAACATTTTTATTATTTATTTATTTATTTATTTTTTCTGGTGGAGTGGAGGCTTGTAACAGTGAATGAACAGTTCATGCTTTTTTCCCCCATTCAGTTTTCTGGGGTTAGATTTGTAAATGGTTTGACCACAAGACACTTGAACAACAGGAGATTTCTGATGCTACAAAAAACTCGTCTGTTAATTCAAGTAATTCAGGAGACGGTGCAGCTGGAATTACTGGAGAAACTCATGTGAAAACCAGGCAGCACTTTACTTCGTCCTTAATTTACATTCCCTCACTCACCTTCTGTGATTTTATAGTCTCCACCACCACCATGACGGAGGGAAACAGCAACTGGAACTGGAGAGGGAAAAGTAACATATTAGCACAAAGTGAAATGTTTAACTATGGAAAGACTTTAGAATGAGGCCATAAATATTATGACCTTAGGTATTTTTTACCTGATCGAGCTTATAATTCACATGGGATATTGTCAGATGTGGATCCCCAAGGAACTGAAACACACACACACACACAAGCTGAATGAGCACCCTCCCCAGCGCTTCGCCATTTATTACTGTCGGCTCAGTCGTCGTCTTACCTCTTGT
Organism: Istiophorus platypterus; assembly: GCA_016859345.1. Lineage (NCBI taxonomy): Eukaryota > Metazoa > Chordata > Actinopteri > Istiophoriformes > Istiophoridae > Istiophorus > Istiophorus platypterus. The sequence goes on from CM029118.1 coordinate 2,922,281, forward strand.
TCCAGGTCCAGCAGGGTTTGTCTGTACGGCTGCAGTATGGAGTCCAGCCCCGTGCAGAAGGCCCGCAGGTAAATCCCATGAAGTCCGGTTTGGTTGGGCTGATTCGTGTGATGCTCCTACACAGCAAGTTGTGCATGTTACTTTAACATATCAATCTAGTCGTTGATCTGAGTAAAGCTCCGAAAGGAAGCCAGATGCTCGAATACAGCAAAATACTGACAGAAAAAATGCAAATGAAGTGATAAAAAGTTTTTTTAATTCAGGACTGAGTGTGCAAACGTGGCTCACTTGCTGATGCACGTGGCCAGTGTGCTGTTCTATGAACTCTGTGAAGCGTATGTAGTCGGAGCCCAGTTTACAGAGACGGTTGAGGACGTTGGTCTCGCTTGGGTGAAGGAAGGGCAGGTCCTGGGACACCTGGGGGGGACAACGTGACACTTATAGTTTCATCAAGTTCAATCCGGTGAAAAGACGGTGTTGCACCTACTCTTTCAACTTTTGGACAGTTTTGGAGGATGTAGTTTGTGGTGCTGCTGAGCTGTATATCATAACACTGACAGGTGTTTCTATTATTTAGTCTGGGGTGGACAAAATAATAGAAACACCCGCCCTTACAACAGAGTACAAATACCACATACTGCTGCCTCCAAGTGATATTAGACTGCACTGGTGTATCTAATCAACTGCATATGTGAAACTAGTGAAAGAACAAAGCTGGAACTGTTTCCTTAGTAAAGTCAAACTTCACTTCGCCTCAGTTTACTGAACTTGAACCGTTCCCTCCATAAGACAACTTACACGTTGACAGGTATATAAAAACAAATGTATATAAACACCGTGTTTAACGCTATCGGGGCTAGCGTGGCACTGACGGGATGCTGCTGGACCGTGTTTCACTTTTCACCTGCAAACCTGTGCGTTTGTTCCAGGTGAAGATCGTCCCCGGGTATCCGCTTAACGCCAGCAACAGCTCGTGGATCATCGCGATTCAGCCTGAACTGGACTTTAAAGGAAGAAGAAATGAAAACACGGCGGCCAGTGTCTCATTCCGTCGCCAAAACAAACCGCCGCCGGAGCCGTCGCAGGCTGGGCGCGTCACGGCGCGGAGCATCGCGGGACGTGGAGGCGAGCGCCGGGGGCTAGCGATAGCCTCGGGTCTGATTCGTTCGGTTTAGAGACCCCGCGGCGCTAAAAGCTGCTACAACAATCGGCCTTGTGGTTTAACACACGACCCCAACGCGCCCGCCGCCGCTTTAAACGAGCAGCGGAGGCGCACAGCAACTGAGCGTTAGCGTGCTAGTCTGTTAGCCGGCTCGGCGCTCCTGGGAAACGTAGTTTCTAGCGGGAAAAAGTCGGCCTTGCGTCATCACTCGGTCACGTAGCTAGCTAGCAGCACCTCGCATCAGAGAGAGCTCGGCACACTCTCAGATAAAACGCTGTTTTCAGACCTACTTTACTCACGCCGTTACCAATAACAGCCCCGATAACGCGTTTTAACTGTTAGCGCGGCTTCTGACCGAGGTAATGTTCCTCGGCCAGACGTTTGTCTTAAGTTACGGGTAGTTGCTAAAGTCGGTTTCTCTCTGGAAACATTCCGCCGTTAGCTTAACTACGCTACGACAAGACAACAAAACACAGCCGTATGCGGCGTGACACGCCAGCTGCCGGACGCGCGTCTAGACCGAGTCTCCCGCGGACTCGACCGGTCAGTCGGCCGCGGTCCCCTGGATGCTGCGCGGCTACCTGAGCCAGCGCGGGTCGTCGATGCCTCTCGCATCCAGCGCTCGTCGGTGAAGGGATGGCGGGGGAGAGGAGCGCCGAGGACCCGGTTTCAGAGTACCTGGGCCAGAACCCGCGGCTGGCCCAGTGGGTCGAGACGCTCAGGGGCTACTGCGAGAGCAACAAACAGTGGCTGGCGCGCAGGGAGTTCGTCCTGAGGAACATGGAGGCTTTCCCCACGGTGGAGCCAGGAGTCCCCAGCAGCAGCCTGGACAGGCTGCTCTCCCTGTCCATGGTCTGGGCCAATCACGTCTTCCTGGGCTGCAGGTAAGAGAGTGATAAACTCCAGGAAGCGAAGATCACAGCCCTCAGAGGAGGAATAACCTGTCTCTCTCTCCTTCTCTCTCCCTTCAGCTACCCACAGGCTGTAATGGACAAGATCAAGGAGATGGGCGAGGGCATCGTCGTCCAGGACGCTCCGGTCCACAGATCAACCAAAGACGAGCTCACGGCCAGAGGGAAACGCGCCGCCGCAAATGGTAAAGCAGCAAACACTTTGAGTGAGGCAAAAACTACCGTAGGCCACAGTGTGTGATGGGGCTGAGATCTTTTTTAACTTTACCGGAGGACGATGGGGTGGACACAGTATAGAAAACTAATTACGACTCGCTGTCTCTATTGACACACAGCGTTTGCTCTGCCGTTAGTTTATAAAGTCTGTTTGTTGGTGATAAAGAGCGACAGATGTATTGAAAACTAAGGACACCACAGTAGGCATTGTGGTGTTGTATTGGCTGGCACCGTTTTAAAGTGTGTATTATTATGCGTGTCATTGTGTGTATTGTTACTGTGTAAATGGGGCGGACAGAAAAACAGAAGCGCCTGTGAGCACAATGCCATCGAAGGCTTTTTGTTTTCATCAAAATTCTAAACAATAAATTTAACCTTAGAGTAAAGTTGTAAATGTCTCATAAAACCAAGATTCATCCACAGAATTTTGTGCTTATGGTATTTTCCGCTTAGTTTGAAATATTGCGACATTTGCAAAGTGCACACAAGTTGTCAGTTTTGAGCTGGACAACACGCATCACATAGTACTAATATTACTGTGTTATCGATCCTTGCATTTTTGCTTGTTGTGTCAACATCCAATTTTTTTAAATTTCCACAACAAGTTTACCTGTGTAACCGCACCACTTTAATATTTGCCATCCACGTCACCTTTTTGCCGTTCAGCTGTAGGAAATGTCACGAATCCAGTGAATAGCCGCCTCAAAGTGGAAAAAAAGTGTTTCTGTATTGTTCCTCTTGCTGCCTTGAATGGCCTTTTATTAAAGGTGCGGCTGCTTACAAGCTGTGTTTAGACGGTGGGAAGGAATCCGTGCATTCCAGAAAACTTTCCGTAGCTTGTTATGGACAACCGGCATGTTTCAGCGCTCGTTTCTACGACAGCAGGGTGCTGGTGTAATTACCTGCACGTGGGTTTTTGTTTTGTTTTTTTTTTCTCCGCTCACCCCACCCACAGGCCGTCTTGTTCCCTCATTAAATGCTGTTTCTCTGTGCAGTCAGTCAATGCTGTCCTGCCTGTTGTGCCGTCATTTGCAGAGGGCGACGCCGACAGCTGTGGGAAAAGAGCCAAATGTGGGCCTAATGAGTTTGACGGTCGACCGTCGGGGAGGGCGGCTGCGCGGCCGATGAGTCAGAAAGCGGGGCCTCTGCCCCAGGCCCCGGCGGAGCACCAGCCCTTCTTCAACCGCCTCTACAAGGCGGTGGCGTGGAAGCTGGTATCAGCGGGTGGCTTCGGTCCCAACCTGGACCATTTTGAGATCCTCCGCAGCTGCGTGGAGTCGTGCAAACAGACCGTGACCTGCGTGTTTGTGCCACTGAAGGACATCACGGGTCTCCCCGCGGGTCGCACGCAGAAGGAAGGCCACGTGTGCGAAATCCGCTGTCAGACCGTCTACATGGGCACGGGATATGGGCGCGATGAGGCCGCCGCCAGGGCCATGGCCTCCAAAGAAGCCCTGAAAGTCTTTCAGGGGCGGAAAGTGACTGTAAAGATCTGCAGACGGAGGTACAAAGGGAAAGATGTGGAGGACCTGATGTTGCTGGACGAGCAGCCGCGGAGTCAGGGTTTTCCCCCTGCACTCAGCTACCCTTTTCAGGACGAGCCGCTGGAGGACGGTTCCTCATAGATAACAGACACTGTCATTCGCCCGAGACGTGATCCAGGCGGGAGCGTCGCCGAGCGGCATTCACTGTACCAAGCTACTGAAGAAATTCACGGCTGTGTCGGGACCAGACTGTGATGGTGAACATCACGACCAGGCTTGAAAATCATAAAGCAACTTAGTGCATCAACTGCCATGATGCATCTCCTGCAGTACTTTGGTATCTTTGACACAGGTTAATATGTTGCTTGACAAACATCCAAGATGCATCACAAGAACAGGAAAACAGAGTCCTTAAATCTGCAAAAAAAAAAAAACAAACAATAATCTTTTACTGTATCGACGACATTTTCAACCTCTTTCAGTTCTACAAAGCTTTATCGACAGCGAACGGTGTAACAGTGCGGATAGAGCCGGAGTAATGTGCCATGACTTAAAAGTCAAACAGTCGTGAACTGGCAGAGTTCAACTGCCAGTGGGGAGAAATAGTTTAAGGGTTAAAATAACGGCAGCTTCAAATGCCATCTTAATATTACAGGCGGCGCTTTATTGCATTACTTTGACGCAATTGTTTGTTTGTTTTTTGTTTTTTGTCCCCACCCTTATGAAAAAAAAAAAATAACTGAGTTGGCCATTACCTCGTGTTAGGAGTAGAAAGTGTGTATATATATAAATTTTCCCCTCAGTTCATTCCAGCTGTGACGGGTTTAAGTTCTGGTGATTTCAGTGGTGTAACTGGGCGCAGTCACACCCTACAGTGGATTTTTAAAAAGATTTTTATACTCCGAACTGTAGTAGAAAACCTCACGTTGCTGCATTTTGCTTTTAGATTCCAACCACTCATATACGAGGGAAACAAAAGTCCCATGAACAAACAAACAACTCGTCTTTTTACAGTTCTGATCACCCATAAATCTTCCGGGAGGGGTGGGGGGGGGTGGCAGCAGTCAAATCAAGAAGCTGTCACCGCAACTTTTTTCTAAACACGATGGACTTGACTTCAGCGTACATACACGCCATTTGAGAACACAAGCATGGCTGAATGTGAAGGGTCAAGCCAAGCTTTATTTTGATATTTCAGTTTTCTTTGACTCATTAAGCGACCGTTGGATGTTAGAGATTGATTAAAAAAAATGTATTTTTTATTTTTATTTTTTTCCTAATTGTATCATTAACCCTTCAGTTTTAGGGTTGTCTCTGGAGATGGGACTTGGGCTGCGTTCTCATTCCCCAATGACCTGCACTTTAATTGTGTTTTGAGCAGGACTGGGCCTCGTGGGGCTGTTTGGTGCCACCCAAGTGTAATTATTTAGTTAGTTTTTTGGTTTTCTTTATAAGCCAGAAAGCATTTAAAATAAGTAGCAAAAGCTCTGACGTTAAAATGAACCAGTCCAAACATGGCCGCTCCAGGTCGCTCGACGGGAGCGCCAGTGGGCCCAGTTGTCAGTTTAAACTGGGACCAGTTCGGTTGTAACACAGCGTTTTAACAACACGGCGTTTCCGCTGTTAGGTTTTCGAGTTCTACTCCCACTGTAAATGCGCAGCTTTCAGCTTTGGCCGGCTACGGCACCAGACACACTGAACACAGAAGCACTAACGGCTACTGCTTTTATTTAATTCATGATTTAAGTTCACTGATTTAAAAAAAACAAAAAAAACAAACAATGAAACCAAGCTTATGTTAAAAATATTGGGGTGTAATAACTAAGAATATTCATTTAAACACAGGTGAATCTAATGTGTACAGTTCTGATGTGTTTGGGGTAAAGTGCTGCTGTGATGTGTGGATTATTATTATTAATAATATATTTTTTTTAATTTGTTGCTTTATTTCCAGTCTTGGTTGAAGTTGAACAGGGGTTGCATTGAAGTGTGAGTTTCCACACTGTTCCGTGTTGCTGTACGTTTACACCGGTCGTCCTGTTTCTATATATTTTTTAAATAAACGTAATTTAAGCGAATTAAAGTTTTCTTTTTGTTTTTTTGTTTTTTTGTTTTTTACTGGCAAGGAAAAAAAGACAACAGAACCAGGCATTTTCATGACTGTTGTGTGTCAATTTGAAAACAGAGTTAAAAAATACTTTATATCGCCCAGTTGATGAGCTGATTTCACCTCGAGACAAATACAAAAAAATAAATTGATTAATTTTAAAAAATTGTCGGAATCCCTACATTTAATAGTGTCACATACTGTTGCTCATTAGTGGTGAAGTGGTTCCTCATCGGAGACGGTTAAATAGATGCCAGCAGGGCCGGATCAAGTCGTTATGAATCCCCAGGGATATGAGTGACATTCCTGCTTTAACACCCCCCCCCCCATCCAGTAGAAACTAAGCTGTTGTTTATATCATCGAGACGCCTTCGGCCTCATCAGCACAGTCGACCGAGTCTCTTGGTTCCCGTGGCTGTTCTGGGATTTTTTCTTTTTTTTTCCTGCTCATTAGACGATCTTGACCACGGGCGCCGGGACGAGCTGGAACGTGGCTGATGCTTTAAAAACGAGCTGTTTCCTGGGTGGCGGCGGAGGCGGCGGAGGCGGGTGGAAACATCAGGTTGGCGCAATCAAAAGGAGCTCGTGTTCTTGTCAGGGGCTTCACTGTAAAAAAAAAAAAAAAAACACAAAAATAATAATAATAAAAACTATTGGGCAATTGTACAAACCGGATTCTGTATTTATCAAATTCTTAAGATGGAGACTTAAAAATGCTCCAAATAACCAACACCATGTTAAAAATAACTGTTTTTGGCTGAGTTTGAGCAATAATAATAATAAAAGGACATATTTATGAAGTTGCCTTCTCCGACTTTACATCTCAAGACACTGATCACATGTATGACAGACGAAGCTACACATCGACCCTACATCTACTATTTTTGTACTTTTTAAAAAAAAATATATATATATTCTCACCATGTATTGATTGGGATCTTTCTCTGTCCAAAAATTCATATCTACTTTATTTGTATAAATTCTTTAAATTCCAAGGACTAATCAACAATGGAAATGAACAAAGATCTAATATATTTATAATGTAATGTTGAATAATATAAATGGGGTTAATAAGATGAAATTGTCTTAAATGGAAACTAAATTCTGCTGCCCGCGGACGTTTCGTCAGGGGAATTGTGTAATAAGGAGCATTTAGTTAACTGATGACGACATCATCATCATCATCATTTATATTATATGTGAGTAGTATTGTTAACGTCAGACAGATAACAGAAGCTCCATATCTGGGCTACAGTTGTTGAGGATCTACTCTTAACTAAATTAAGAGACATTTTAAGTTAAAAGAAGTTTAATAAATATCTTGATTCTTAAGTTTAAATTGATGAATTTTCACTTTTATCTTTCACTCAAGTCATAGATTTACTTTACTTTTAGCAGTTTGATAAACGCGGCCAAACCAGGCTCCAACTAAAGGTCGACGGTCTTCAGATGGCGTTAGTGTGTTTTCACATCTAAACAGGCGACAGGATGGGACATGACTTCCTTGTCACTGGAGTCGCATTGTGATCACATTCTTTAATGTTCTACAGTTTCGGTCTCAGGTCCCACCACTAGAGGACAGTAGTGCTTGCTCTGCAATTCTGCACTTCTGAGCTGGGACTTCCTGTCTCAGTGTCCCTGTCTCTTCGTGTGGTCCCAGACTGACTCCACGATGCTGAGACCAGGTCTCTGTGGGGTCCAGACCTCCTGCTGCAGGACTCCTGGTCTCTGTAGTGCGTTGTGTTTTTGTTACTTGTTACTACACTCGGTGGCGCATCGTCATTCCTCATTATTTCCTCATCCAGGACGTTGTGTCTTTCTTCCAGAAGTTTTATTGTGATTTTCGTGCACATTGTCGTGCTCAGTGTAAAGGTTTAAGGAACTCTGTAGTAATTACTGCTCTTTTTGTTGATAATGCACTTTGCTTCTACTACTGCTTTTTTGCGGTAGAGTTTGTGGTTCTTTGCAGTGTGAAAACCGGAACCCTTGTGTAGTTCCTGGTTCTCTGTAGTAATTACTGTTGGTTTTTTTTTGTTGTACTTTTGTTTTACCTCTCTGCTTTATGATATTAGACGATTCCTTTAAACACACATCAGCACGTGATGTGTGTTTTAGGAACCTTAATGGAACTTTGTGGTATGTTGATATGTTGTTGAACATTTTGTGATAGTTTTTTTGCTTGTATCGTTACTTTTTCACGGGTTTATGGTACTTTGTGGTTCTTTGTAGTACCAATAGCAGAACCCTGTGTTAGTTTATTTGGAATTAGGGGAACTTTGTGGTTAAACCTGGTTTTTCTTAGTACATGCTCATAGGCTTTGTGGTGCTCGAAGGGGCTTATTGAAAGTCGTTGTTATTGTGTTTTGATTGAGGATCAAAACTAGCACCTGGACTCTTTTCTCTTTGGTTTGAAATTATATATTTTCATTATTTTCCCATTTTTTGGAGGGTAACGAGGAGAAATGTCGGTATTAACAGGCAGAGACAGAGGTATGAAATTCAACAAAGCTCCCAGACCAGATTCGAGTCAGGGACGTTGCATTTCTTCTGGCGCTGAGTGATAAACAGTCATGGCTGTCATCGCATCAAGTGAGGTTTGTGCGGTTCGTGCGACCGCACAACAAGAACCAAGCAAAATCAGGTGGGAGCTCTGTCTCGCATATAACGTTCACGGCCCATGAATCAACGCCGGCGCCTCAGGCGTCGTCTGGTGTTGATGTATCGACCGGTCCCCACAACCGACGCTGCCATTCTCACAGAGCAATCTCTGCTCCGGACTCCGTCGTTCGTCACCGGCTCTGCGTCTCTATCCGTCACGCGCTCAATCATCCCCTGCCCCTTTTTTCCCTCCCTCTCTCCCTCTCTCTCTCCTTCTCGGTTTATCTATGTCTCCGTCATCATCTCCGCTCCTCATCCCGCGATTTCCCCTCCGTCAAATCCTCAAAAGAGAAAGAAAAAAGGGCCACACATGCAATCTCAGTCTGAGCTGGAGGTTATTCCCCCGAGGGATCGATAGCAGATTCCCCGCTGTCTGGATAAAACATCGCAGCTCCGGGGGAACAAAGATAAATAAACTTGTTGTCGGTGAAGGTTACTTGATTGTCCAATCTTTTTTTTTCCCGAAGTGTTTCGTTCAGAGGAAGATGATGGGATTTTTTTTTCCCCTCAATCTGTGGATCTGCTTTTACTCCTGGCTGAACGTAAAACATGCAAAAAATGATTGAGAATAAGTTTTCATGTAGCAACAGAAGAAGAAAAGAAAAAAGCAAAGCCTGCATCATCCAAGGGGAGCAAATTATCCTCCTGTGTCGACACCTGATCGAAGTGGGAGCACGGTTTTTGAAAAGTTTATTCCAGACAGCTGCCTATCAATTTTTTTATACTTTTATAAAACAGCCCCCAGTTTCTCTGAGGTCACTTGAGTCAAAAACCTTACACAGAGTGTCCGAGATGTAAAAGCTTCCTCTGCTGTGGAGCAGGAACGCAAGTGAAGTTCATGTCCACCTGCTGATGAGGTTTAGATATTTTTTTTAATGTGATTTTTTATGTAATTTTTATGTAATTACCTGCTCATTCTCTAGAGGGAACGGAAATGTCCTGCATTTGATGAGATATTTCATTCTGGGCAAATGTGTGGGACTATTGAATAGATGCACAAGCTGATATTTCCATCCTTGCAGGGTGAAAATTGCTTTGCAATTTTTTTTTAAAAAGAAAAGATATTTTCTAGGTCAGACGTAGGCTACGTGCAGTTTTCAATCTGTTCTGACTTTCATGAGCGTCGTGCTCTTTAAGATATCATTTACGAGAAGTGACTTTAATGCGAGAGAAAACTCTAGGAAGTAGAGTTTTTGTCCTTCAAGTCCTAAAACCCAGTTAGAGTCAGTGGAAAGTTGATGACAATGAGACAAACAAACAGGAAACAAAAAGCGTCTGGTTAGTTTGATCAACGGCACAAACTGCAGTCGGCTTCTGGATTCGTGTTTACTAGTATTCGGATCATCTACTTTAGTAAAAGTAGAAGCACTATAAGTTAAAAATGCTCCACTATGAGTCAAAATTTCCCTCCAGTCAAAACACAGAAATATTAGCAGTGAAAATGATAAATAATCATAAGTCAAAGTTCTCATTATGCAGAATATTTATTATATTGTTTATAACTATGGCAAGAATAAGTAAATCAAGCCTCTGGGACTTTCTGGTGTTCGTCATTAATTAGTCTTGAAAATGTGATCGGAGTTCCAAGTACAGAGAAACACGTTGTGCTTCAGCTAATAGCACAAAATGAATTCTAGTCTTTACTGAACACACTCATTAAACCTCCACGGCGCTGGTGGAGAAAACAAGCGAACCTCCCTCACCTGAACCCCTTTGGCATCAATAATCTGAGAGAAGGGCTTCCAGGAGCTGTGGCTCAGACCTGCACAGCGTTCAGTTCAACTTTGACCCGTTCTTTCCTCACAGGAATAGGTCAGCTCAGCCCTGGGTTCAGGCCTGGGTTCAGGCCTGGGGTCAGGTCTGGGGTCAGGCCTGGGGTAAGGTCTGGGGTCAAATCTGGGGTCAGGTCTGGGTTCAGGTCAGAGCCGTTCCAGAGGGTGAATTCTCTTCTCTGTCTGAGGTCCTTCTGTAGTAGATTTACTTTGAGGATTAGGGTCCTTGTCCTCCAGACCCCCCCCCCCCGACATTCCCCTTTCAGACACCTTGATAAAGCTGGGGTTTTCATTTCCCCTGGACGATGGTGACCTGTCCAGGCCCAGAGGCAGCCGAGCCCCGGATCATGACGCTCCCCCCACCGTACCCACAGAGCCCTGTTTTTAGCCCAGACCTGGGGCTGCATCTTCCTCCCAAATAATTAAACCCTAGTTTTATCAGTTCGCAAGACATTTCAGCCGGGCGCCCACCTCCAGGGAGAGCAGCCAGGAGCTGACCCGTCTCCATTCACAGACGGACCGTCCCACTGTGGGCTCATCAGTATCTCTGAGATCTTTTTTCTTATTGGCCCGGTTCACAGCAGCAAACGCTGGTTGTAAATAACAAGATCGTGATGAGTGTTGAATGATATTTTCAGTATGGACAAGAACACCACCATTATTTGTGTTTCATTAGTTAAAATAGACTGTGTTTGTTTGTTTGTTCATAACTGGAACTTAGATGAAGATGTGACCATATTTTAAGATGAATTTATACACAAATGCAGATGAATCCAAAGGGCTCACTTACTTCCTTTCTTACCACTATATATAAGATATATTAACATTATATAAAACACCATTGGGGACGTCACTGTGTATATATATATCTTTTTATTTATTGTTTTTAATCTGCTGGGTAGTTTAACCTGATTTTAATTCATTTATATAACGTTATAACATCAACAACTTGAGTAAATGTACTTAGTTACTTTCTCCCATGATAACAAAGAACTCACCATTTCAGTCTGACAATAATTTACATGGTTATTTCGTCATTTTTGATCCATTATAAGAGGAGGCAGAGCTGCATTTTAGTTATGGTTGATAAGGTTCATATAACATATAGTACAAGCATAAGCCCACCCCCCCTATTAGAAAGACTCTGCTGGGGGGGGGCAGCTGTAGCTCAGGAGGTGGAGCAGGTGGTCGGTTTTTACTGGGGCTGGTGGTGCAACATGCCATCGGGGTGTGTGTGTGTGTGTGTGTGTGTGTGTGTGTGTGTGTGTGTGTGTGTGTGTGTGTGTGTGTGTGAATAATAATTTGTGTCTCATATGCCCCCCCCCCAAAAAAAAGGTTTAAATTATGAATAAAAATCCCAAAAGCTCATCTGCTCCATTTCTCATATTGAAAAATGCAGAATCTATGAGTATTTTTCATTGAAAAAATGTAACTACTGGACACAGAATAACTTCTACTTCAGTGGAAAAGTTCTCAGTGTTTTTACCCAAGAGGCTTAAGTTTCCCACATCATTTGTGTTTCAATAGCTGGAATCTGATTGGCTCCACACCGGTAATGATGTCCCCAAGTCCTCTACATACATGCCCACCTTGAGCTCAGATTTTAATGGGGGGAGGCTTTACCTCCTCAGTGGATGAATATGGAAAAAACAAACTGTGAGGGGGAGGAGGGGGTGGGGGGCGCTTTAAGTAGAAAACACATCTGGACATGTTCATAACGCAACCGACCGGTTTAAAAGAAACACGAGGCCACTCCGCTGCTTTACAAAACGAGAACATCCACAGTTTATTGTTGTTGTTGTTGTTGCTGAGTCACACACAAAACATTCATCTGACACAGAAGAGTTCGAGTCCGGAGAGAACAAACAATCACCTACAGCCCCCCCCCCCGCCATCACTTTTCATATTGCTGTCAGGACTTTACAGTGTGTATATGGGACTCTCTGGGGGGGGGGGTCCTTTAGCTCCTACTACATCACAACAGAGACCCTGTGGTTCTCACACGGACATAAAATGGTTCTGAGTATTTACAATAACTTTCCTGATCCTTCATGGTCATTTTTCAAGCTCCTGTAAATGGACACAACATCCTCACAGAGACTCATAGTGTTTCCTGTCTTATAATATATATATTCTTTAATATATACTTCTAATAGAACCCCTATTGTTCTCTTTTTTCATAAGGGCAGTGCAGTTACCCCCTCCACCTCTCCACCCACCCACCCACCTACCCTGCTCCTCAGCTGCATCATAAAAAAATATGACCATAATTACAAAGGAAAGGAGTGACAGTTTTCTACCCCCCCCCCCTTCACCCCCATTCTCATCTCAATGCTACATTCAGATCCTAAGCGGAGGCTCATAAGCACTTCAGCAGGAAAAAGTTGCAGAAGGCCCCCCGGGGGCAGTCGCACATCTTCCCGATCCGTGCGCCCTTCCTCACGGCGCACTGCTCCCCGACGTCGCACTGGAGAGACGGAGAAAGACAGCGGGGGTTGGGGGGGGGGCGTCGGTCATCTCTACCCGATACAGACACAATATTAAACACAATATGTTGTAATGTGAGGAGAGCGCAGTACCGTGGGGACCTGGCCGAATTTCTTCTCCCACAGAGGCAGCCGCTTAGCCTGCAGCTTTTCCAGAACTTCCTGGAGAGCTCCGAGCTGCCGGGGCACAGATTAGAACACAAGCAGCAAAGGTGCCTAATGCATAAGATGCATTTTGACATTCACAATTAGACATGATCAAATGATGTGGCACATGATCAACGAAGGGATGTGCAAGTAAGAATAAAAGATCAGGTGCCTGTTGATGATGGACATGGATATTTCCACTTGCAAAAATATATTTACGCAAAAACAAAAAAAGTGATGTTTTGCTTTAAAATGACACAAATTTATGGCATAAAATTGATTTCACCGGTTAGAATTTAGGAGGAATCTTAAATGCGCGCATTTCTGAATTGAGTTTGGTTCATTTTGACAGTCCCTCTTAACACACCATCATCTATTCAAAGTGCAAAAGAAACGTGCAAAAAGAAATTAAAAAGAAATACGAGTTGCCCTGATTTAATGACGGAACTTGGAGGGAAAAAAGCTGAGAGTTGCCTGGATGGAAGCGGAGGGCGACACCTTACCAGCTGCTTCTCGCTGGTCAGGTTCGGACCTTTGGGGTAGAAGTCCCGCAGGGCTCTGGGGCTCAGCTCCTCCTCGGACTCGGCGTCCAGCACCTGCGCTCCGGCGTGGCCGGGGCGCAGCAGCAGCAGCAGCAGCGGCAGCAGCGCGCAGAGGGGCGCGCCGCTCGGCAGCCCGGAGCTCCGCATGGTCCTGGTCCTGGTCCTGGTCCTGCGCGGCAGCATGTGGCTCCTGTTACCCCCTTGTCTCGAGTCGTCGCTGCGGACACACCCCCCTTCCGACGCCGAACACCTTTTTATCTGACTCGCGCCATCTGCTCGCTCCACCTTATCCTTTGGTTTTTTTTTTTTTGTGCGTAATAGCCGCCTTGGGTGAGTCATCCCGGGAAAAGTTGCTGGGCAAAATATGTCTCCAAAAAAAATTGTCCAAAACAACAACAGCAGCAGTCGCAGCAGCAGGGGTCGTTACGGGTAAAGTAATGGATTACTCGTTACTTGACAGTTAGACAAGCGTTCGTCGGTTGAACTGAGTCGATTTAACTTTGAATCAGAGCCATGGTTTTCCTCAGCAGCTCTGACAACATTAGTTTGACTCATTTTGCATTAGATCAGCAGTAACTTTTCAGTGGATTACTTCTCCTCATTACCTCGGACCAGCATTTCGCAGCCACTCCTGCTTTTCGTTTCCCTTTTTTTATACTTGGTGACTCAGTCATTCATTGCTGCTGTAAAATGATGAAGAAAAACCAAACAGCTCTGACGTCCTTTGTTATTCTCAAGCCTGGATCCTTGTATGAAAGTTGAGGGTTTTGTTGTTGTTGTTGTTGTTGTTGTCTTTTAGTCTGGAAGTGGCTTTGACTTTCAGAGCTGTTCCCTTTAATCTGATGTGCCGGATGAGCAGATCTTTGATGACCAGCTGTTGTCAAAGCCTTGATTGAAAGTGAAGGGGTGAAGTCTGCTGCGTTGGGTCAGCTCATTAGTAACAAACAGCTGTAAGCACATTTTTACACGTTTATGAGGAAATAGGTAAAGTAATGGTCATTATACAGTGTAATTTAACCCTGGTGTTGTATGTACTAATGTTTCACAGAACAAATCATGGTGAATAATGGCAATTTTTTTTAATTGAATTTCATCATTCATTGTTGGTGTCTGCGCAATAAAACTTTAATAGCATTATAATAAACCTGTAAAGTGAAGGAATTAGTGCTTTGAACCTAATATCAGGGTAAACAGAAGCAGAGGCAGTTGGTAATTAGAAAAAAAGACGAGACAGCAAAGCAAACTTCAAACACTTCAATCACTGAGTTAAACCCTCGATTTGGCTTTGGAATAAAAATGAGATCAGCTGCGAAAAAATGCACCAAAAACGTTCTGCACCAATCCACAGCCACGGCCTGATATCGTTCCGCCTGTTACGTAACCACTGGGCCAACTGACAACGCAGAGGATGGATGTTTGCACACAGTGTGGACAACACACGGTAGCGGCTGTTCGTATCGAATTCCTAGTCCCGGCGCTTGAGGTTGATGCCGGTCCGTTCCCGGGGGCCGACTGATCGGGGCCCGTCAGCAGCGACGGACACGGAGGGAGCGGGAGGCTCCGATTGAGCCCGAGGCTGCATGACTCATGTCTCGCTCCCTCTCCCCCGCCTTTCTAATGACTGCGACGCCGGTTTATTTGTGGCATCAGGAGCGTTTCGTTTACAACCATGAGTTCATTAGTTCCTGTGCCGTGTCCCTGAGAGGGGTCATACGCCAGAGGCCTCGCGGTTCTGACAGAGGCCACCTCCCCTGTTCTGTTTGGTTCTTTTGGAGGCTTTGGTGTGTTGTTGAAGACTTTAGGTGATTTGGCTCAATCTTCCCCCGGATCGCATCCCCTCCAACAACCATTTCACAGAAGAGATTATATTTAGAACTGGCTGACTCAACACTAAAGCTCCTTGCTATAGCACTAAAGCAATAGATGTAATTTGGATTAAACAGTATAGAGCATCTTGTAAAAAACAAAACAAAACATGGAAGCAACAGAATTACAAAGTGGTGTAAGAGAAACCAGAGGAAGCTCAAAAATAGGCTTCTGGAGTTTGTTTTAAACCTGCATTTGGCATTAACACAACATTGGCATTAACACAAAGATATGGGAAATATATTAGCAACAAGTTTTCTATTTACATATCCAAGAAACAGAGCAATATTTTGATTTTGAATTCACGTTTCTGGACATCTAACAGACATAAAGCTGGATTTATGCATCTGCCTCGAACCTACGGTGAAGCTACGACATAGCCACCGCAAGTGCCCTACGCTGTCGTGTGCATTTATACTTCTGTGTTGGTGTCGCTCTGCAATTACGCTGCCAAACCACTTGTTGGCGGCGGCGTTTATATGCCACCGTGTTGAGTTTCTTCCTTGAGTTTTTCCTTGAGCTTCAAAACGACGGCCACTGACACTGAGCTGATCTTGGCGGAATCGGAGCTGATGCTTGTTGAACATCAGTTTTAGCTTTTCTGAATTTACCGCAAGGCAGAAACGAAAGGAAGACGCTGGAGGAGATGGTCTGTACGATGGCGGCGAAGAAGGGAAGTCCAGAAATGCGGCGCCACCGAGCCGACCAAACACAGTCCTTGCGGTCTGCATCGCCATGACATGTAGTTACATGTTTTTGGGAGGAGCACATCAGGGTACGGTGTCAGGCTATGGCATAGGTTCAATGCAGAAGCATTAATTGGCCTTAAGTTCAATATTTCCTCTTCTTTAGCTCCGTCTTTGGTCTCCACCACCTCCTGAGGGAAATGTCAGGCTCTGTAGCTGCTAGATGCTCCACCATGTTCGCCAGCTGGCCTCTGACTGGGTCTGTCTGCCGTTCGCTGCCGAGCAGGTGGTGGACATTGAATATTTACAGATGTTTCTATGAGAGCAGGGAATGAATCATAACCAGATAAACGATGAGCTGAGACTCACTGTGAAGCTCCGTGAAGGAAGCTGCAGGCTCAGCTGATGAATCTCTGTTCGTCACAACCAACGACTCCTCTCACATTGTGTTTTCACTTTGTCATTTGATTCATTGTTTATGTAAAATAGCAGTTACAGCTGCACAAATTTCTTTTTCTCCAGCTTTTGTTTTAAACCTAAAGTCCATTGATTTTTTTTTTTTTTTTGGAGATAATTTTCTGTGAGTTTATCAATATAAATGATTCCTTCCACATATCACATAGTCATTTGTCTGCAGTTAATATGAAATTGGTGCAGCTTTCCAAAAAAACAAATAGAATTAATAGATGTGGAACTTGTGGGTTCTTCATTCTCCAACAGTTTACAGAGATGTCATTTTTTATTTATTTATTTTTTTAGAAAACCAGGTTGTTTTCATGTTTAGTGCCCCCCCCAGGCAGTGGAGACATGTCCCGTTCTGGGTCGACAGTCCGCAGCTTCGTTCCTCCAACACTTCACTGTTCCAGGGTTTCATGGATCAGTTGATCGGTTCCAGCTCAAAATCACAGAATGATAGTTTTCAGAAAACTCTCCAGACTCTCAGATCTTCACGACCTCTGTGATCTTTTGTGGCTAATAGCCAGACACTGCCGTCTATGTAAGAGATTCAGTCCAACCGTCTTTATATCCTTAGGAAAACTTGTATTATTAGCATCCAAAGCTCTGTTTTATGCATGTAAATCAAAAAACAAAAGTATAATGGTATTCACATCCACACGTAGAGGCAATTTGTTTGATCCTCACACAACCGGAGGGAAAAAAGCATCAGATATATTATTGTCTCTAATCAAACCTATGTGACTTTGGACTCTGGAAGGAATCAGAACAGGCACGAACAGAACAAGCAAACTCCGAACGTAAAGGCCCCGGGTTGGTGGATCTGGACCCAGGACCCTCTATGTCTTAGACTGGTGTTTGGGAGGTGTTGTATCCTGCCTCCTGCCTCATATGCCGGGAAAGTCTTCGTTCTGCACAGGTAATAATAAAAATCAGTCAAGAGTTTAGTATCGAAGACGTGAGTAATTAAGATTGATCGCGGCGTTAACGAGTTGACGACACCAGCGTGCCGAGCGTCAAGCTGTAATTGATGCTCTCACTGAGATGGAGCAGCACGGCTGAAATAATTGTTCACCAACAATGAGCAGATCAATCTTTTCAAACTGGTGTTTCTGCGAGTTCGATATGAATCGAATCTACACCGGTACGTAGCTGGTAACCTAAGCGCCGGCTGTATGAATGAAGGCTTTATGAGCTCGCAAGGTGTAAAAACTCACCTGAGCACTGTGACAAAGTTCAGCTTTAAGCAGCACAGGTGTGGACTGACTGACCCATTTCCCCTCGAGGACAAAGTGCAGGTATAGGCGCTGGCTGCCGACTGCGGACCGAACTGGACGGGTCTGGAATCCAGCTCTCAAACTGGCCGGACGCTCCCCCGGCCCGGCCCTTCCTGTACACGCCGAAGAATCCTCAACGGACCCTTGGGCGCCTCGGGGCTCACCGGATTCCTTTCGTATGCCGAGGTCAGACAGCAGACTCAGCACTCGTTTGGCCCAAGGACATCGGACAGACTCGCTGTCTCTAGTGAACCTACACAACCTTTAATTTAATTTTTCTGTCGGCAAATAACAGGCTCCGTGAGTTTTGCGGCCTCGCAGGGGGCAGGAGCTCTCCGAGCGCCCCAACATTTAATCGTGTCAGACATGGACGGGGGAGATTAATCGAAAGAAAAACTCCCATGTCTTGGCGAAGCTCCAGAACAGCCTCGGTGCTCCGTGGTAGCGATTCTCCAAGTCCACACTGGAGGGATAAACACTATTCATCCTAGAGATATTGCTTGGTTTGGTGTTTTGCTGATGTTGGTGGAGAGCAGGGCTTTAGATCTGGTGGCTGTGAAGACCAAAGCATATAAATCCCATTATTATCACACTCATCGGACCGTCAGTGACCCCTCGCGTCCTGTGTGGAAGCATCTGCGTTTGTCGTGCGTCTCCGCTCACTTGAACCGTTGTTTTCCCTTGAGTTTGCCAGATCGGACTTTGTGGCCTCACCCCGTCGATCGGCTCTGACCCCGACCCGAGTGTCCCCGGCCCCCGGTAAATTTGTCGCACCCCCCGGCAAATTAACCGACACTGATTCTAACGAGTTCCAGTTTTCTCTAGAAAGCCATTACCCCAGAAACATCCAATCAAGGAGTGTGTACAGGTGCACGTGTCCTCCTATTAGTTATGTGCATGCTTTCACTTTCCCCGTGTGGAATAAAAAGTGCTTGTCTCTCGTTACTTCCTCTTCTATCTTTTAAAATGTTAACCCCCCGACCTGGTCCATCCTGCCCATTCCTCCACTATCGGATAAAAACCTCTCGTCGCAGCCTCATCTCTCCAAAATGCCAACTTTTTTTCCGGAGCTAAAAATATCCCTTGCTCGCTTTCAGCTCGGCAGTGGTGCTCGACTCCTCGTGTCCGAGGGGACGCTGGTATTTTCTGAACCCGCGTGCGATCAAGCCGTGTTTGAAAAGAAAGGGGGGGGGCCTGTAAAAAATAAGTGGCGTGACGATACTTGTCCACCGTCACATCTTCGGATAGAGGTGACTGAGTGAATAGAAGGGCTTTTCAAGGACATCGGTCCAGCTTGGGTAATTACCCCCCCCCCATTCCCCCCCCTCTGTTATTTTGCAGCAGTTCATCCCAGAAGCCTAATTCCTCCCCTGGTCTACCTCTGTTTTGTTTTTGTTTTTTTTGTTCCCTAAAAGCAGTTTGAGATCCAGCTTTGGGGTAAAAATGGGAGATTTATATCAAAGAGAGGGGCAGTTAGTGAAGGAGCGACAGGAAAAGATGGGGCAGACCGACAGGTGGAGGAGCGAGGCGTCCATCCGCAGAGCCCAGCCTCAATTAAACGCAACAATACGACGGCGGCTGAGCGTTCTAGTTAGCGAAAGGCTTCTCTGCTCCTGGAAAAACACCTTTACATGGAGTTTTGAGGAGGAGGGAAGGAAGAAGAGGTGACATAAGAGGATCGCGTCCGAGCTGTTTCTCTACCTCTCTCTACCTCCACCTCTCTCTCATTCACGGATGCATTGACCTGTCTTCCCAGTGCCGGCTGCTGATTGGTCTTCAGCTGGCGTACAAGCCAACCCCTCGCGGCGCAGAACAGTCGGGGTCAAGTGTTAATTCCCGCTGTGACTCATGGCTAATTGCCGCCTCTCCAGTTTCACGAGTAATCTGTGCAAAACGAGACGGTGATCGACGAGCACCATTATCGCACTGGTGTCGGCCGGATGGGATATGAAGTCGTCTGTGTGTGTGTGTGTGTGTGTGTGTGTGTGTGTGTGTGTGTGTGTGTGTGTGTGTGTGTGTGTGTGAGGGGGTGTGTTTTATCTATTTATTTTTTAAGACGTGAAGCTGGCTCTCTGAGCTTTTTTACTCCGCCGGCAGCTGTCACATCTCATTTTGCGACCGAGTGAGTCATCGATGTGACTGTTGTCTGTGTGGACGCTTGGATCCTGGGATCCTCCGCCCGAACGACATGTAGTTTTGGTCACATTTGATTAATAACATTAATTTTTCCCCAGGAAACGACTCCTTCGGGATAAGGGTAGTAGAAATATAATGGAAACGATAACACAAACCCTTCATCCGGGCAAGGCCATTAACTTTAAAGTAACCAAATCCGTGTTTCTACCTGTGCAGGTCAGTTCAGGTTGTGTGCCGGTCGTCAAGGACGTACTGTTACCCAGTCAATCATATGCCGGTTGGTTAGTGACTTCACTCTGTTGTTGTAGTTTTGGCTGCGGTAAAGATGCAAATCTCTAATAACTTACAAGGGTTTATTCACTTCAATTTTAAATACTTTATTCGTCCCTCAAGGAGCAGTTTTAGGAAAGAAGGTTGCAGACAAAGTCCAGATTGACAATTAATTTAAAGATGAAAACAATATAAAAATAAAAATGGTAAAAAGAATCTAAATACAAGAGGATGTGTAACAGCGACCTGCTCATAGCTGCCATTTAACATGTTAAAAAATAGCAGTCAAAAGATCATTGCAAACCCAACAGGCCAACGCTGGTTTTAAACCAAAACTTTATTGTTTTTGGAGAGAGAGATTGAAACATCGACTCAGGTTCATCAAGGCTCATCAATCTTTGGGTTTATGAGCAACGGTAAAATTAAGTGTGAGACTGATGGGGGGTTGGTGCAGCGTTAGTCATAATGCTGGTGTTGTACCGGACCGTTGTGGTGGAGACGGAGCCGAGCTGGTGGACAAAGTTCTTGGTTTATCAGTTCCAACATCAGCCTACAAGTCCTGTGCTTTGAATGAGCTGTGACCAGGAGAATGAAATCATGAAAATGTTGCTGAGGAGGGGGACAACTGGACTGCCCTTCTTAACCCGCCGCCACCGCGACCTGACTCCAGATAAGCGCCGGAAAACAGACGGATGGTTGATCGAGGCGCAAACAGCCACAACCAGGCTCCAACAAAGAAACAAAGTATGGCAATAGAAGATTGGTGCAGTGTGAAATAACATGTCCTTCAGTCTCGTATGACCGGGTTTTTCCATGCTTACTAAAGACATCGCATGTTGGTCACACTGAGACTCTCTGAGCCTGACGGCCATCGTGGATAAAGAGCTCCCGCAGACGCCTCGGAGAGTCAGTCAGCGGCGCATCCAGGTGTGACAAGGTGTGCTTAGCGCGGCGGGAGGCAGGTACTCCGTTGGCGCCGTGGTCATAATTATCGGACTGATTCACAGACTGACGGCGGGTGGGCGGGAAGGCCCGCGAGGACCAGCTCCTCAATTTTCCGAATCAGTGACCTTGAACAGCGACAACAGCCGCCCAATTAGACCCGACTGAAAGGAACGCACCAGGCCTCCGACGCCCTGGTGCAAGAAATACGAGTCATCTTGAAATGAAATCTCAATTTTAGACGCCCCAACAAATTTTCTAACCTCTTTTTTCCTCGCTTGTATTTTCTTTTTTCTCTTTTTGCTCCCAGCCCCCCTCCCAGGACAACTTATGCACTCAAGCAGCTGCCGATTGCCTCCTGTCAGAACGAATCCCCCTCTCCCGATCCGTCAGATATACTAAACAGTAGAATTTTCTTTTCCATACCACCCTCTTTAAAGTCTCCTGGTTTATTTTACACTAACTGCATAATTAAGATGCGAGGCTGGGGCGGAAAGCATCTGTTTCAAACCTGTGTAGGTGGCGGGAATGATTCATGCAAGACAAAAAAAACAAAACAAAAAAGCCTGTCAGTTCCCACCATTAAATCATAACGCCAAGCGGCTCAAAGGGCCGCCCAGAACGCCGAAGACGCGAGACGTTCCCCGGCGTGGGCGGCTAAGTCCGTTTTAAACCGTCTGCCATGTCCGTGAAAGATTTGGAGCATGTCGAAGGAAGGATGGTGAGGCAGCTTTGATCCTCCCTCGGCGGGATTAACATGTCAACTTTTTTATGAGCCGAACCAAAAGAATATTAAAGAGAAAAAAAATACAGAGGGAGGGAAATAACTATGACACCGAGCCGAACGACAAACAGGTCTTGAGGAAAAGTAGCTCCCTTCTCCCCCTGAACCCACGGAACCGAGGCGCAGCTGGGTCGGCCGGGGCCGACAAACAGCACGCGCTTGGGCACGTTGGATCTGTCAGCCCGGCGTCCTCCGGAGGCGCTCTTGTGCGTCAGCGCGAGGTAATTGAGGGTTGCGGGTTCGGGACCTCGCTGCCTCCGTCTGCCTACATTGGTCCTTAAATAATGCACGACACTCTCTGTGCTGTAATTGCAGTGTAGAGACGCAGCAATGGTTAAAAAAAAATCCCTCATCTTTGCTGTGTGTGTGTGTGTGTGTGTGTGTGTTTGATTGTTTGTGTGTTTTTTGCACAAATGCAAAGTCACGCAGAACCACACACATTCGGTCTTATGTACAAGTAAACAAACTGGAAAAAAAAACACACACACACACACATAATCCATGCTGTAACAGAGCACGCTGGTATTTTTGTTCTTAGATGAATGACTTTTAAGTTGTTGCATTATTCATTGTGATTCAGCAAAGTTCACTGGGTTCAAGTTACATTTTAGACATTTTTTTTGCGACTTAGAGCTAAAATGATCAATTCACCAATTAGTCAATCAAGAGTAAATTATGCAGTTATTTTTCTGTGGAACTTATTTTCTTTTATTTCAGCTTTTTTGGCAAAAAGATAATAATGAAACCTCCAGCTTTGGTACTGTGTGACATTATGATACAATATGCACATTCATATTATCTTGTCCTATCATCAAGGTGCTCATTCAGATCTTCTCATCAAAGTGCTGCTAGTCTGGTATTAATTTTGATAACTTGTTAAAAACAAATCACCATCATGTCGACTCAGTAGCTTTTCTGTCGCTTTCTATTTGTCAACTAATGTTTTCAAGGTCAAGACTGAAAAATCAGTTGCACTAAATCTAAAGTTCAGCTGAGGCTGATGGGAAACTCACTAGTTGATGGCGCTACATGAAAAGTAAGAGGATCACCGAAACATTCACGACCAAATTCATCTTGAGTGTCGGAACCAGATTTCACGACAGCTCATCAAATGCTTATTGAGACATTTCACTCAAGTTTTCAATACAAACGGGAACCTGATGGTGGCGCTAGAGGCAAAATCTGGAAATCACCAAAGTTACAGGGGGTTTTACCCCGTGGGTACAGTAAATGCCTGCACGAAATTTCGGGGCAATTCCTCCAGTGGATATTTAGATATTTAAGTCTGGACCAAAGTAGTGGAACAATTAAACCCCAGTAATAATCCATGCTGCTTACAGGCTTTAAGATAACAAACATTTATGGTTCCAGACTCAAATGTGATTATTTATAGTTTTATATCACTACACATTGAATATCTTTGAGCTTTGGATCATCTTGTGCCCTGCAACCTTGGGAATTTTCCCCCTTTTTTGCCAACTTATGGACTAAACGATCAGTCGATACTGAAAATAATCTTCCGATACGAACGTGTGTATTAATACATAGCCTTTTTTTTTTTGTGGAAAATATCCGCCGTGTTTGCAGAAGTATGCAGCCGAAGTTAACTCAGAGTCAGTGTCCACCCGCATAAAAAAAGATCGTTAGACAAGATTCGCAATTAGTTTCACATTACATAACAATCAGATGAATCATTAAATCTTTGGATTGTTTTGAATGGACCTGGGCTCCGCTGGGACTCGAATCAATAACAATCTGAAGTTTCTGTCACTGTCAGACGCGGAAACAAAGTCATTGCTTGCCACTTGAGATGAAAGAGGAGGGAGGGGGGAGAAAAATCAATAATGTCTGAACTATTCCAGGCTTTTCACAGCCGTAACGTGGCAACTCGAAGTGACAGGGGAGGTCACATGGAAGAAAGGCTCCGAACAGGCTGGAAGACGTCTCACGGACTCAGGGTCTTCACCAGGCTTCGGGCTTTTGTATGATGTTTAACACAAAGGGGTGTAAAGCTAGAGGTGAGTGTTAACTGCTTTGCACCAGATGGAAAAAATACAAAAAAACAGGATTTAGCAGCTAAAAACAAAGGAAATTTTTCAGAGATGGAGACCAAAACATAGCAAAACGAACACCGAAGACTTGACTTAAATACAACGTGTGAACAAGAGCACAACATCAAATAAATAATAATGTCGCTCTGTGTCAGCTGGATGTATGAGTTGGCATATTTTGACTTTATTAGGAGATAATATATCAAATGTTGTGTTTTTTGCTTAAAAAAACACAATTAAAAATCTTTTAATGCATCTTCAACAAATCAAAATGTAAAAAAGTTTCCAGGAAAGAGCAGAAATGTAGCTGTTGACATGGAGGCTGAAAACATGGAGGAAGACATCCCAGATGAGATGGTTCAGTGGACTAAGTGACGTGGGAGCCAGAGGGGGACGAGGTGGACGAGGTGGATGAGGTGGGTGGATGAGGTGGGTGGGTGGGTGGGGGGGGGCACCTAAAGATGATCCCCTCAGTGTCCTCGGACAACGCCACCGAATGGAGGAACATTATAAAGCTGGACCAGCGTTGTCTGGAAAAAACAAAGAGGGGGAGATATCTGACCTGAAGAAAACAGGAGAAATACCACGAGTTAAACGAGGCAGAGGCTCGTAATTCTTCCAGGGGCAAAGGACGTCCGGAGACACGTGAGTTCCTCCAGGGGATGTCTCACAACGGGAACAGGGTCAGCCTGAGGCCGGTGCGGGGACAACCGGCGTGGGACAACCGGCGTGGGACAACCGGCGTGGGACAACCGGCGTGGGACGACCGCCACGGGGAACGGTCCCCAAGGGACCGCCCTCAAAAATCTGTCAGAGGGTCCGCCTCGAAATCGCCAAATAAAGGAGGAGACGCTGGAAGAGAAGAGGGGAGGCGCCAGCCAAAAGAAGAGTTGTGACACTGCGTTAAGATGTACCCTAAACTATCTCCTGTTGTGAAACTGTGTTTCCCTCTCTTGTCTCTGTTTCTGGTGTTGCTGTGTGCTGGGACGTGGGAGAAAATTAAAAAAAAAAAAAAAAAAAAAAACAAAACTCAACGACTAAAACACAGGCGAACAACACCACTCCTTAATCAATGGAGGCCTAAGGAGGCAGCCTGGTCGTGTACATCCAGAAGCTGCTCTCTGTTTGAGGTAGAGATATGAAAACCACCATTACGATATTACATCTGTTATGAAATTTGCCAGGGGAACAAATGTTTACACAGTATAGGTCACATTTAATTAAATTATAATACTAGAAAATCATTGCCTCTCCTTTACCAGATTGATTTTAGCTGATTAGCATTCATTCATTTTAACCAGACGTTTTTCCACTTTGCCTGCCTGAATGGTAACGTTACCATTTACTCATTAAGCATGTGAAGATTTAGTGGCCAGTTTTTATTGCGTTAGTGACAACACTTTGAATCACAGCTTGTAATTTGTATAACATTTTTGTGAGGCTAAAAAGCCAAATGAACCGAAATGAACTGTAATTCTTTCTCTTCTCTTCATTTTTTTTCTCTTCTCTGAGGCTTTCTCCAGCTAAATTAGATATTTCATATGTGAAGAGCCAACTCAGTCTCTGTGCATCATCCATATCTACAAAGTAAATAACTGTCTATCTTATTAAACAAAGTATTTTGCATTTACCAGTCGGAAACAATCCACCAGTGGGAGAAAGGAACAACACTGGGGAGACACAGGGTTTTTGCTTTGGTTTGGTTGGGTTTTGGTTTGGTTTGATTTTGGCAGTAAACCGAAAAACACGAGGTGCAGAATCATCCGTATGAGTTCGGACCTTTGGAGGATAATCACAATCTTAACTTTTCATAGAACCAGATCAGCATCTCTTACAGAAATGATAACGCGTCCAATGGCTGGAAGCCGGGATTTGATTAATCGTTGCTCGGACGTCTTCTTAAACAGTTTTAACTGGAACAAAGGCAAGACATGGCTTTAGATCAACTTTTAAGTCCAGGTCGATGTTGTCATGTACAGAAGGATTACTAAGATGTCAAATGTGTCTTTTACAGTATCTCAAGTCAGTTGTTAACCAATGATGGCCTTGACTCCCCTGAGCGCAGGTTAAATTTAACCTAAGCCGAATACATTTTTTTTCATCCAACAAAAAAGCCCCTCTTTAAACGGTCGTCTCATCCCAGGAAACACATAAAATGCTCTGACATTAGCGTCAGGACTCTGATGTCTGAAACTCTCACACAGACTTATCAGGAAGTTCACTTCTCTCCTTTGGCTTTTAACTTGTTCTTCCTCCTAAATGGCTCTCTGACAGGTGTTTTCTGCTTTTGATGGCCCTTAAGAGAATTCATCACTGACGGAAGAACTCACAAGATGGATTTCGTCACCGTGTTGCCCCCGAGGATGGGCTAGGTGGGGGCGGCAGGTTTTCGGGGGTGGGGGGGGTCAATGCTTCTGAGAACCACAAACTAGCCCCCAAATACACTGGTCACCTGAGCCATGAACCGGAAGTTTAACCTGCTGCGCTGTGAGAAGGGGAGGAAGGTTTGGGGTGGGGGGGGGTCATAGTCGTCATGACCACTTCCACTTCTAACATTATCTTGCCCAAGGAAGGACACATGGACATGCGGACTGGAGGAGCCGGGCGCGGAACAGCCGACCTTCCGTGGACGACCCGCTCTACCACCCGAGCCACAGCCCCCCCCCACGGGCGTGTCCGTACTCAGGCCACCCCTGCAACCAGGTTCGGCGCCTGGTGGGAGGACTGAAGCCAAAAGAGCCGAAGCTTTAACAGCGACATTTTTTAACGCCTCGTTGATGCCCATTAATCCAAAACCACTCGGTTGGGTTCAGGGGTCTAGGTTAATATCACTTACTTTTTAAGGTCCTTCATCATGGTAACAATAATAATCAATACTTGATTAGGGTCTGGAAATGGTCACTGTTAAATGGAAACCAGTGGTGACTAGTGGTGGGAAACGATGACTCCTTCATCCGCCACTAGAAGATTACGTCACCTGAATTTAAACCAGTGCTGTCGCTGGATCGACCGATTGCCAATCCTTTTTATGGGAGGTCTGGAGTTCGGCGGTTCGATCCCCGGCTCTTCCAGGCCGCATGTCGATATGTCCTTCCATGGGCAAGATACTGAACCGTGAGATTGCCCCCAGTGTATCACCGGTGCGTGTATGAACATACGACATATTAGCAGGTGGGTGTATTTGTAGCACAATTAATTTTAATGGATCAAATAGTTTACAGTCATCCCTTTTTTTTTTTTTAACAAAAGTCATTTAATTTTAGCTGGCACATTTTTTTATTTCTCTTTTATCTTTTATATTGACAGCAGCAAAAACTCTGTCCAACAAGCAGCCAAAACTAATTAGACTTTCCCAATAATTAATCTTTGAGGAGCAGCTGTTGTTAGAGTCGTTGTAATGACTCACATTAGTCACTTGGGGTTTTTCCTCTCTCTTTGTCCTACCTGTTTGACAGTCACACTCAGAGTAATGTCTCAGTTAGGGAAATTACTTCAGGCCCGGAGGTCGGCGGTGAGCGGCTTTAATCTCCTGTTGTTCACGGATAAAAACATCATTCATGCTGGACCGTTGCTCCGAGAGCAACGTGATGGCGTCACAGAAAAAAAATGGTAAAAAAAATGCAGGGGGTAAAGGGTTTGCACATTACCTATAGAACCGTAGCTGCAAAATCAAACTCTTAACATTTAAATCCAGTGACGCGTTACTGCTGAAAAGGACGTTTCATTACTCAGGCTGCAGGAAGAACGAGAAATGCTTTTATAAAATGTCAAGGTGGCGACCAATCGTTTTTTAAAAAGTTAAAATTACTGACATTTTATTACTTGCGGAAATAGATTCCTTGCTATACTCCAATGGCCATTGTCATGATTACCGGTACGTCCCATGATGTAAAAGAGAGGCTTCGCTGTGGCTTTTATTTTGACAGTCCTAATTGCATGTTACACTGTGAGGACTTCTTTTCCTAAGCTATGTTCGCTATGTCTCTTTCACATCTTTCAAATTGCTGAGGTTTCGAGGTTTTTTTCCCTCCTAATTTTTTAACATGGACAAAAGGCAAGTTTATTTATGTAGCACATTCCAGCTTCACATCAAGAATAATGTGAAATGAACCATAAACATAAGAAAGGATTTTAAACACACAATATTAAAAAAAAAATTAAAAACCAAAAGAAAAAGGAAATAAAACATCCTTAATAAAAGAAAAAAGTCCTTAATGTCCTCAGAAAAGAATCTGAACATCTGCAATTCCAGAACATCTGGGTCAGCTCCATCTGCATATGAAGTTTATCAGAAAGTGGATGCTGATTAGAAACGTAAACCTATGATGAAAACCCTGTGATTTGTATTGTTTTGCACAGTAACGGATGAAAAGGACACCAAGGATAACTTCTATTTTCTGAAATATAACAGTTTGGGATGTGACATTAATTCTCCTACAGAGCAAAGGAGTTAATAGTTGGTTTATACTGTCAGCCCTGCTGCAGATGAGACTGAACTGTGTGTCATTTCTTTTAATTTTACTGCTGTTTGTGTAATACGATTACAGAAGCAGCCTCACATCCAACCCTGTCCCAGCCACAGAGACATGTTATAATGTCCTTTTGTTTCCTTTCTTTGATCACGGATCAAAAAAACTGAAAGTCTGTAGTTCCATGAAAACAATCGGAAAAACTCCATCCACGATCAAAAGCTCCATAAAAGGCAATAAATTCACCTTGAAATTGTTTTCTTTCTTCCAAAAGTAGCTTAAAATGGTAAATAAAGTTTAGTAATTTACTCAACATTGACTTTCTGTTGCTCAAATGCAAATTTACACACACACATACACACACACACACACACACTTCATCAGGGTTCACATCATGTCAGAAGCTGTGAGAATATCTGAGACTGACAGAAAAGACTCTGTATGTGACATTAATTTAAACAACACACACACACAAACAGCTGTGGCTCCACAAGAGGCAAACTTCAAGAGTCAGATTAGGACATAAAGGACTTGATGTGATTCAAATCCGGGAGCAAACTGCGCCACTGAGTGATGAGGACGAGCTGCAGGTTTTATTCCAACACTGCATCGTCCCATTTCACAGGGAGGAGGAACTAATTACTTGAAATCTCCTGCTGGAGTGTTTGACTGACGCGCTGTGGTCCCACGGCCGTTCCAGGCTCTTGGTGTCCGGAGTCCTGCCAGTTTCCTGTCCCATGTTGCCTTCAGCTGCCCCCCCCCGAATACACACACACACACACACACCACCACCACCACCACCACCACCACTCACACAGCTGACAGGCAACCACTGATTAGATGACTGGTGGAGGCGAAACCAGCAGGATGCAGGGCCAGTGACTTCACGGCTGATATTTGTGAAGGGACAGCGCCATCTTCTGGCAGCGACCGCAGGGGCACAGCACGGAGTCGCAGTCCAAGAATCCATCGGCACAGTCACATCTTATATATATATGTAAGTTTGGCGTCTACTGTCTTCGGACGATTTTAAAAAGCCAATGATGTGTTTAATGAGCAGCGATTTGGAGGTTCACCAGTAGACTGACAGTTCGGGAGTAGCACAGGAAGAGGTTGGATTTTAAGGCAGTTCACGTTCCCACACCATTTAATAAACACACACTCTGGTACCTTATTTCTAAAAGAACACAGTGATGTTCCTGCATCATTCGTTCATCACAGCTGTTTGAGATCAACCAGTGATGTGACGTTGATGAGTATAATTGACCAGAAAGGAACGACGTTAAGGGATAAATACATGTGGACACAAGCAGGGAAAAAGTTTAAAGTTCTGATATGTTCGATCCTCTCTAAAGTAAAACTGATTTACAACCGTGTGGTTTGGCAAAGAAAATGATGAAATACGTACAGGAAGATTATGACTAAGTCAGGCTTCAGTAAAACTGCCTCGAAAATGATAATGGTATCGAAATAGCCTTAGAAAGGTCACGTTGTTATGGAGGCAGACAGGTAACATTAGCATTAAATAAACCAAAAAGCACCGTTAACATGATGGTTGGACGCCAGTCACAACCGGGCTAGCTGTTTCCCCCCGTTTCCAGTCTTTGTGCTAAGCTATGCTAATCGGGGATGTTGTTCTTAACAAACTATCATTAAAAGGGTAAAAGCATATTTCCAGACCCCTACATGATATTAGCTTGGTGAACATGTGCCCTGAACTAACAGGTGGTTTTAAGTCGTTACAAAAACCCCTCAGTGTTCGTCACGAGCTCTCAGTCTTCCTCGTTTGTTTTCCACCCTTCGCACGAGCATGTATCTCATTACACGCCGCTTGGAAATGTGTCTTTTAGCACATGGGCTCATTGCCTCAGTCTGATCTAATCGGCCATGATAAGAGAGAAAACACCTGCTTGGGTGTCGATGAATTCATGGACGTTTTCTGACATTTGCAATGAGTTATACACGAGCCCTGTTTCCTTTGGCGAGTTTGACCGTGGCGACGCTGCCCCCGTTTTCCAAAATCTGTCCGATTTATTTATCCGTGTCCTATGTCTAGTTTTTCTCAAGTGGCCGTCCAGCAGAGTCTCGTTAACATCTGGCCCACACCCTGATGCCGGTGTGTTTTTTCTCTCCCTGCAGGTTATTGGCCTCCTGATTAAATAAATAAATAAATAAATAATGTGAAAAATTTAGCAATGCACTTGGGATCGATTTCGCCTCCACTCTTGTTCAATGCTCTGGTCCATAAACGCACATGGCTGAACAACGTGCTCAGTGGCAGCTAAAAAAAAATAAAATAATAAAAAAAAAATGAAAAATGAAGATTAGACGCCTTGAGTTATATTTGAATTACAGCTCAGTCTAATGGATTTTCCATTTGCACCACAGCGTTGGCTCAATATTCGGGTCGTTCACACTGAGAATGCAGAAGCCAATTACATAGTTTGCCCAGAGATAGACATGATTGATCCTTTTCATAAGCTCAGAGGATCTGAATGGAGCTGCTGTTAGTTTTTCAAAGCGTCTGGGGCTTTAATGTGAGTTATGGACACATGAAGTAGGAATTTTAAATGTTTTGATGTTCAGCGTTTTCATGGATCTGTTGTATGTGGGTTCACCTGATTCTCATGTTCAGCCGGAGAAACTCTGATTCAGTGAAGTGGCCGATATTTTAAGCTACATTTAAAACGACTGGAAAAACAACACAGACTCAATATAAAGTATCTTCACATCCGAGCAGCATCCGTGAAAGCAGAACATTGTTTAGCCTGAATTTTACTTGAATTGTTCCATAATTTTTATGTTATTTCTGTCAGGTAATGTTTTTTGTTTCCTATAAATCCCCCAATTTGATTTGATTTAATATTTGTCTTGTAGTAGTTTAAACGAGTCTGTTTCAGTTTGCTGCCTTCTGGGTCCAACACTTGGATTCAACTCCAAACCTTTTACTTGCTTCATTTCTCATGAAATAACGAGGGATGTGGCCACAACTGGACATGAAGCTGATAAACTGCCAGTTGTCCAATTACCTCTCAGACCCTGAAAATGGAAAAATCTTAAAAAAATG
This sequence comes from Istiophorus platypterus, assembly GCA_016859345.1. Classification (NCBI taxonomy): domain Eukaryota; kingdom Metazoa; phylum Chordata; class Actinopteri; order Istiophoriformes; family Istiophoridae; genus Istiophorus; species Istiophorus platypterus. The sequence goes on from CM029118.1 coordinate 2,953,770, forward strand.
GCTATAATTCAAACGGTTTATGTAAACATTTTTGGACCCCCTTTTAATACGGCTGAAAATCTATACTTCAGTCACATTTTGATGGCTTCTCTTTATCCATCACGGTGGTTTACAGAGGTAAATCTACAAAAATTGTGTCATTGTCCAAAAAATTCTGTACTCAACTGCACATACAGTCAAATATCAAATGAAATCACCTGTTTTGTATTTGCTCCTGTCATTTTCTCCTCCATGATCCAATGTGTGCGTCAACAAAAGGCCCAGAGATTGACACCATCAGTGTCGCCTTTACCATATGTGACGTGCACATTTATTATCCTCTCCCTTTGTTTATACATCAAATCTGCCATTTACGCCATGACAGAAGCTCCATAGTGGTGAACCGCTGACTCCGCTGGAGACAAATACACCAGTTGTCTGTCTGTCTGTCTGTCTCTTTCTCTATCTGTCTGTCTCCTTCTCTCAATGATGAAAATGTGTTGAAAGACATAATTAGTTTGGTGTCCTTGGCCACCGGTGCAGCACTAATCCCATCACAACATTAACGAAGGCCGGCCCTTATCGCGTTGTGTGGTAACTGGCGTCCCGGCGTAATTAAATCACCCCGTACGCCGAGAATTATACGGGATCCGGCAGGAGAATGTCACCGATGTAAAAGGCCACAATCGCGTATTTGCAGTTCGGGCTTTGGAGAGACGTCACGGTCGGCTGGTTGATTTCCGTGTTGTGCCGAGGACTTGGCCCCGACCCGCGTGGGGACACAAGACGCGGCTGAATGTCAAAACAGCAAAACACATCGGGACATTTTTTCCCCGTGAGCCAAAAGCAAATCTGAAGTGTTTTTTTAAAATAAATGTATATGGACTGAGCAGCAGAACGCCAAAGAGAAGGAGCCGCTTTTCTCGGGGCTTCTGCTTTTCGTGAAGGGATACAGTCCGACTCGAAGGCAACGCATCAGCATCAGTCGTGCAGCGCCGTTTCATCACGGGGTCAAAGGTTAACATCCGAAGCATTACCTCTGGGGCGGTCGCCAAAATGACTCTATCTGTCCGACTCTGTTGGTCCAAACATTAGAGAGGTTATAAACACAACGATGTTCCAGTAATTGCTCCATACATCTCTTTAGCCCCCCACCCCCCACCCCCACCCTGGGGGAAACATAAAAATGTGCTGTCTGTCTGAAAACGGTGACAAAGGAAAATCAATACCAACCTCGAAAATGATCAGAAAAAAAAAAAACCTTCCAATTGACTAGAATCCAGATTTTCAGCAGGATTTAAATTTCTTTCTCACACCATCTTAAAATATAAAGTGCAATTGATATCTGCAATTTTTAAAGGGAAACAGCTCTTTAAATACAATCGTGAGATAACATTTACATTTACTGTACAGCGATGCGTACTTGTTTTTATTCCTCGTGTCGTCTACGAGTTTAATATAACTTAATTATATGCAGCGCCCATAATTTGAAGATGGAGTCACGAGCTGAGTTCATTATCTCCCTGCAGCTAGATCACATTTCGTGGGTGTGGATGGGGGAACAACAGCCCCCCTGTCTGGGCTGCCTGGACAGAGCCCTCCCCACTCTGCCTGCCAGCTGTTAGTACAAACACGGGCGCTGGGGCTTCCAGCGGCCTGGTGTTGATGCAGGTGAGACGTGCTGTCGAGGTGTGAGGTCAAACGATTAGAACTTAACAGGAAAGAGTCCACTGGAAAAAGGTTTCAGAGGACGGCAGCAGCAAAAACAACAAGACTGAGCTGAGACAAAAATACGTATGTACATATACTGAAACATATATAAATACAAACACAGGTAAACACATGTATATATGTTGGTATATCTATACACAGACACACACACAAAAAAAAATTCATACATACATACATACATACATACATATGTACGTATACACACATATATAGATGTACGCAAAAATGTATGTATGTGTGTGTGTGTTTATTTATATATATATATACAGTAAATACAGTATATACAGTATATACATACACACACATACTGTATGTGTATGTATGTGTAAAGATAGACATATATACATATATATATATATATGTATATATGGGTACTGAAGTTTCTGAGAGGACAATATGTGAAAAGATTTGTTCCAAAATGAAAGTTTTAAAAAACTAATCTCGCTTCCCTCATTGAAGTGAATCTGTGTCATTTCAGAGAGGAGAAAGAACAACAAGCAGTAAAACTCAACATTCATGAAGTCAGGCTATTTTCGCTGCTACAGCCCCACTTGTTCTGGAATGACCCCGTAGCCAGTGTGGCCCAAACGTTAGCTAACTGCACAGAGATGTTGTGTAACCCTGTAACTGACACAACTGAGTCAGTTTCCTGCCTTCACAATCCTTCTCGACTTGTGTCACTGTTGCACAATATTCAGAGTTTATTGTTATTCCCACTCACATTCATTGAAAACTAAAATTACAAGCACTGATCATTACTATCTAAGTTAGTTATTTTAATTAAAATATAAGATAGTGGGTTTTTTTTAGATTATAATGTCATTTAGAGTTTACATGTAGTTTAATTATTAGGCCTATTATAGTATATAAATTAATTATAGGCAGCATTTTCACTATATCCTGAAATGCAACAAATCCATGAACCAGCAGTAGATAAAAGTAAATACCAGAATATGCATACATGCACATATTTGCCATTGAATACACATGTCGCAGTATATTTTGTATGTGTTGCCTTATTATTATCTGGGTATTATCAGGAACAGTGTCATGTACATATAATATTCTCGTCGGTGCCGGAAATTTGATCACCTTATTTAAAAACACAGCCCTTTTTCCGCAACAGGCACAAAAACAAAAAGCTTGAGCCAAGCAAGAATTCGACAATGACGACTGTCTTCTTTCACTATTGAATTCGACAATGACGACTGTCTTCTTTCACTATTGATCAGGTGGTGTTTTTTTTTTTTTTTTTTAATTACAGCCTAAATTGCTTCAGGTATCGAGCGAGGGAAATATCCCACCACTGTGCGTCTCCTGCCCCCCCCCATCCCCAAAGCCAGAAGGAGCCAAAGGACCTTTAAATGAGCTCTTCAGTCTTTTATGGGCCTACGGATTAAGACCCCCAGGACAAAGGAGGAAAGCATATTGGCTGCAGGCCACATATGTTGGCCGGATCTGCTTTTCAGCAATTTTCTTTTTTTTCTTTTTTTTTTTTGTGGCTTTTGTCACAGCTGGACGCTTTGCTTTCATTTTCCACAGTGTGTGGTGAAATACAACGACAACAACAACAAAAAACCCACTGTGAATGCACTACATTTTTTACAAGTTGTGAGTGAACGGGCGCAGCCGTGGGCTGCAGGGGCCCCGAGAGGGACGGAGAGTAAAAAACACCTCAGGGAGAAAAGGTCAGCTTTTAATTTGAGAGCCGCTGAAGTGCGGAGCATCTTTCGTGCAACACCGTGGCTTTGAATGCACCAGCAGGGACGCTCTGCCTCTGTGCTGCTTGCAGGGTTCGGGCCCAGCAGGTGATTTTGATCCACCACCAGGAAAACAAGCTTCCTGCCGTGGGGTCAGTTTGGTGCCTCGGCGGTTTCCTGGGGCCTTTTATGTGGATTTAAAGAGAAGTCAAATAAAACCTCACATAGATTCACCGCAGGAGTTTATGTGATGTTAATGTAGCCTGTTTTAGTTTCTGAGCTCCCACCGAGAAAAATGTAATCAAATCTAAATCTACAGGTGGAAATAAGATTGGACTGTCAAAGAATTGTGGAATAAAGCTCCACTAATCAATACATTTTATATAGACCATGAATAAAATTACTATTTGTAATGGAAACCACAGAATCGACACCATCTCTGCATCTCTACCCAGCTTTTTAGCCTCGTTCGGCTCATTGTTTTGGTTTTGTAGAACATTTGTTCCATACTGTTGCACTAAACAATTTTGTTTTCAGCCCCAACAGGCAGCAAACAATGGCCGATAAACCCTCAATCCACTGTGACATCAGCAGACAGTAGACGGACACGGCCAGGAAGCAGCTAACGAGCCTGATGTTTCCCCTCGGGATGTGGTGGAGGTAAAAGCAGAGGTAAAAGAAGCGGGAACACTGGACTATGATTCATCAGGTGGACACAGGCACAACTCAAAATGGCAAATGACCACATCCACGCCCTGTAGCACATTAATACAAAGCCATTCACCCATTTGCAAACATATCCACACACACATCAGTAGACTACATTGTGCTGGTCAGACCACCGGGTGTGGTGCTTTACAAGACACGTCGAGAACAAAAGCAGGGGATGGACCTGCTCTAACTCCTGGTTCATGTTTTGGGGGTTTGTTTCTTTTCCAAAAACCTTGAGACCAACTGTTAAAAAGCACCAAAAATTAGATGAGTAGAATTTGGAGTTTTGTGTTTCCAAGGCAGCTCATTGATACAGTTTCCATCTCTCACAGTTGTCTCAGTTTTTCCTCTTAATGAAAAGCAGATTTTTTTTCTTTTTTTAAATTCTCAACTGGATCAGAATAAGAGGCCTTTGGTTTCATGGAGACCATGAAAACATCCATGTGACCTAAAATGCTCCGTAGACTGATGTAATGTAAACGGTGTTTGCCAGGACTGGACGGCTCCAGCCCTCCAGGCTGGTCGTAATCCCGTCCGCCCCGTGTAGAAGCTCAGATTTAAACCTAAATAGATCGTTTGTGTCCCCAGGAAAAAAAAAGGAAAGCACAGTGGAACAAAACAAGAGGAGGGCTCGCAGGCCCGTAAAAATGGAGTTACTGTGTCAGTGAGAGCAGCTGGTCAGCTGGTCAACAGGAACCAGAGCCAGAGGGACCATCCAACCCCTGTCACCCTGAAAAGCCTCCAGCCCGGTCAACTTCCTGCGTCTGCGGCAGCCGCACAAACAAATAACATACAAAAACACGGGCATGAGAAGCTTATACGTCGCATTTCAATATGAAAATGTATTTTTTTTCTACTGTTTTACAATGTAAATGCTGTCGATAGCAGGCTAAGAATAGTAGGTGTATGTGGAGGACCGAGGCTCTTAGTTCAGACTGGTCCCAGGTTTGAAAGCAGCTCTTGTCCTGAAGTCATTTTATAATGAGGTATCAAGGTGTGTTTGATGTGGGAGTCTCTGTTTGGTCTGAGCTCTGGTTCAGCCTTGATAGAGACGGTCATCATATGATCCCATTAATATTTAGGGAGGGCCCCCCCCAACCCGACCCCCAACCCGACCCCCACCCCATGCAAAGCCGCCACATGGTCAAAAAGGTACAGAAAAAAATCCAGTTAACAGCAATTTTATTTATTTATGTTTACATGCAGCTGCAATTTCAAAAGTTTAGTTTAAGTCCCTGAAGTTTAACATCAACCACAACAACATGGACAAAAAAAAATCCCTCGAGACTTTGAGGGAATAAATTAATAAACAGATGTGTTTACACATAAACATGAAACATTTACATGCCACAGTAAATCATCAGGACCGTCGATACGAACAGTCGCTGTTATCCTCAGGAAGCACAGCAACGACAACAGTCAGGGTGTGTGTGTGTGTGTGTGCGTGTGTGTGTGTGTGTGTGTGTGTGTGTGTGTGTGCGTGTGTGTGTGTGTGTTTGGATCCTGCCCCCCAGTCGGGGCTCAGATGCACTTGAGCAGGTAGGAGTTGCAGTTGGCTCCTCTTCCGCAGTCGCAGAGCTTCCCGATGCGGGGCCCGAACTTCATGGCGCAGCGGTCGCCCATCCCGCACTGGGGGGGGGGGTGGAGGAGGAGGAGGATGGAGGAGGAAGAGGGAGGTGGAGGATGGAGGAGGAGGAAGGAGGAGGTGGAGGATGGAGGAGGAGGATGGAGGAGGAAGGAGAGGGATTTAATCAGATACGCTTAACATGCCGATTTCACCAGTTGAAAACATTCTCTTTGGCAATAAGGTTGGAAGGTTTTACGTCGATTCATTAGCTTTGATTGATTGTTCTCATTTTATCTTAATTATTCTGATTTATTTAAAACGAGAGAAGGAGGAGAGGTTCATCATTCCAGCATTTTCTATTATTATTTTTTTTTTATGTATTTCTTTCCCCCGGTGAAATAATTAAATCCGGTTCATTAGCTCAAATTGAGCCTGAACGTAACAGGCTGGTTCTGTCTCATTTCTCTGTGATTAACAGCCAGCGAGGGGCCGGAGGATAGAAATGTTGGGGGGGGGGGGGCAGCTCTTTTCCTCCCCCCTCTTCGGCTAATTGGAGTTGGGCAGTAATCTCCATTAGCCTGTAATCGCACCGATACAAAGGCCGCTGCCGGTTATCTTTTAATTAGCGGCAGGTATCTCCCGATTACCGGTTCAATTGGACAGCGGCGGGGGCGGGGGGCGGGGGGCGGGGGGCTGCGGTGGATGAAGCCGCCTTACCAGTGGGATGCTGCCCCTCTTCTCCGCGGAGGAGACCCGGCTGTGGATCCGGCCCAGGAGACCCTCCAGTGCCTCGATCTGCCCGTTCACAAAGACATGAGGCGAGAGGTCAGGCATGAAGAATGGGGGGGGGGGGTCACGCTGCAGCTCTCTGTGCATGCAAACCTCCTATACTTAAGAATATATGGATATTTTTCCAGTATCACATATTCATTCTGCATCTTCTCTTCTAACCTACCGGGCGGGATATTTGAACCAGACTTTCCAACATACGGGAATGTTGCAGATGTTCTTTTTAGTCTGCACATGCACATATCCCAAAAATCAACTGGACACAAATGAACATCTTTGGAAACTTCTGCATCACCACTGAAGGTCAGGATAAAGTTCCGGGGACGTGAACATGGTTCGGAGATGACGGAGTTAATCAGGATTAAAATATCGGGTGAAAAACCCTGGAAATCATGACGCACTCATGGAAGAAAAATAAAGTTTGTTTTCGGAAGATTTTCAGATTTACGAAACTTTTAAAGCCCCCAAAAAATCAAATCAAAATCAATTCCACTAACTTACATGTGAAAGTTTGTACGTTTCTTATTTTGGTTGTATGACACAAAAATAATACAAAAAAGGTCATTTGACCTGTGTCAAAATGAAGGATGTGTCTGTTTCTAGGAAGGGTTTATTTAAAAAAGCCTAAATAGAAGAAAACGAGGAGATGCACGTGCCTGTAAACTGATGCATACATTAAAAAAACCTTTGCAATAAGTGTTTTTTTCCTCCAGTATTTTCTATGATGGACACACGAGGCTGGATACTGAACCAAGTTCTGGTTCTGGTCTCTCGTATTCCGCAGGCTCAGGAGACTCAGGAGACTTTCCTCCATAAACTGACTCTCTGCCCCCCCCCCACGCCCATCCCCGGGACACTGACCAGGTCTCTGTCCGCTCCTGGGTCGGGTTTCTCCGCTCCGAAGTCCTCCGCGGAGACCTCCCGGGACGCCTGGCCGTGGCACAGGACGCACAGCAGGCCGGCGAGCAGGAGCCCGCGGAGCATCCCGGAGCTGTCCATGGTGCTGGTCCCTGTGGGGAGGAGGTGGAGGTGGAGGAGGAGGAGGAGGAGGCAGATTCTGGAGGTCCTGGAGGAGGCGGCGACACGGGACTGGAGGAGCAGCAGGTCGCAGCGGGGTCCACAGGAGATTCTCCCTCCACCCACAGGACTTTCTCCTCTTATACTGACTCACATGGCTCCGCCCGAAAGGCCGCTACAGGAATAACATGGTGGTGGTGGTGGTGGGGGGGGGGGGTCGTCACGATAGACCCATGAACGTATGAAGAGCTTTGGAACCGCAACAGCCCGCGAACACCGGAGCCGCGCGAGCTGCGCACAGGTGGATGATCACCTGGCCGCGTGACTCCCGCCAGGTGAGTCGACGAATGGGATTAACGTTACATTTTGATTTTGAAAGCAAATAACGGTCATAAAAATATATAATTATCACATCTAATCCCTACTGATTAACCACTGTGTATATTTATGTTAGTATATTAGTCAATTCCAAGGTCTGAATTTCCAGTGTGTGTGTGTGTGTGTGTGTGTGTGTGTGTGTGTGTGTGTGTGTGTGTGTGTGTGTGTGTTTTAGGGCTAGAAAATTACAGTACATTCATAAATAAAAACTAGTTGAATTAAACGACAAGATCCATTGATTGTAAGTTGAGAGACATTAAAATTCAAGATATGAAATTCAAACATTAGGTTGAGCATTGATCTAGGGATGAGTAATTAGTTGATTTATTGATTAGCCACCTTATTAACTGGGTACATAAAGGTGAGCTGATCACCTGGTCACGTAGTTTAATATCAGGTAAGGGTGATTTTATACTGAGTTTTAAAGCTTTGTGCCTAAAACCACTTTGTAAAAGCATCCACTGCCTGTGTATGTGGTCCTGGTCCTGATGTCCTCTGGGACCAGGACTGAGACAGTCCCCTATTAAAGCTGAAGAATCTGGACCTGGGTCCAGGGTCTCTGCAACGGGGTCCACGTAATAAATGCCCCATCAGGTGGAACCTGGTTTGGAAGGAGGACTCTTAACAGTTTTAGTTTTACAGTTGTATGTTATCAGTTCACTTCAATTTATCTGTTGTTGTTTCCTGAACACACAGAGAAGAGTGTGATTGTTTTCATCGTCAATGGGTTTCAACAACTGGTTTCTTTAATAATCGATCGATCGTATAAAACCTCACAAAAAGTCGTGTCAGGTCATAAAATAAGGAAAAATTCCCACAATTATTTCCAGAAACACAAGTTAACATCAACTAACGTCTTGTTTACTAAATTTCCTGTTGAGTTTTACTTTCACATAAATCTAATGAAAATAGCAAAAATTCCCATTTGAGAAGTTGGAACAAGTGAATCTTTGGCCTTTTTTTCCCCTTAAAAAAAACAACTTAAAATCATCAGTTCAGTTTTCAAACGTGTTTCCAATTAATTCTAATTCTGTTGATCACTTATCCGATTGATCAACAATTACCACAGGAGAAGTGTCCAGTCCCTTTGTGCCTGGGGAAATAATAAAACTGCCATCTACCGAGGGGGGGGGGGGTCTGCTTCCTCACACTGTAAAAATCTGTTAACTATTAACACTGTTATTGACACTGTTTGTCCCAGAGGACAGAAAATCCGTCCCTGTGGTGGGAGATGCAATATTCGTCTGTTTCACACCTTCAGCATATTGATTTACATGAGAGCTAGAGGTGTGTGTGTGTGTGTGTGTGTGTGTGTGTGTGTGAGAGAGGGGGAGGAAGAGAAACACTTCACTCTTTTACTTTACTATTTATTCATTTGTTTATTTAGTTTATAACCAAAATGGCTGCATAATACGACGACATGTCACGGCAGGAAGAACACGTGAGGCTGCATCTCGTCCAGACTGTTACTGTGACCGTTGAGACAGGATATTATCATATTATCTCATATTATGTTATCTCATATATGTTAGTAGCAGGAAGTGTTTACATGTAAACGTGGATTTATGTTGCACATCTTTACTTGCGGTGGAATGAAATTCTCGGCCTCGTGTAAAGTTTCAGCAGCTTTTCAAAGTCGGTGAAAAAAAATGATGCTGGTGTTGTCATAGCAACGTCATCAGGGTTACTTTGACCCGGGTTCCGACACACAGGATGTTTTCTGATTAAAAAAATTAAAAAAAACAAGGGATGAAAACAGATGTTCCCACCTGCTCTAAGTATTTTGCTTTTCAACCTGATTTGCATCTTAATTTTGAGCGACGTCTTGAAAACGTCTTGAAAACGTCACGAGGAAACTAGAACCGACGATTTTGTTTCATTTCAGAATAAAGTCCTGTTTTGTTTTTGTTTGTTTTTCACTGGAACAGAAGAAAAGTCTGTTTGCTTGAACCTTTTTACCAAATCTAGACCCTGATGATAAATCAATGCATCAGCCCACCGTCTTTATAGATAGACAGACAGACAGACAGACAGAAAGATAGATAGACAGATAGATAGATAGACACAGACAGATAGATAGACAGATAGATAGAGATAGACACACAGATAGATAGACAGATAGATAGAGCTAGACACAGACAGATAGACAGATAAGTTAAGTAAAACATAGAAATATAGCAAAGATAAACATTAAAGTAAAGTAATCTTTAAACATCAGTTATTCCTTGGTGTGTGTGTGTGTGCGTGTGTGAGCGTGAGTGTACATGTTTGTCACCAACTTAAAAAAAACCTTAACTCATCCTTGTGCTCTGCACATCCTGAGTCACTGGTGGATTTATTCATTACAAAGCTCTTCTGGACAAACTTCCCTCATATCTTGTGTCCGAGCGCTGGCTCCTACTTTTCCCTAAGTTCCGACCGTGACCTCGGATCGGGACACACCTCCCGTACCTGGGAACTACGGGGCTCAGCTTTTCTGCTCCGGAAGCTCTGAATAACTCGCAGAGGGAAGCTGAATTTTGAAAACTGGTCCCTGAGTCTGAATTTGAGGATCTTGTGAACTGGATGGTCAAAGATTCCTTCATTAATTCTCTCTTTTTATCTCACTTGCTTTTTTGACCGTAGCTTTGTACCTTCTCTGTTCTGAGCCTTCATACATTGATACAAATACTGTTTTTTAATTGTTGCCAGACATTGTGTGAAACTTCTCATGCTGCCTTCATGGCCCGGGGTCCACCTCCAACAGGAAGTTGCTGGCATGTGTGAGATTAAAAGACCCGGATGTTGGTGGTGGTGGTGGGGGGTGTTTACCAGGCAGGAAGTGTCCACCAACATAATGGGATTTCAACACTAAGTCATCGGAATCCCCCTTTAAATTTCACAATAGAAACAGTGAGTTGACCTCTCAGTCATAAACTGAGAGAAAAGGAGAGAAAAGGTCATTAGCTCAGATCTGGTTTGTTCAAAACTCTGCTATTGCAGCAGTTTCTTTTCTTTTAAACTTGAGTTTCAATTTAAAATTAATCCAAAATGTCCATATTAATACATTTTTTTATGGTGTTTTGATGGCAAAACATCAACATTATTTACAACACAATCATCCACATTCATCAGCATCATTTCATCGCATTCATTTTAAATAGATCTAAAGTAAAAGGAAATTCTGTTGTCAGCCAATCAGGTTCCAGTAATTTGAACCACAGACGCTTAATTCAAATTTGCTTTATTGCCACAACCGTGAAGGCAGCAATGTACTGTGACGGCAACGCGGGCTGTGAAGCTTCTTCCTGAGCTTTCAAGCGCACTTCATGGTCTTCCTTGGCGGATGGAGCCTAGTCTGCGGGTCATGGAGTTAAACCCAATCGGTTTTATGACGTGGCCCAACGTCCATGTAATGGAGCAAAAATACGCCCGCTGGTGAGGCATGTGAGAAACGGCTGAGATAATATTATCATCATCATCATCTAATCAAAATAATGTTAACTAATAGTTCGCACATTATGACACGAAGAGAAACTCTGGAAATGAATCATTAAAAAGCAAAAAAAGCCAAATAAAAAAACAAAACAAAAATGAGAACATGTGACAGGAAGATTGGGGGGAAGTTTCACCATGGAGCCGTTTTGACAGAAGTTTTCAAAGTTACATCGTTATTTTCAGATGATTATTTTTGTCATTTTTTATTGTTTATTCCTTCAGCTTTGAATTTAACATAAAACATTTTTCTTTAATTGATATCAGGCCTTTGCCATCATGTATCTGTCACAGCTCACACACAGAAATAGCATCAGTGGTTCATGGAGTATTAGTATCTTTATAAAAATGTATTTCCCATCTCGTCGCTGTGAACATTCAGGATCCCACCGGGGGGGGGGGGCGCCCCCACCCTGAGGGGCCCTGCGACCCGAGCGCCCTGCCCGGCCTCAGTGCGCTTCCTCGGCCGGCAGGGGGCGTCGCGCCCTCGGCCCCGGAGGCTTGTCGGGCTCGGTTTCCTGAAACGCGCATACCTCAGGATTTGGAGGAACACACCCTGTGACATCAGTGAAGGTCTGAGGAAGACGGAGACGAAGAAGAAGGAGAAAGAGCTGCGCCGGACCGTGCGCAGGAGGAACCAGAGGAACCAGAGGAGCCACACGTTCTTCCTCGGCTCTTTTTCTGTCGCTTTCGATTGAGGGGTTTTTTTTTTTCAAGCTCCGGAAAATAAAGTTTTGGGGGAGACGAGACGTCGCGTGAAGTTCCTGTGACCGCGGAGCGCAGCCAGACGACGCGCGGGATGTCGACTCCGGACGAGGCGGACGGGCTCCGGCCGAGATACGGCTGTAAGTTCACCCTTCTTCTCTCCGCTCACCTTGAGATGCCAGGCGGGCGGCGACCCCCCCACACCGCCCCGGGTCCCCGCTCTCACGCTGCGGGGGGGGGATCACGCACCCAGAAACCCCCTCGAGCTCCGGGTGCGTTCGCTTTATTCGCACAAAGCGCGCACGGGCTCTTTTATTTATTCGATATATGTTTCTGACAGCGCGAGAGTTTCAGCCCCATGACTTCCGCGTTTCTTTTGTTTTTTGACTCTAATGCATCAGAGAGGAGAGGTGGTGGTGGTGGTGGGGGGCTCAGACTAACTCCTCTACCCCGCTCACGTCGGTGTTTACAGCAAAAGTTCGGAGAAACGTTTCACCGCAGCAGAAGATCCAAAAAAATAGTGTGTGTATGTAGAGATGAGTAAAAAACAAGGACGGGATATAAAAAAAAACCGAAATACTGCGTCATGGTGGAGAAAGTGGCCAACAAACGCCGCCCATGGCTCCAAAAGGCAGAAGAAAGAATAAGAAAACAGAAGACTGAAGCAAAGGGAACGAATTCTCCCCGGAAACCGGCGGCGAAACTTTAGGCTGCTGTTGTCTGCTCATATGGGAAAAAGCAGCGTCCAAAATAAAGAACATGTATCCAGGTAAAAGGGGCTCAGGTGGTGACCGGCTCAGGTGAACACCGACTCAGGTGAACACCGACTCAGGTGAACACCGACTCCACATCAGACTCTTGTTTCTTTTTATTATTTGAGTCTGGATTTACCTGCTCGGCCTTCTTTTTTCTTTCCTGCCACCTGGGATGTGACAGGAGGCCGAAACAGGGGCCCCTTTGTATTAAGGGCCCTCTCTTCCTGTCCCCTCCCCTCTCCATAACTCCTTTTGGTGGGGGGGGCACTGCTCTGCAGGCGGAATCACGGCTCCAATCTGTGTCTAACCTCATATGAATGGCTCCATAACAAACAACCCTCCCCACACACACACACCCCATTTTGCATTGTTTTTTTGTTTTCAGTGTTTGATTAACTGTGCCATTTTATGGACAAAAAGGCCCCCGGCCCCCCAGCCCCTGGCTCCCGGCCCCCGGCCCCAGGCCCCTGAGTCAGACAGAGCTCATGTGTTCGCCGGCTACATGGATGAGTAATGAACAGCTCCCTCTGTAAATACCTCAGTGTGTGGGACTCAGGAGAGAGGCTGGGGGGGGGCACAGATGGAAACTTTCCCCCACAGTTACATAATGAGAAGAATGTAAACACAGGCCAGAGAATGTGAAACAACCTGACGTCCATCACTGAGTCTTTCTTGCTCTTTTGGTGTAAATTAATTCATTTATACTCTTGCCTGCTTTTGTTGCTGTTTATTTCACTGTTTTTATGAAGGATTCTTTCTAATTGGGGGGGGCGGGTTTCTCTCGGTCCCCAGCGGTCCTGGATGGCGTGGAGCGGCTCACGGCGGAGGAGATGGACGAGCGGCGGCAGCAGAACATGGCCTACGAGTACCTGTGCCACCTGGAGGAGGCCAAAAGGTAAGGGGCCCCGAAGGGGGCTCACCTTGCGGCCCAGGGGACCCCTCCCACCCCAGAACCCTGGTGGAGAAAGGGTTCTGTGGTGATGCGGGGGCGGCGGCTCTGGTCCACGTTGCAGATCCGGGCCAGGGACTCGGCATTTAACCGGTGGATTGTTGACGGACGCCGCGTTGAGCTGTTGTTACCGTGGCAACCAGCCGCCGTTTCCATCCGTGGGCAGTTTATTTCCCTGGTTAATCACCGATCCGCAAGACATCTGAAAACAGTGGAAAATTTTGAGCATAAAATTCCCTAAAATCCGAGGAGTTGGATTTAAATCGCTTGTCTTCTCCGACCATAAAACCCCGAGGTTTCACCGTCACACAAGACAAATGAGTGGAAGGAAACGCTCTCGAAGTAAGAAGCACCAACATCTTGGCTCGAAAATGAACTTGATTTTACACGTCGCAGTCACCAGAGTAGCTGCGGGTTCCGTCGGCGAGCCATCCAGAGACCGTGCGGTTTTCCTGAGGGGAATCTCTCGCCGTCTGGCGCCCGGATCTGGAGGCGAGCCGGTTCGGACCCTCCGTGCTGAGTGCAGGCGACTGTCGGATCGGTCCGAACCGTCGCCCTCGTTCGCTCTTTTCTGCGATTTTCTAAGGTTTTTCTTTGTTTTTTTCCTTTGGTTCCCGTCGACGTCCCACTGTCGAACGTCGCTGCTTTTGCTCGACTGCAGGCGAAACGGGGAAAATGGCGTCGAAACTGAGGCGAGCAGTCGTTGAATGTCTGGCCTTTTTTTTCCTTCTTTCATCTGTTGATTCTTGGTTTGAGTCAGAATTTAGCCGTTTGTAAACGGGGAAGCACCAGCGCCGACCTGTTTCAGTCTGTTAAAAGACCAGTCCACATTAAGTGGTTTGATTATTTAATCCAAACTCAAGCTTCAGCTCTTGACTGAAGTCTTGGGCATGAAACTGTGTTTGTAGATGTAGATGAGTCTTGACTATAATGAGTCTTTCGTGTTTTTACTGGATCTGATGCTTTCTGAATGTCAGGTTATGATTTTAGAACCGTCCTCGTCTGGCGTCCGTTTGTTTTTTGTTTTGCTTTATTTTTTAGAATATTACTCCGGTATTGTACTGGTCTCGGGGGTTGAAAGTCCAGGAGCCTGCTGGACAAGTAATAGTACATTAATGTGAAACCAAAAACAAGACCCACCCCCCCCTTTATTATTTTCCATACAAGATGATACGCCAACATCCAACAGCCAACATCTGGGCAGGATGAAAACATCCGTCAACGGTTACAGTAGCTTAAACAGGTCGAGTGTAGAGCGAGTTACGGCCGATTGGCCGAGTTCAGGTCGAAGTTCTGTCCAGAAAAGAGCGAGTGTAAACAAAAAAGAAAAAGAATTAGAACGTAACCTAATGCAACTTTCTCTATGCGACCATTTGTCGACTTGAATCTATATTTTGTAGTTGACATAGGTTGAGGTCTGCTGATGGCATCGCACGTTCTCAGCTCACGGTGGTGGTTGGTGGTTGTGGTAGTCGTTGCTCGACCCTGTTCGCCCGCCGTGAGTGTGTGCGTGCGCGCGTGTGTGTGCATGTGCGTGTTCCGTTCTCCGTGCGGCCTCGACCTCATCACCACGTGTGCGCCCTCACGTATTCGAAACAGGAAGTGACTCACTCCTTGTTGCTGCAGAAACCTGCGGTTGCTGTGGCAACAGGTTCCGGAGCGAGGGCTGCGTTCGTCCGATGGGGAAGCGGAACGGCTGCGCAGCTGAGTCGCCCCCCCCCCCCCGCCATGTTCCTAGCGCCGTCCACCTGTGATGCTCAGGAAACCCCTGGAGTTGATTGATGTTTTGTCTGCAAACATTTGTCTCCCGCCTTCGTTTTGCCCTTTTAATCAGAAATTTGGGCGACGCCATCCTCGAACTGTTCCCACTCCTGTCTGTGTGTGTGTGTGTGTGTGTGTGTGAGAGAGTGTGAGTGTGAGTGTGAGTGTGAGTGTGAGTAAGTCAAGACAGTTGTTGGCAAAATATGAGCCTTTTTGAAAAAAGAAAAAAAAGAAAGCATTTTTCCAGGCACCAAAAAGGCAAAACCAGCTCCTTGGTCTTGTGACTGCATTGCATTCTGGTCCTTTTTAAAATGTTTTGAAGCTGCTGTTGGTCTCTCATCATTTATAACAGAGGTCAGAAGTCACACTGGTTTTTGCCTTTTCCTGTCGTAGCCGCCCGTCACATCACCGTGTTTGGTTGCAGAGCTGTGAGAAGACTTTCTTCTGAAATGATTAACACACCAGGGCGGAAGCGTCGAGGGGAAGCGTGTGGGTCTGCACGGTTTTTTTCTTTTTCGGTTTGCTCATCATCAAACACAGACTTTTGCTGGATGTTGCATCTTTCTCTTGCCCAGTTTGCTTTGCTCTGCTAAAAAACAAAAAAAGCCAACGTGCTGAATTGAATGGTGGTTTGACATTTCGGGCTTTTGTTGGGGTTCTGCAGATGTTAACTAGAGAAAAATTCAACGACTTGATTTTTTTCTAGCGAATCCCTCGACTGTCGAGCCCGAACGTCTTTCCTTTAAAACAAGCTCCATGTGGAAGATCCTTAAAGGAGCCTTTCTGTTCCAGAGCTTTCGTCGGGGTCTTGTGATCTTGCCCCTGGTTGAAGTGTGAAATGTGCCGTACAGATTCACACTCTGGGACCCTCCCGCCCGTGTTGGAGCAGAGGTGGAGGCCGAGAGTCACCTTTTGACCTCGCTTGCTTTCTCACTTCGGCTTTTTGCACTTGGTACGTGCTGCGGTTCAGGTCGACAATGAATCATCAAGGGTCTTATCATCACATAACACTGGTGTCCGTAAACGTCGAGGGATTTGTCTCGTGTGTTGAGGGATCTGTTATGAGAGTGCTCTTGATCTGGTCACCAAACCTGTTACTGAACCCGCCAAAAACAACAGCGTTCGGCGTCGACGCGCTGCGAGCCTCCTGATTGGCCACTGAGGTGCCGCGCCGTCCTGCCGTGGCAGGTTTCACTTTTTTTGTTGTTGTCGTTCAGGTAAAGCCGAGCACCGCGTGGGGACATGCTTCGAGCCTCCGGGAGGGGAATGTTGAGAGTGTGTGTCGATGCAGGGTGGAATGACGGGAATGCCACAGGTGCACGGGCGGGGCGTGAGAGCGGACTGGCGTTGCCCGCACGCCTCCGCTGGGACGGTTGGCGACGGGAACCTGCTCGCACACGCTTTCGACCCTGCGCGTGTGCGATGCGGCCTCGACGGACCCCGGCCGCCGCTCACGCCCTTCGCTCTCCCGCAGCACCGGGATGCTATCGCTCCTATTTACATGATCCGGGGCTGTGCCGCCACATTGAAACGCCGAGCGACCCGCTGTTCTCCGTCGGCCTTTCAGGACGAGACACAGTCGGTGCAAGCTGTTGGCTGCGAAACTCAACTTGGTACAAGATTATTTTCATTTTACATTAATCTATCGACTTATTTTTGCAAAAACAAAACAAAAAAAAGACTCTTTGAGCCCAGTGTGGCGATTTGAAAAAGTTTGATTTGTCCAAACTCATAAAGAGAGAAGCAGGACCAGCGTTCTCTGCGTTTCAGACGCTGGGTTCGGCCAATGTTTTGGCATCTTTACACGATAAATGACTGAAGTTGACTGGCCGATCCGCGTAAAGTAACTTAAACCCAGCTGGTCGTCTCCCTGGTGTCTCGAGCTCTCCTTCCTGTCTCCCTTCCACTCCCTCGGTCGGCCCGGGAATGCTGTCGGACGCGTTTTCTCCATGCGATATGTCTGTTTATTGATCCGTGAACGGTGCTCGCCGCGTGCCCCCCCCCCATCGCATCGCCAAACGGCAGAACCGTCCCAGGTATTTGCAGCGGCTGAGGGCCGGATGTCTCTCAGAGCTGCTGCTGCTGCTGCTGCTTCGGGGCCTCGTCTCGTTTTCCTGTCAACGCTGAGCTCGGTGGCATGAGGCAGAGCCGGTCGTAAATCACTCACTCAGCAGATTTATACGAGTGATTTAGTCTTTTTTTTTTGGACGGGGGTGGAAGGTTTTGTTTCCAGATTTGACAGCGAGGTGAAAGTGGAGGAGGGAGCGCTCCATTTGTCCAAAGGGGAGTAGAGGATGGGTTGTGTAAATGCATAGTGTGTATGTTAACAGGAGGTGAAGTTGATTTAGAGTCTTATATATTATCAGATTTCTGTAAAACTGTCAGTCAGACACAGAAACTCTGCCTTTTTTATGTTTTCTGCAGATTAAGTCATTTTTATTCAGAATTGAATGATCCGACAGCTTGTTGACGAACTGCATAGAACCGTAAATATCCACTAACTTTTATCGTCCGTTCCTAGTTGAGGTCTTTCTAGTGTGACAGACGTTTCAGGTTTTCCGTTTCATGTGCTGCTTAGGTTCTAATGGGTCAGTATGGTTTCCAGCCCATGTGACTCTATGACCCCGATCGTTCCCGCGTCGTAGCCGTGCTGCAGAAAACCCCCCCAAAAAACCCGACTGCGTCCGGAAGCGCCGAGACTCGGGCGCCTTTGGGCGGCTCAAACGTCCCGAGCTTGGACGCCAGGATCTGATGGGCGATCCTCAGCGGGCTTTTCCGCTCCAGAGAAAGAAAAGAGAGGGAAGGGACAGCGTCTTAGATCAGCACTCAAATATGAAGATGTTGAAAATAGACCGGACCGGACCGGAATGGATGTTTTATTATAAACCCGAGTGGAAAATGTAGCTCACCGAAAAATTAGAGCGGCACAATAATAGGGAGCATGTAGATCAAATGTGGTAAGAAACAGCCGCAAAAAACCCCACTATTAATACACTAATAAAAATACGTGAATGATGATTAACGATGCGCCGCAGCTAAATAAGTTTAAAAAAAATAAATACAAGCAGTAAAAATTACACCGGACCGATTCTGATCTTGTGTTTTATATCTGATTATGTTAAGTATTAAGAGCTTCCAAGAGTTTCCTTGGGAAACTTCTGTGTGTGTTTATGTTCCTCCTCTTCCTCCTCCTCCTCCTCCTCTGTCAGCAGGATCTGCCTTATCGTTCAGAAGGGGCTGATAAGGAAGAGTGTGTCTGCCCCCCCCCACACACACACACACACACACACACACACACATACACACATACACGCGACGGCAGAGTTTACCTGTGGTTGGGCAGGTTTTCTCCCTCCCTGACTGACTGACTGGCTGACTGACTGGCTGGCTGACTGACTGACTGGCTGGCTGGCTGGCTGGCTGACTGACTGACTGACTGACTGGCTGACTGACTGACTGGCTGGCTGACTGACTGACTGACTGACTGACTGGCCGACTGACTGACTGACTGACTGACTGACTGGCTGACTGACTGGCTGACTGACTGACTGACTGACTGACTGACTGACTGACTGGCCGACTGACTGGCTGACTGACTGACTGGCTGGCTGACTGACTGACTGGCTGACTGACTGGCTGACTGGCTGGCTGGCTGGCTGACTGGCTGACTGACTGACTGACTGACTGGCTGACTGACTGACTGACTGACTGACTGACTGACTGACTGACCGGCAGCACCGCTGGCGTTTTATTGACTCTGAGCT
Source organism: Istiophorus platypterus (assembly GCA_016859345.1). Lineage (NCBI taxonomy): Eukaryota > Metazoa > Chordata > Actinopteri > Istiophoriformes > Istiophoridae > Istiophorus > Istiophorus platypterus. Next base: position 2,973,050 of record CM029118.1, read on the forward strand.
TTGGGACCATGACATGTTGAAGTGTTGTTTTCTTTCTCCTTCGTGCTCTGGTACAACACACGATCCGTCGCGATGAGGTCATGGTAACACTGTAGGTGGTTTTTTTGTTTGTTTCTTTTTTGTGTGTGTGTGCGTTTGTGCGACAGCCAGACCGTGTAGCGATACGCCGCCGGTATAAACTTCTTTTCTCGTTTGTTTGTCTTCTGACGTGTGCGTTCGCACTGGCTGAAATTAAAAAAGGAGTTAAAACGGTGTTTTTTGTCCTTTGTGTTAAAGCGAGTGACACTGGAGAATGATCAGAATTTACCCTGAGAAGATTGTTGCTGCCGTTGTGAGAACAAATGTCAGAAATAGCAGAGAGGTACGGTTATTAGGTCACTGATGGGACGGTGAGGTAACAGGCATCTCATGCTGTCGTTCTGTGTGTGTGTAAAATATCTATATATCTGTATATAGATATATAGATATCTATATACAGAGAGAGAGATATCTCTTACTGTCGTTTATTACATTTTTCACACCGGGCCTCCGCTCGTCTTCATGTTTTAATCTCTCCTCCAAAGAAACTGCATTAAAAAAACCAAACAAACAAACAAACCCTCAAAGACGATGCTGTGTTATCTGTGATCCATCGCGCACCAGATTATCTGTGATCCGTTTTATCCGTCTTGTCCCGGCGCCGCCGCCGCCGCTTCGGATTACACCCTCTCCTCCGCTTGCTTCCTGTCCGTCATCTGAACGCCAGCAGAAATGAAACCGATAACTCTGAGAATTAATTTTTTTTTCTTTGATAACTTTCGCTTCACCACCGTCAGATCTGTGTTGGAAGTAGGAAGTAAACACAATCTAATGAACAACGGGACAATGGAGACTAGACCCAGACAGAGGTGCATGCACGCGGCATATTAATACTCTGATTTTAAACCAGACGTGGTGTAAAACCGGCCACGTCGGTTTGTTAAAAGGTCCTAAGGAGAGGCCCCGGCCCCCGGCCCCCCCGGTCCCCGGCCCCCCGTCCCCCATCTCCGGCCATTTGCCTGTAATTTCCTGTTTTTTAACAAGTTCCAAAATGCTCTTGTGTACAGTCGCTGCCACTGTTGCTGCCGCAGCAATAGCTATTATGTAATGCCAGGCCTTGACATTGTGTTTCATATTGGGGGGGGGCTAAGAACAATGGCACCAGAGTGATGTGTTCAACACTTTCTCATGAACGCTGTACTGACCCCATAAACAGCTTTCTGTTGCTTTTATCCAGATTAGAAAATCTTTTACATTTCTTGCCTTTGGTCCTGTCTGACTCTGTTATTTTGAGCTGAAACTATTGATTAGTAATTGATTAATGACAGACTGACAGATTGTAACCAAATAGTCAACAAATTTCTCTGCTTCCAGCTTTGGTTCTGGTTTTGGTTCCACGTGTGAATATTTCCCACTTTTCTTTCTCCTTTTAAGATGATAAAATAAATATCATCTGATTTTTTTTTTATTTTTTTTTTTTTTACTTTTGGTTGAACAGAACACAAAGATTCAAAACTTTCAGCTCTAATAAACTGGTGGAAAATGTTATTTTTGGACGATTTTATAGACCAGTGAATGAAATAACAGTAAGAAATAGACACCAGATTGATTGATAGTTAAAAAAATGACTGAATTTTGCAAACCAGTTTCCTCTTTGGAAAGTTATGAGGGAGAAAGCAGATGAACTGTATTGACCCCCTGCAGGGAGATTTAAGTGTGTGCAGCAACACAAACCAGTCAGCAGGGACGATGTATATAAGAGGTGAAAGAGGGAATTACGAAGCTCGTTGACTGAGGGTAACTAGAAAGGGAATAACAAAGCCATGAGCGGGGCTAAGTTACTATAAAAATGTAGAAAAGGTTATTTTGCACTGAATGTGCCTTTAAGGTCCCAGCCTCCGCCGTCCAACGCCGCGTTACCTGTCCTTGTTTTATCCGAAAAAAGAAAAAAGAAAAAACCAGGCGTGAGTCACACAGGCAGGCAGAGAGTGAGGGAATGGGAGGAGAGGGAGGGGGATCCGCCTCCATGAGGGCTCCCAGCAGGAGCCCCCCCCCTCACCTGTGAAACCTGAGACCGTGAGTTACTCTTCGGAGTCTCTCTCCGTCACAGCCCAGGGAAAAGAAAAAGCCTCTTGAGTCGTTGAAAACCTGTCGGTGGTGGAGAGCTGGGCTGAGACGGCAGTTTCGTCCGGCTGACTGAGGGACCCCCCCGCCCCCCAGGCCTGACACACACACACCACTAGCGGACCTACTGAAGAGGGGGGACAGTAGAGGCCTGTGATGCCTTCGCTGGTCGGACGTGACCTGGTGGGTTAATCGTCTTTGGAGGGAGGTGCCTCTGGCCAAGCAGTGGGTCAAAGGTCACGACCACTGACAGCGCGGAGCTTTTATTAAAGCTCAGGTATTTCACAAGTGTCTTAAAACTAAACTCAACTTAGTATATAAGCATATAGATATATATATATATATATATTAATGTCCCGCTTACATCTCAAGTAAAGGAAACGAATTGGCTCTTCCTCTTTTGACTGATGCGACTTCATTGTCCTGCACTGATATTTAATTTACTTATTTCTGCGTCATGCTTATTGAAGCAACAGTTGCAACCAACTTAATGTCCTTTTTGCCCCAGTAGCTTTAGAAGCTCAAGATCCAAAGAAATGTTAAGTATAAATCGTATAAATACGACGAAGGCGGCGGATGAATTTCAAGTATTTTTAACTGATAGATGGATTAAAACCAGTGGTTCCTCACGTTTCTCCCCTGTGATCCCACAGTTGCTACATCTCCGAGTGATTTTGGTTTGAGCCCCCCCCATGTTTTTTGAATAATGTTTACAGGGCTAAAGAAGTATTAATATAATAATACTTTTTTTATATAGCACCTTACATACATGAAAAGAAATTTCAAAGCTCAAAAAATTCAAAATCATCCAGCGATTAAAGAAGAAATTCAGCCCCAGGTTGGGTACGACAGACTCCGTCTCAGCTGTTCAGCCAATCGACAGTCGGCCGATTGTTTTCCACCATCAACTGAATCTCTTATTGTCTCTAGTAAAAAAAACAACAAACCAAAACTAAACAAAAACCTTTAGAGTATCCAGATGTTTTCATGCGCAGAGACTGATAATGTGCAGATGTGAGTTCGTGTGGGGGTTTTATGTAATGGACAACTTGGCCCACGCTAATCTTTGCCCCCCCTCAGACCTCAGCACCACCGGTCGCTCACTTCTCACAGAGACGTGATGAGGACAGTGAATCTGTCCCCAGCTGATATCAGGGGCTGTTTGAGGGCGGGGGGGGGGCGAGGTCAGTTGGTGCATAGATTCCACTGCTGCAGCAAAGCATGTAATGGACAACTTGGCCCACACTCATCTTTGTGTGTGTGTGTGTGTGTTTTCCCTCCTGCTGTTCCTCCCTTTGTTTTCCTCTGTTCCTCCGCTTGGTTCATGAAACGGTCGCCATTTTTTAAAAGCTTTAAAAAAAAAAAAGTTCCCGCTGGTTCGCAAAGCAAACGCTGCATCGCTGTTTCCTGTTCGAACAGACATACGTCTATTAGGAGAAAACACACACGCACACACACACACACACAGACACACACACAGATCAGGTTGCCGTCACGGTGGAGGAGGCCTGTGTAGTCGGAGGGTAAATCCACCTTGACATCGTGCTGCAGCCGGATAAGACTCCGACCACATGATTTGCGTCTTTCCCCTGTTCTGCAAAACACACTGCACTTCCTTCTCCGGCGCACCTGGAAGCGCCGCGTCCGCAGAGCCGCGGACCGTACGCAACTGTTTTATGTGCTTTTTACCTCAGACTTGTGTTATTGAGTTATATTTATAAACTAGATTTTTATTTTTCTGGTGCTGGGGCTTGGGGGGTCCCTTGGCTTTACAGGTGTAGCTGGCGGGCGGGGTTGGGGCTCTTCACCCGACGGTTCGCCTCCTGAAACCCACAGAGAGGCGGTGAAATGTGTACCAACGTGGGCTCAGACCCACCCCTCAACTCGATTGATCGACTGGTTCCATTACCTGCGGATCCGCTGCTAATTTTTGTTGTCTCATCGATTTAGTAAAATGTCATAGAAAAAGTTGGAAAAGTCCTAAAATCAACTTCCCAAATCCCGGAATGACGTCTTTATATGACTTGTTTTGTCCGACAAACCAACCACGCGGTGGTAAAATCAAAGTTAGAGCACAAAGAAAAGCGATAAATCCTCCGATTGTCTGTCGATCAACACATCGATTAATCAGCCGTCTGCTTCCAGTGACTCTAACACGTCACTTCCTGCAGGTTCGTCAAAGTAAAAGCCATAAATGTTTCCCAGTCAAGTGTTTTTAATGCCATAGAATCAGACAAGGAAAATGGAGGAACAATCTTCATTTCGATTTAATCGCTGCAGGATTTTTTAAACTATTTTTTTGAATCATGCTACGGTGAAACTCTTGTTTCACCGTAGCTTTTTCCATAATCTTTTTTATTATGTGGTATCTCTGGCAGACAGGTAAACAAGGAACCCAGAAATAAATTTATTGCGCGTGTGTGTGTGTGTGTGTGTGTGTGTGTGTGTTGAGGCCTAAAATAACTGCGTGACCAAGCTGAGGCCCGGGCGTGTGATTCCGGCTAAGCTAAGGCCGGTTATTCACTTAATTCGACTAGAGCGCTGACCTTGCTGTTTCCACAGCGCGAAGCTCCCCAGCTAAACACGTTTGAACCGGTGTCGTTTAGGCGAACGTGTATATTTAACTGCGCAGAAGTTGAAATGTAGCAATTTAAAAGCCGTGTAATCATCATCTCGTCCACATTTCTCCAGGTCTCAGACGCTGGATGACGAGTTAGCGGTGCGGCAGACACAACGCGCAGCGCCGTCGTCTCTTTATAGCTCGAACCCAACGTTTCCAAACAGTGAGTCAGTGACACTTTCGGGGCCCCGCCCTGAGAGGGACGGGGGGGGGGGCGGCAGCCTCTTGCCGTTACAATAACAGGGCTTGTGGTCTGTCGGCACAGGCCTCGTATTATCTCGCCGTTATTAAATATTAACTGTGGGGGAGGCTCCGCGACTGTGGCTCAAACAGAAACCAGGAAAAAAAAGGGGGGGAGTGTGACTAGAATACAAGAGTTTCCTCATGCACACGGATGTAGAGGCTCCAGGAGGAAGCCACGTCGGCCGGGTTGTCGCACGTGGACGTAGAATTTCGTGTAGGGAGGATGTAGGAGTCGGACTGTCTTCCTGAGGAGACAGTGGTCGGGAGCAGGGCCCTTCCTATGAGATCGACCCCTGAACCCGGCGCCGACTTTGCCTTCCTGACGGGCGCGTGGGATCTGGGGAGGCGGCGGGGTGGAGGCGGCCTTTCCCCGGACCCTTAACCCTGCGGACGCCCCTCCACTCGAAGGGGACGGGAGGTCAAAATGGGAAGCCCGGGGGCCGGCGACGTGCCCCTGCCGGGTCGGCGCCGATGCCGAGCTTCGCTTTCGTTCCCCCAAAATCACACGCGGCTTGTTTCCGCGTGGCCTCGTTTATCTGGGAGTATGAGTCTGGCCCTTGACTAACACCCGACCGTTTACCAGATAATCCTATCACCCACGTCACTGTTATAACTCAAGGGTTTTATTGGTATATGACCAGGTTATGAGTCAGACTATATCAGCACAATGGGATGAATTGGCCCAATTGTTCACACGTTCTTCAAAGACAGATCACGCTTTAGCGCCAAAGTCACACAGGATAAATAGAAATGTAGGTTACATTGGCTGTTTGTAACGAACAGCATTCTACGTACGTTTGCGGCCATTTTGGCAGCGGTTGTGGACATTTTTGTGGTTCTTTTTTGTTCAGTTTGGTTGGTTTGGTAACTGATACTTACTGGTAGTAACTAATAATGTTAGAAATTGTTAATGTTTATAAGTGAAGGGCCTTGGGTCTTGGCTAGCAGCTAAAGCAAGAGCTAGCTAATTATCTCTGGCTAGCTAGCTCTTGCTTTACCTTTGATAAACAAAAAACAACAGCGTTTTTGTTGTTGTTTTTAGCTGTGTGTTGTTGTACCCGCTTCTTTAACATTGTGTTTTCCTTGAAGTTATAGTTTTTTACATGGCTTGAAAAATGGAATAAATGTCAAGGAATCAGATTTTGATTACATATGTAGTTACTGCGTTTTTGCATTTGACCAATTTGTCATATCGTTATTGTCGGAAATTTCCAAAATCTTTAACTTGTGCTCACCAAGGCGACGTGAACATTATTCTGCACTTTGCTGCTCAGAAACACGTGGAAAACGGACGCCACCGCCAACTAGTGGTCCGGTGGCGTAACTGCAGAGCGACACCGACGTAGAAATATAAACGGCCACGGTGGCAGCGGCCGATTGCGGTGGCTACGGCGTAGGTTCGACGCAAGAGCGTAAATTGGCCTTTAGCCTTCACGTAGCTTTTCCCGGAGGCAGCTCTTGCACCTTCACGTCTCTCAGCTGATGTGTTTTCTCTAGAGAAATTCTGCAGATTCCAGCCAACGCTCTCATACTTCTGGTTATTGGTTTTGTTTTTTTTTTCAAAGTTGTCGACATGCCTGTCAAACGTTATAATCACAACACGACATGGCTCTTGGCTGCCGTCCGACGTCGTTGGAAACCCGGCCGTCGAGGTTGTAAAACCCCTTTCCGCAGCCGCCGTCCTCGCCGGCGAAATTGAGGGTGTGTCAGTGTTTGCACTCTCCTGGAAAAAAAGGGCGTGTAGCCATGATTTAAAAAAAATAAATAGAAAATAAAAGCCAGCAGCCTTTATGGAGCCTTCCACTGCTCGGGCGTGGAGTGAAAGCCGGGGCTTGTTCCTCGGGCTGCCGGGCCCTGGCCCCCGCTCCGAGGGTCGTCACCGCGGCCTCAATGGAAAGGCCTGTCTGGAGAGACCCCGGTCACGACTTCCTGGGGGGGGCAGTTGT